>JASEVX010000008.1:45521345-45794022 GCA_031761405.1 Serripes groenlandicus | reverse complement strand
GTAGAATTATACATGAACAAGTACTTAAACAATACACGAAATGGATGTAACGAGTGCATTTAGCTTATACAATTCCTGTCCTGAATGATGAAGTTATTTAACAGCTTTTTACATGACACCAAATGGATGGCGATTGAAAATGATGGAACAATGAATTACAAGAATACCAAATTATGAATTTATGGTGAAGAATAAAGATGAGAAGGAGGAACATGTCCATTAAACAATCTCATTAAAACCAGACCTTAATTCGCTCGCACGTATAGTATAGTAGGTTCTACGAATACCGTGTTATCACGAATACCAAGGTAAACACAAAACCGGTGATTTCTTTGTTGCGCGCGCAAAACCAGATGTATTATGATTCTATCGGGAAACCCCGTTATCCCGACTTTCAAAGGCTACAATTCGTTTTTAAAAAATGTCAACATTCTCAGAAATTACGACACATCATGATTGTTACCTATAATAAAAAGAAAGTCGTACATGCCCTGACCCCTCAACAACAAAAACGTCATTCTTTTAGTAGAAAACCTGTGTTGATTTTTTGTTTCACATTTGAACATGTTGTCTATTAACTGATTATGACATATTAGAAATTTGAAGTCACATGATTACATTCCGTGAAGATTTCTCGACTATAGAAAACATGGAAGAAATTAAGGACCAAAATTTTAAAAAATGTTTTTTGTTTTTTTGGCATGTATGTTTGTGTGGCTATACATTTTAACATATGCTATTTTAAAACTTCTAAATCATATACTTTATTATAACAATTAAGGATGTTATAATAGGGACTAAAAATTAACAAAGAAATGGGTCATTTTTGGAAATATGATTAAATTCTGCCAATAAGAAAATTTAACAAATTGATTTTGAAAATATTATGTAAATAAGTTCATAGTTTGGAACAGTTAATAAATTAACAATTTCAATTAAATGTAATTGTTTTAGTGCCAAATGTTGTATAGGATAATCATTTTCACATTAAATCTCACAATAGTGTAAAGAGTTGATACAACAGGACCACCATACTAATGTTTGTTTGTAATAACACCGGTAAGTGATTGCCTCCCTTGAATATTCAATTTCAAAATGGCTGCGGATGGACTCAATTGTTGGAACTTTGCACAAAAGTGAATGATTATTTTGTGTAAGTTAATTAACAACGACATATGTAGGAACGAGTGACACTGGATATAATTTACAGTTAAGTTTGCTTTATTATTTTATTTCAAAACAAACGTAAGTACACCGATAATAGGGTGTCCCATCCTATATAGATTTGATGACTGCATCATACAGGTCGTCTCAGATTGACCTTTGTGTCAGCCAATCAAATGTTCGCCTACGAAATCGTTACGTATAAATCAGGGAAGATATCCCATACCATATTTTTATAAACGATATATAGAAGCGGTGATTGTCAAATCGAGGGCTTTGTGTGAAACGGTTGTAACTGAAATTGTTATTTTTTTACCAAGGTTAATCACCTCGCCCGAATGTCTTTATAAGCGTTAAATAATTTTTCTTTGTAAACAATAGAAATTTAGGGGCCATTGCTCGTTCTTAGCAATGGCACCTAAATTTGCATTGTTTACAAAGGGGTTAAAATTGCCTCTTAACCAGGGTTTTCAAAATAGGCGTTTAGTTACAACCGTTTCACGCCCAGCCCTCGAAATGTTCCTATTGTATAGAACCGAGCGTTTGTTTGTATCGTGCGTTTTCATTTCACCCAAAAAACAAGTACCTGCTCTTGGATAGTTCAGTGTAAAGACTCAATTTGTGACCACCTTTTATTCGGTGTCGTCAGATTCAATATGCGTACAGCGACGTTCTTTTGTTTGGTCTTAATTAGAGCACTTAGACAATCAATTTGGTGAACTTAAATAAATATCGTTTTTATTAGCTGCTATGTGTTAAGAATGATACATATATTTACTTAACAACTTTTTTCTTGAGTATGTTTAAATAGCATATCTGCTAGTGGAATAAACGCTTACATGAGATCATAAATTCTGAAGATTTACCTCACAGATTTATGCCCCTCATGATCATTCTTATTTTCTTATAGTTTTATAAATTTATATTGTTTTTTCCGCTCGCACGTTTTATGTTAGTCTGCTCTTTGACTTTGTGACTAGGATTACGACTGAATCGATTGTATCAGGATGATTGGCCAGTAGAACCGGGAAACACGGTAATATAAATGAAACAAATCTTGAAAGCGGCGTAAAACACTATGCCAACAAAAATAAATAAAAAAGGTAACCAACACGAATTTTACATGTATGTTGTATTGTCCTTTTTGTAGATAAAACTGCCGTCGAATCATAATAGTCTCGAAACTATTTGTGCATCTTTTAATATGTTTAAATGTTTAGATTTAGAAAGGGAGAATGTTCCTATGACTCATCATAATGCTGAATAATGACATTAAATGAACTTTACTTACTATCGGACATAACCAGTACTCAAGTACTCGGGCCGTTTGTTTGGGGAAAAGCCACATGCAGTACATTGTACCCGTTAATCACAGGATTCGAACCCAGACTATTTTAAATGAGACACCGACGCTTCCACTGTTTTTCTAATAGGTCACTGTAAGAACAAAAGGAACAAAAATACCTGACGCTGCACTGTAGACAGGTTTCAATACTGTTGACAGCGGCGCAAAACACAATATAAGCAAACAAGGCAAATATACAATATACCTTATAGACGTATCAGTTTTTGATCCACAACTACAAACAGAACGACTTGCCAGGGTAGCAAATGCACAAATGCACAAGCCAATCCTCAGGTTGTAGGGGTACCACATGGAGCATGGCCGCCATTTAGTGGTTGCTAATTTCGGAAAGTGTTTATAACAAACACTCGCCCAAACGACTACTGTGTTAAGTAAATATAAATGCACACACTATGGAGATATAGATACTGAACGACTTCTTGCTAGGATAGCAATTTCAAATGCACAAGCCAATCTTCAGGTTGTAGGGGTACCACATGGGGCATGGCTGCTAATTTGTATACTTGATGCACTAAAACATAGGTATACCATTTCGGAAAGTATTTATAACAAACACTCGCCCGAACGGCTACTGTGTTAAGTAAATATAAATGCACACACTTTGGAGATATAGGAACTGTATTTAACCCTTTCACACATACAACAAATCTGCAATTACTTGCTCTTCAAATTTAGAGGAAATAAAGAATAGCAATCTGTAATACAAACCTGAAAATTCTCCAGAAAAGATAGCTTAATTGTTAAATAAAGTTGAAAACATTTTGGCCAAAGAAGAAATTGCTCATAATGAGCAATTTCACCTTTGGCCACCATGTTTTCAAAAGTCGTCTGCGGCTATTGCGTCTAAATGCGTCTGCAGGTGGGAATGGGTGAAGGCGCAAGGGATGAATCCTATCTCTTCGTTTTATTTACTTGTTCCGTCATAGAGTTGTTGTTTGGTGTATTTACTGCAGATGTTATTTAAAGAATTTACGATTCTATGCAATTTCCCGTCTTCCGATATGTCAAAATAACACGTGTTAATTGAATAGATTTCGTAGAATGTTATTTTGTACATCAAGTGAGATAAATGTCATTTTATAAACAGCTAATTTACAAATCGTAGTTTGATAAAAAAAAAAAAAAAAAGGAAAAAAAAATCCCAGCAAAAGCGTTAAAGATATAGCTGTAAATATGTGTAGTTGGATTTCGTAATGTGGAGACACATAAAAAAGACATGAATACGAAATAAAAAACCTAAACCATTGCATCCTGGTTTTAAATTACTATTGAAAATAAAATAATTTAATACACCGAGTCCCAGGTGAACTCTGAAAATGCGTTGAGAAGTCTTCCGACGTTTCATGTCATTTGTGGGAATACAGAAAATGACGGAAGGAAGGTATCCTTTGTCTGATTTTCAAATTCTTACAGTAAACCCTTAACTCTGTTCCATTTAGTATTTCTTAACCTTTTCCCACCCGCAGACGCATTTTGACGCAATAGCAGCAGACGACTTTTGAAAACATTGTGGCCAAAGGTGAAATTGCTCATGTTTTCAACTTTATTTAACAATTAAGCTCTCTTTTATGGGGATTTTCCATGTTTCTGCCTAGATGATTTCGAAGTCGTCTGCTGCAGATTTGTTGTATGTCGGAAAAGGTTAAATACATCTGAAGATCAAACAAATTCCATTAAAATATCATTTTCTGTGCGACATGAAATGGTTTTATTCATTTAAAACGCAAGAAATTCATTTCAAGTCTCATTTCACGTTTATGTTTATGAAATAAATAGGTAATTAGGTCAACACATTGTATTCATAAGTAGAATTATACATGAACAAGTACTTAAACAATACACGAAATGGATGTAACGAGTGCATTTAGCTTATACAATTCCTGTCCTGAATGATGAAGTTATTTAACAGCTTTTTACATGACACCAAATGGATGGCGATTGAAAATGATGGCACAATGAATTACAAGAATACCAAATTATGAATTTATGGTGAAGAATAAAGATGAGAAGGAGGAACATGTCCATTAAACAATCTCATTAAAACCAGACCTTAATTCGCTCGCACGTATAGTATAGTAGGTTCTACGAATACCGTGTTATCACGAATACCAAGGTAAACACAAAACCGGTGATTTCTTTGTTGCGCGCGCAAAACCAGATGTATTATGATTCTATCGGGAAACCCCGTTATCCCGACTTTCAAAGGCTACAATTCGTTTTTAAAAAAATGTCAACATTCTCAGAAATTACGACACATCATGATTGTTACCTATAATAAAAAGAAAGTCGTACATGCCCTGACCCCTCAACAACAAAAACGTCATTCTTTTAGTAGAAAACCTGTGTTGATTTTTTGTTTCACATTTGAACATGTTGTCTATTAACTGATTATGACATATTAGAAATTTGAAGTCACATGATTACATTCCGTGAAGATTTCTCGACTATAGAAAACATGGAAGAAATTAAGGACCAAAATTTTAAAAAATGTTTTTTGTTTTTTTGGCATGTATGTTTGTGTGGCTATACATTTTAACATATGCTATTTTAAAACTTCTAAATCATATACTTTATTATAACAATTAAGGATGTTATAATAGGGACTAAAAATTAACAAAGAAATGGGTCATTTTTGGAAAATATGATTAAATTCTGCCAATAAGAAAATTTAACAAATTGATTTTGAAAATATTATGTAAATAAGTTCATAGTTTGGAACAGTTAATAAATTAACAATTTCAATTAAATGTAATTGTTTTAGTGCCAAATGTTGTATAGGATAATCATTTTCACATTAAATCTCACAATAGTGTAAAGAGTTGATACAACAGGACCACCATACTAATGTTTGTTTGTAATTACACCGGTAAGTGATTGCCTCCCTTGAATATTCAATTTCAAAATGGCTGCGGATGGACTCAATTGTTGGAACTTTGCACAAAAGTGAATGATTATTTTGTGTAAGTTAATTAACAACGACATATGTAGGAACGAGTGACACTGGATATAATTTACAGTTAAGTTTGCTTTATTATTTTATTTCAAAACAAACGTAAGTACACCGATAATAGGGTGTCCCATCCTATATAGATTTGATGACTGCATCATACAGGTCGTCTCAGATTGACCTTTGTGTCAGCCAATCAAATGTTCGCCTACGAAATCGTTACGTATAAATCAGGGAAGATATCCCATACCATATTTTTATAAACGATATATAGAAGCGGTGATTGTCAAATCGAGGGCTTTGTGTGAAACGGTTGTAACTGAAATTGTTATTTTTTTACCAAGGTTAATCACCTCGCCCGAATGTCTTTATAAGCGTTAAATAATTTTTCTTTGTAAACAATAGAAATTTAGGGGCCATTGCTCGTTCTTAGCAATGGCACCTAAATTTGCATTGTTTACAAAGGGGTTAAAATTGCCTCTTAACCAGGGTTTTCAAAATAGGCGTTTAGTTACAACCGTTTCACGCCCAGCCCTCGAAATGTTCCTATTGTATAGAACCGAGCGTTTGTTTGTATCGTGCGTTTTCATTTCACCCAAAAAACAAGTACCTGCTCTTGGATAGTTCAGTGTAAAGACTCAATTTGTGACCACCTTTTATTCGGTGTCGTCAGATTCAATATGCGTACAGCGACGTTCTTTTGTTTGGTCTTAATTAGAGCACTTAGACAATCAATTTGGTGAACTTAAATAAATATCGTTTTTATTAGCTGCTATGTGTTAAGAATGATACATATATTTACTTAACAACTTTTTTCTTGAGTATGTTTAAATAGCATATCTGCTAGTGGAATAAACGCTTACATGAGATCATAAATTCTGAAGATTTACCTCACAGATTTATGCCCCTCATGATCATTCTTATTTTCTTATAGTTTTATAAATTTATATTGTTTTTTCCGCTCGCACATTTTATGTTAGTCTGCTCTTTGACTTTGTGACTAGGATTACGACTGAATCGATTGTATCAGGATGATTGGCCAGTAGAACCGGGAAACACGGTAATATAAATGAAACAAATCTTGAAAGCGGCGTAAAACACTATGCCAACAAAAATAAATAAAAAAGGTAACCAACACGAATTTTACATGTATGTTGTATTGTCCTTTTTGTAGATAAAACTGCCGTCGAATCATAATAGTCTCGAAACTATTTGTGCATCTTTTAATATGTTTGAATGTTTAGATTTAGAAAGGGAGAATGTTCCTATGACTCATCATAATGCTGAATAATGACATTAAATGAACTTTACTTACTATCGGACATAACCAGTACTCAAGTACTCGGGCCGTTTGTTTGGGGAAAAGCCACATGCAGTACATTGTACCCGTTAATCACAGGATTCGAACCCAGACTATTTTAAATGAGACACCGACGCTTCCACTGTTTTTCTAATAGGTCACTGTAAGAACAAAAGGAACAAAAATACCTGACGCTGCACTGTAGACAGGTTTCAATACTGTTGACAGCGGCGCAAAGCACAATATAAGCAAACAAGGCAAATATACAATATACCTTATAGACGTATCAGTTTTTGATCCACAACTACAAACAGAACGACTTGCCAGGGTAGCAAATGCACAAATGCACAAGCCAATCCTCAGGTTGTAGGGGTACCACATGGAGCATGGCCGCCATTTAGTGGTTGCTAATTTCGGAAAGTGTTTATAACAAACACTCGCCCAAACGACTACTGTGTTAAGTAAATATAAATGCACACACTATGGAGATATAGATACTGAACGACTTCTTGCTAGGATAGCAATTTCAAATGCACAAGCCAATCTTCAGGTTGTAGGGGTACCACATGGGGCATGGCTGCTAATTTGTATACTTGATGCACTAAAACATAGGTATACCATTTCGGAAAGTATTTATAACAAACACTCGCCCGAACGGCTACTGTGTTAAGTAAATATAAATGCACACACTTTGGAGATATAGGAACTGTATTTAACCCTTTCACACATACAACAAATCTGCAATTACTTGCTCTTCAAATTTAGAGGAAATAAAGAATAGCAATCTGTAATACAAACCTGAAAATTCTCCAGAAAAGATAGCTTAATTGTTAAATACAGTTGAAAACATTTTGGCCAAAGAAGAAATTGCTCATAATGAGCAATTTCACCTTTGGCCACCATGTTTTCAAAAGTCGTCTGCGGCTATTGCGTCTAAATGCGTCTGCAGGTGGGAATGGGTGAAGGCGCAAGGGATGAATCCTATCTCTTCGTTTTATTTACTTGTTCCGTCATAGAGTTGTTGTTTGGTGTATTTACTGCAGATGTTATTTAAAGAATTTACGATTCTATGCAATTTCCCGTCTTCCGATATGTCAAAATAACACGTGTTAATTGAATAGATTTCGTAGAATGTTATTTTGTACATCAAGTGAGATAAATGTCATTTTATAAACAGCTAATTTACAAATCGTAGTTTGATAAAAAAAAAAAAAAAAGGAAAAAAAAATCCCAGCAAAAGCGTTAAAGATATAGCTGTAAATATGTGTAGTTGGATTTCGTAATGTGGAGACACATAAAAAAGACATGAATACGAAATAAAAAACCTAAACCATTGCATCCTGGTTTTAAATTACTATTGAAAATAAAATAATTTAATACACCGAGTCCCAGGTGAACTCTGAAAATGCGTTGAGAAGTCTTCCGACGTTTCATGTCATTTGTGGGAATACAGAAAATGACGGAAGGAAGGTATCCTTTGTCTGATTTTCAAATTCTTACAGTAAACCCTTAACTCTGTTCCATTTAGTATTTCTTAACCATTTTGACGCAATAGCAGCAGACGACTTTTGAAAACATTGTGGCCAAAGGTGAAATTGCTCATGTTTTCAACTTTATTTAACAATTAAGCTCTCTTTTATGGGGATTTTCCATGTTTCTGCCTAGATGATTTCGAAGTCGTCTGCTGCGGATTTGTTGTATGTCGGAAAAGGTTAAATACATCTGAAGATCAAACAAATTCCATTAAAATATCATTTTCTGTGCGACATGAAATGGTTTTATTCATTTAAAACGCAAGAAATTCATTTCAAGTCTCATTTCACGTTTATGTTTATGAAATAAATAGGTAATTAGGTCAACACATTGTATTCATAAGTAGAATTATACATGAACAAGTACTTAAACAATACACGCAATGGATGTAACGAGTGCATTTAGCTTATACAATTCCTGTCCTGAATGATGAAGTTATTTAACAGCTTTTTACATGACACCAAATGGATGGCGATTGAAAATGATGGAACAATGAATTACAAGAATACCAAATTATGAATTTATGGTGAAGAATAAAGATGAGAAGGAGGAACATGTCCATTAAACAATCTCATTAAAACCAGACCTTAATTCGCTCGCACGTATAGTATAGTAGGTTCTACGAATACCGTGTTATCACGAATACCAAGGTAAACACAAAACCGGTGATTTCTTTGTTGCGCGCGCAAAACCAGATGTATTATGATTCTATCGGGAAACCCCGTTATCCCGACTTTCAAAGGCTACAATTCGTTTTTAAAAAAATGTCAACATTCTCAGAAATTACGACACATCATGATTGTTACCTATAATAAAAAGAAAGTCGTACATGCCCTGACCCCTCAACAACAAAAACGTCATTCTTTTAGTAGAAAACCTGTGTTGATTTTTTGTTTCACATTTGAACATGTTGTCTATTAACTGATTATGACATATTAGAAATTTGAAGTCACATGATTACATTCCGTGAAGATTTCTCGACTATAGAAAACATGGAAGAAATTAAGGACCAAAATTTTAAAAAATGTTTTTTGTTTTTTTGGCATGTATGTTTGTGTGGCTATACATTTTAACATATGCTATTTTAAAACTTCTAAATCATATACTTTATTATAACAATTAAGGATGTTATAATAGGGACTAAAAATTAACAAAGAAATGGGTCATTTTTGGAAAATATGATTAAATTCTGCCAATAAGAAAATTTAACAAATTGATTTTGAAAATATTATGTAAATAAGTTCATAGTTTGGAACAGTTAATAAATTAACAATTTCAATTAAATGTAATTGTTTTAGTGCCAAATGTTGTATAGGATAATCATTTTCACATTAAATCTCACAATAGTGTAAAGAGTTGATACAACAGGACCACCATACTAATGTTTGTTTGTAATTACACCGGTAAGTGATTGCCTCCCTTGAATATTCAATTTCAAAATGGCTGCGGATGGACTCAATTGTTGGAACTTTGCACAAAAGTGAATGATTATTTTGTGTAAGTTAATTAACAACGACATATGTAGGAACGAGTGACACTGGATATAATTTACAGTTAAGTTTGCTTTATTATTTTATTTCAAAACAAACGTAAGTACACCGATAATAGGGTGTCCCATCCTATATAGATGTGATGACTGCATCATACAGGTCGTCTCAGATTGACCTTTGTGTCAGCCAATCAAATGTTCGCCTACGAAATCGTTACGTATAAATCAGGGAAGATATCCCATACCATATTTTTATAAACGATATATAGAAGCGGTGATTGTCAAATCGAGGGCTTTGTGTGAAACGGTTGTAACTGAAATTGTTATTTTTTTACCAAGGTTAATCACCTCGCCCGAATGTCTTTATAAGCGTTAAATAATTTTTCTTTGTAAACAATAGAAATTTAGGGGCCATTGCTCGTTCTTAGCAATGGCACCTAAATTTGCATTGTTTACAAAGGGGTTAAAATTGCCTCTTAACCAGGGTTTTCAAAATAGGCGTTAAGTTACAACCGTTTCACGCCCAGCCCTCGAAATGTTCCTATTGTATAGAACCGAGCGTTTGTTTGTATCGTGCGTTTTCATTTCACCCAAAAAACAAGTACCTGCTCTTGGATAGTTCAGTGTAAAGACTCAATTTGTGACCACCTTTTATTCGGTGTCGTCAGATTCAATATGCGTACAGCGACGTTCTTTTGTTTGGTCTTAATTAGAGCACTTAGACAATCAATTTGGTGAACTTAAATAAATATCGTTTTTATTAGCTGCTATGTGTTAAGAATGATACATATATTTACTTAACAACTTTTTTCTTGAGTATGTTTAAATAGCATATCTGCTAGTGGAATAAACGCTTACATGAGATCATAAATTCTGAAGATTTACCTCACAGATTTATGCCCCTCATGATCATTCTTATTTTCTTATAGTTTTATAAATTTATATTGTTTTTTCCGCTCGCACGTTTTATGTTAGTCTGCTCTTTGACTTTGGTAAAACAACAGTCTTATATGCCTCTGGTGTTTGTCATATATCCTGAATGGAATTTAACCACGTCTTTATCTGGAGGCGTTAAGAGAAAAACACTCGCTACGGGAAAATGGTGCAAAAATAGTCTTTGCCTAGGCACTCCTATATAGAAATGTCTAAATTGTAAGATATAAAAGAAAAGAAAATCTATTTTTGAAGTTCCCCATTGCATACTGCAGAAGAACAATGTTCTACTAAACACAAGTATCCTCATAGATTACACTTTTAATGGATATACATTCCGTGTCTTGCTTTACAGTTAGTGGTGAAGTGCCCTAGGACAAGGCACATTTTCTAGCCTAGTACTAGTTTGCTTACCCAGGGATCATGAAGAAGTGAACTGTCGCCGTGATATACCTGAAATAATGTTGAAAGCGGCGTAAAACCAAAATAAATAAATAAATATATTTACAGTTAGTCTAGTAGCACGTAAAATGTTGTCAGTGTATTAGTTTCATAATTAGTATCATGTTTGATGCATTAACACCCGACCCGCTTGGTGTATAGGTTACCAAGACATAATCGTAATTATCTGTCAGGGTCAAATTCAACCAACCATAGTAAGCGCTAAGTATTGCTAATTATGCCCCAGTCGTAGTGTCACGTGTTGGCCGTGCGGTTGTGCCCCGTTTCTGACACCCACGATTTGGAAATTTCACCCAGCTGCCATGATGTGCCACGTTGTCTGCACGTGCTAGCCACGCTGTCGCGTGTTGTAGTCACGTTGTGACACGATTGGCGTCGGAACCGGGCGTCCTGGGTTCGATGCCCAGTTGCGGCGCCGTGGTCAAGGTGGAGTGCTCTTTGGAAATGCACATGCCCTAGACTAGTACTGGTTTGTTTACCCAGGGATCATGTATAAGTGAACTGTCGTCGTGATATAACTGAAATAATGTTGAACATGGCGTAAAACCCCAACAAAACAAACAAAAAGAGATTGATGATGATGCTGTAGTATTTTGTTATCTTCTCATTGTGTTGGAGAACTTGTGAGAGAAAGCCATGACGCTCCTTGGTACGTGAACTTAACCACCGTGATATGCCGGACTAATTATCGAATATTGCGTTTAGTAGGTGAACTGGCCACCGTGATATGACGGACTAATTATTGAATATTGAGTTTAGTAGGTGAATTGGCCACCGTGATATGACGGACTAATTATTGAATATTGAGTTTAGTAGGTGAATTGGCCACCGTGATATGACGGACTAATTATTGAATATGGCGTTTAGTAGGTGAATTGGCCACCGTGATATGACGGACTAATTATTGAATATGGCGTTTAGTAGGTGAATTAACCACCGTGATATGACGGACTAATTATTGAATATTGCGTTTAGTAGGTGAACTGGCCACCGTGATATGACGGACTAATTATTGAATATGGCGTTTTGGTAGGTGAACTGGCCGCCGTGATATGACGGACTAATTATTGAATATGGCGTTTAGTAGGTGAATTAACCACCGTGATATGACGGACTAATTATTGAATATGGCGTTTTGGTAGGTGAACTGGCCACCGTGATATGACGGACTAATTATTGAATATGGCGTTTAGTAGGTGAATTAACCACCGTGATATGACGGACTAATTATTGAATATGGCGTTTTGGTAGGTGAACTGGCCACCGTGATATGACGGACTAATTATTGAATATGGCGTTTTGGTAGGTGAACTAACCACCGTGATATGACGGACTAATTATTGAATATGGCGTTTTGGTAGGTGAACTGGCCACCGTGATATGACGGACTAATTATTGAATATGGCGTTTTGGTAGGTGAACTGGCCACCGTGATATGACGGACTAATTATTGAATATTGCGATTGGTAGGTGAACTGGTCGCCGTGATATGACGGACTAATTATTGAATATGGCGTTTTGGTAGGTGAACTGGCCACCGTGATATGACGGACTAATTATTGAATATTGAGTTTAGTAGGTGAATTGGCCACCGTGATATGACGGACTAATTATTGAATATTGAGTTTAGTAGGTGAATTGGCCACCGTGATATGACGGACTAATTATTGAATATTGAGTTTAGTAGGTGAATTGGCCACCGTGATATGACGGACTAATTATTGAATATGGCCTTCAGTAGGTGAATTGGCCACCGTGATATGACGTTTAGTAAGTGAATTGGTCACCGTGATATGACGGACTAATTATTGAATATTGAGTTTAGTAGGTGAATTGGCCACCGTGATATGACGGACTAATTATTGAATATTGAGTTTAGTAGGTGAATTGGCCACCGTGATATGACGGACTAATTATTGAATATTGAGTTTAGTAGGTGAATTGGCCACCGTGATATGACGGACTAATTATTGAATATGGCCTTTAGTAGGTGAATTGGCCACCGTGATATGACGGACTAATTATTAAATATGGCGTTTAGTAGGTGAATTGGCCACCGTGATATGACGGACTAATTATTGAATATTGAGTTTAGTAGGTGAATTGGCCACCGTGATATGACGGACTAATTATTGAATATTGAGTTTAGTAGGTGAATTGGCCACCGTGATATGACGGACTAATTATTGAATATTGAGTTTAGTAGGTGAATTGGCCACCGTGATATGACGGACTAATTATTGAATATTGAGTTTAGTACACACTGTAGGTGAATTGGCCACCGTGATATGACGGACTAATTATTGAATATGGCGTTTGGTAGGTGAACTGGCCACCGTGATATGACGGACTAATTATTGAATATGGCGTTTAGTAGGTGAATTGGCCACCGTGATATGACGGACTAATTATTGAATATGGCGTTTGGTAGGTGAACTGGCCGCCGTGATATGACGGACTAATTATTAAATATGGCATTTAGTAGGTGAATTGGCCACCGTGATATGACGGACTAATTATTGAATATGGCGTTTGGTAGGTGAACTTGCCGCTGTGATATGACGGACTAATTATTGAATATGGCGTTTTGGTAGGTGAATTGGCCACCGTGATATGACGGACTAATTATTGAATATGGCATTTAGTAGGTGAATTGGCCACCGTGATATGACGGACTAATTATTGAATATGGCGTTTGGTAGGTGAACTGGCCGCCGTGATATGACGGACTAATTATTGAATATGGCATTTAGTAGGTGAATTGGCCACCGTGATATGATGGACTAATTATTGAATATGGCGTTTGGTAGGTGAACTGGCCGCCGTTATATGACGGACTAATTATTGAATATGGCGTTTTGGTAGGTGAACTGGCCGCCGTGATATGACGGACTAATTATTGAATATGGCGTTTTGGTAGGTGAACTGGCCACCGTGATATGACGGACTAATTATCGAATATTGCGTTTAATCCCTAATCAATCAGTAGTCAGACAAAAACATAGTAGAAACGCTTCCTTTCACAATCTGACTGCGTCAGTGGTATAATGGTAGAGTGTCAGCTCCGTGTGCAGGAGGTCGCGGGTTCGATCCCCGTTCGGGTCATACAAATACTTCAAAAATGGTAGTAATAGCTTCCCTCCTTGGAGATCAATGTTGCGGGGTTAGCATTATGATTTACTGGCCGATGTCAGGATAAATGTGCCAGTAGTACTGGTAACTCATACAGGAAACGCCGTGATATAACTGACCAATTGCTGAAGGCGGCGGTGCTCTGATAAAACTACACTTACCGTAATTATTACACCTCAGGAAAAAGACATGCCTTCTCATCGATGCTAAAGGATCCTTATAGATACTCCTGTATAGAGGATTCTTGAAACATTCTAAGAATTATTAGCGAAAAGAGCATAATCAGATCAGAATGCGCGGATGCGTTGGCTGATCCGAATCTACACTGGTGACAAATGCCTTACGGTTGGTTTTCATTGAGCGCAGTCAAAATACTTTTGTAAAGGCAATGATTAAACGGAGTTACAATCGTTGAAAGTATATCTTTGTTTACACACATTATTTATGCAATCAATTCGTGTCTGATATTGAACTTGGACTTAGTTTCACCTGATATATTTCTGCTACATCTGTGTGTCTGTAATGTGTTTTACGCCACTTCAATAATTGTTCGATCATTTCACGGCGTTTCCTTGTGGAAGTTATCTGTACTACTAGTCCATGTATATTGACACCAGCGAGTCAGTCGTAATGCTTAAAAAGAAATATAAAAAAAAGACAAACGGCGATAATAATCAAAACAATCAGTAATTTTCCATGAATTATAAAATTTGCGCAATAATCTATGTGTTTACCAAAAGCTAATCGGCAGTTTCTATAAATAGATTATCAAGGCCGAGAATACGCTACATGACTGAAAATTACGCGAGGCTCCCAAGAGGTGTATAAGTTTTAATTGACGATAAATAACTGACAACTTATCATGTTTCAAAACTAATTAATATTTTGCTCTTAAATATTATATTTCATACGTTTTCACTGATTTTTTTTTACTGATATTTATTTCTTAAGGAAAACAATTAAAGGATAGTATGCAGAACATTTCATTTTAAAACTTCATCTTATTAGTGCCTCTGGTAGGATCGCCAACTTAACTATGAACCAATCAAACGTTTCATTTTCTTTCTTCGACATTATTCATTAAATACAACATTTAATTGGTCTACAATCTATACTAGGCGTCAAAAGAAACGTGACATGTCTGAAATATTTTAATTTTATTCAAAATAGTTTCTTCGGACTAATTTCATTCAAAGTATATTTCATTTGCAGATCATTCCGAAATAGGATTCCAGAATGTCATTGTCATCAGTTCAATAACGTCTACGCAACGATGCAGTGAACGTCGTAGGGGTCCTGCACAAAAACACACTATTTTCAGTATCTGGTATAACGGGCGCCTGGCGCGAAGACCAACAGAACGTAAACGTCTCCTGACGGTGGATACTGATATCCTCCTACGTGTTGGAATCGCTATCAACGTCTGGGTCGCCGGCATGAACCGATTTTGCAGCTGCACGCGACGTAAACGTCGGTCCTCAAGCGGTGTGGTTACACGTGGTCTACCTGTACGAGGACGATCAGCGACACTAGCATTCGCCCTATTGATGGTGATACAGGCGACGCCAAATAACCCTGCGACACGTTCTTGCGTCAACCCACTCTCCAGCATCCCCACAGCACGTAAACGTTGATCACTACGAAGCCGTGGCATTCTGGTTTCTTTTTAAAGTTCCGTTTTTCGATGTTTTTTCAAGAATTGGCACACATGTACACAGCTTAAACGACTTTATCCGATTCAAAATCACACAGATAACCGAAAACGTCAAAAAAAAATGTTTTGCACGAAATTCAGCCTGGCGACCTTAATAATGGGTGCACGAGATTTTCCTTTAGCAGACAAACAAACGGTGCCTGGCCATATCGATAATTTACCGTATTTTACTAACGTTATGATTAGAAACACAAAAATTATGTTTTTAAATATATATCATTTGTTTAACAGCTAGGTCAAAACTGAGGTTAAACAGCTATCGCCGAAAAAAATATTAGCGGCACGGACAAAACAATAATTCAATCAGTGTTTGGTATGAACGGTTCAACCGATAATAAATATTAAATAGAAATAAATGTTATGTTTATGTTTTAAGTATTGCTTTAAAATATAATAAATAATCACATAATGTTGTATATTATACTTTTTCTTAAGGTTTCATCAGTAGATACACTAAGCAACGTATTTAGATGAAATGACGTCAACGTCATAACTGTAGTATCAAAAATACCGGTTTCTGATAGGAACCAGCGAATCAAATACATTTCGTCCCATGACATTTTCGCTCCACCGTCTTAGCTGCATTCTGGAGTATGACTGGATGATTTCAATCTATACGTATATATATATATGTGTGTGTGTATACAAAACATGTTATAATCAAATTTCTCGTTTTAAGTGTGGTATTTTCAACAGATATTCCAAAAGTTGATACAAAATAAAGTTGCAATGTGCTTTTGTCAGCACAAATTTCAAACTTTATCAACGTCTTGATGACTGATTTACATATCCCTTAGGAACTAAGAATATCCTTGAATCTATAAAAACACATGTCTACTAGTACTAAATTGTCACATTCAGTCGCCCCATGACAGAACGATTCGTAATGCGTAGCACATTGCCAGTTAGTAGGTTTTAATTTGTATGGGGTTTTACGCCGATTTAAAGAATAGTTCGGTTTTATCACGGCGTTTCCTGGGTAAGTTACAAGCACTACTTGTCCATTTATTCTGACATCAGCGATTCAGTGGTAATACATACCGCACAATTCTGAACGTTAGGACGGGAATCCATTTACTACCATTTTAAAAGTATGTGATGTGACCCGACGGGGATCGAACCCAGGACCTCTTAAGAATCCGCCATGGTCGAGTGGTTAGCGTCGAGGATTATGAACTAGGCGTCCTGGATTCGATCCCCAGACGCGGCGGTTATGGTGAAGTTACCATGGGCAAGCTTTTCCCAGCTTAGCACTGTTTTGTTTACCGAAGGATGCTAAAAAAGTGAACTGTCGATGTGATGAAACTGAAATGTTGTAAACGAGGTTAAACCTCCTTTAAAATGTCCCGAGACGTCACTGTACGCAGATACATTAAGACATCAAATATCGCTAGACGTATCTCATATTAACTCTTTCAGTGCCGAATTGTTTAAAGTAGACTCTTCCATGTTCGAATTCGGGCAACTCTATTTCATATGTTATAAGAGTTCCGTAATATTTGGATAACTACAAGGCAAACAATGCTGATTTCAGGTGAGACAGCTCGTTACGAGCTGACTCACCTGAATCAGTTTTGTTTGCAAAAAGCTCAATATTGCCTTTGGCGCCGAAAGATTTAATGTAAGACAATGCATTTAACTAATTATAAAAATGAAACGTCTAATATTTTCTAGATTCTTTGATTGCAGGCCACCCACAATGCATTTTACTATGTCTCAAAATTATACATCCAATGTTTTTTCCAGATTAATTGATGACAGACGTCTGTAGACATTCAATGAATGTTTTAGTCATGAGGTATATTTGATCATCTTGCAGGTCAAACAAAGAAAGTGTCCGGTATAAAGAGGCACTTTGCAGTGTTGCAATGCTGGAGTAAAAGCGATACTACTACACCTCTAAATGTGCGTCAATAGTAACTACGTATGTGATTCCTTATCCTTTCGCTGCCAAAAGCAAATAAAGGCTTTTACAAACAATGCAGATGCAGCTGAAACAGCTCACAACGAGCTGTCTCTCCTGAAATCTGCATTGTTTGCTTCGTGGACATTAAATGTTACCAATTTTGTGAAATTCGGCAGTGAAAGAGTGAATAAGCCTCGTCTGGTCGTTTGGGATCTCGTTGCATAAGCGCGCATTAAATATTTACGTCAACATATGGATAGTAAGCTCAGTCTCGCCAGCGTATATGTTATATAAAGCTAAAGTGTGTCTTCTGTAGCCCCCTTGCTCGCCAAGTAGCTAACTTTGCATTGCAAAGATAACTAAACACTGCAGCATCATCATCAATCTCTTTTTGTTTGTTTTGTTTTGGGGTTTTACGCCGTTTTCAACATTATATCAGTTATATCACGACGACAGTTCACGTATACATGATCCCTGGGTAAACAAACCAGTACTAGGCTAGGAAATGTGAATTGCCGAAGAGCACTCTACCTTGACCACGGCGCCGCAACTGGGGATCGAACCCGGGACGCCCGTTTCTAAGTCCCCGAGGCTACCCACTAGGCCACGGCGGAATCCTACATCACGATCAACAACTGTATACCGACTTGTTGTACATCAATGTAACTGTTAATGTATCTTTAAAGGCGTATCGTCGGGCTGTTTATGCCCAACTTTCTTGCGCATGTCCTTTCCGCTTTGTTTTGTACTTTGTTTTTTTACGCTCATTGCGCTCTTTAAAATAGCGAAACTGTCCAAATATCCGTCAACCCACTAAAACATAATTATGTCCGCTCAAGCTCAGTTAAAAAGTGGAAGATTCATAATAATCTAAACGTGCAAAACGGTAAACAAAGTGAGCTCTTTTCAAGGGACGGACAGAAAGTTACAGTCAATCGAAGGCGGAAACTCACGGGAACCCAAATCCCCAGGTTGGGCTTAACGTAAGCGATGGATGAATGTCTCTGTTGAGAAACTGAATACGTAGTAATATGACAACGTTTTCAGTGCACGCTTACAAACATAAAACTTCTTTTTGTCTGAAGCGGCGTTTACATATTCAGTATATTTGAACATTTGACAGTTGAGTTAATAAGGTTATACATTTTGCTTACAGGGGCGTATCTTAGCAATAATCATGGTGTAGGCCGTCTCGTGAGAAAATTAACATTGTGGACTCTGCGTACATTATCGACCCGGATCAGCCTAAGCATGCCACACAGGCCTACCCGGATAGACACTTTTCGCCTCCTGTGGATTTTCTGTTTCAGGAATAACTACTCTATACATCTTTCCCCCTAAGACGGAATGTGTCGGCCGAATCAGTCTGCACGGACAGCGCAGGCTGATCTGGTCGATACATTACGCAGATGTTTATCGCCGCAGCTGCATTTTGGGGCATTTTGAGAAAAGAATGTGTAGGCACGTGCCTACAGTGCCTAAAGGGAGCTACGCCCCTGGCTAACTAGTGCGTTTCTCCTGATTGTCATTTGAGAAAGTGGGGAAGTGTACATGTTGGCATGTCTGGATAGTTTCAGGTATCAGACCAGCCCGTACATCTCTTCCGTCTTATTGTAATCTACACTGAGAATGTTAACAACCTAATGCGAATACTATTTGAACAGTGTATATCTTGATAAGACTGTGCGGATGCCAATGCTTATCTAGATCTGCACTTTTCATTGGGTCCAACTAGTACCATTTTGCGCGTACGACGAGGTCATCCATCATTCTAACAAATTGGTTCAACATTTTTTTTCAGTTATATCACGGCGTTTTCGTGGTAAGTTACCAGTACTACTGGTTCATTTATCTTTACACCAGCGAGTCAGTCGTAATGCTAACCCTCAACCCTGAGCGCTAAAGAGCGCAATATTTACTACCATTGTTAAAGTCTTTGGTATGATCCGGCAGGGTATCGAACCCGCGACCTCCCCCACCCGATGCGGAAACTCTTTCACTACACCACTAAGGCAGTTTTATATATAGATACTCAAGAGAATATGTACTTATTATCGTAATGGTCGATTTCTTTAATCCAAGACACCCGATATCTATCGTCTTCTATTTTCTTTGAAAACATTTCAAAAACGCAGCCGCCTACGGAAATGTCGCTGATATGTTTACTTTATAACAGAAACGTCAATCAAGGGAATTCCATTTGCAACAGCAATCGTTACCGGGTCATCTTAAAATGCTTCTTATCTTACCAGTATCTCGTGGAATTGATATTATGTTTTGTGTGTTTGTTTTTATGTTGTTTTACGTCGCTTTCTACGATTTTCCAGTTTTATTTTTACGGTGTTTCTTTAGTAAATTACAGGTCCATGTATCCTGGCACCAAAGAGTCAGGCGTAATGCTGACCATGAAATCCTGAGCACCAAAAAGGAAAACCCATTACCGCCATATCGAGGGCTTGGCGTGAAACGGTTGTAACTAAAAACCCATTTTGAAAACCCTGGTTTAGGGGCAATTTTGACCCCTTTGTAAACAATGCAAATTTAGGTGCCATTGCTCAGAACGAGCAATGTCACCTAAATTTCCATTGTTTACCAAGAAAAATGAGTAAACGTTTATAAAAGACTTTATGATGAGGTGATTAACCTTGGTAAAAAAAAATACCTATTTTAGTTACAACCGTTTCACGCCAAGCCCTCGATATAGTATTTGGTATGACCCGGTTTGGGGTGGAACCCGTGACCGTCCCTCCTCCGAGGCGGTGGTGTTTATCTTATACGTATTGCTTTCTTGACGTATTGTAACAATATTAGAGGATATCTGTATGTAGTACACTCCTCGCACACCCATCGTATCGACTACGTCTTTCCGGTCGTATCGACTACGTCTTTCCGGTCAACTCTTGAACTATTTCAGCGCCGAATTGTTTAAAGTAGACTCTTCCATGTTCAAATTCGGGCGACTCTATTGCATATGTTATAAGAGCTTCGTAATATTTGGATAACTACAAGGCAAACAATGCTGATTGCCGGTGAGACAGCTCGTTACGAGCTGACTCACCTGAATCAGTATTGGTTGCAAAAAACTCAATATTGCCTTTGGCGCTGAAAGAGTTAAACAAAAAGTATATCAAAAATTCGGACAACTCCTTCTTCGATGTAAGTAATAAGAGTTTTGGAATATTTTGATAACTAAAAGAAAAACAATGCTGTTTTAATGTCAGACAGCTCGTTACGAACTGACTCACTTGAATCCGTATTGTTTGCAAAAACTTCAATAGTGGCATTGGGCGCTGAAATAGTTAAATATGTTTTTGTATTATCTGTCATGATTAAACGAAATATCGCGCATATGAAGAGTTAAAAATGTACTTGGTAAAAGCGCTTGTGTGCAGCTTCAATGAGATATATTTTAGATTGTGTTCAAACACGACATATGTAGTTGATGTAGTGTTGCAGAGTCACGGGTTCCAGACACCACTTCTCACTTTTTTATTAGAAAAACAATATATAACACTGAAGTGAATTGAAAACGGGCATTTCGTTTATTCATATCTTTAATTTCAATTATTGTTATACCAGCTATAGTACTTCAGCAAGATAGGGGTCAAAAGTCTTTAATCTTTTCAAACATCGTCTGCTGCAGAGGCGTTAACATGCTTCTAAACGCGGGAAAGAGTTGGAACACGACTGAATGATTCCACATCAGAGCTTAAGTCAAGGAATCTTTTGCATGTTTTAGAATCCTTATTTTACCGTCTAACCCATCAACTCTATGTTATGGGCACAATATTAACGTTTCAATGAGACGATTCTTTTGAGTATCCAAGAATAAAATTTGGTTGGATAATAAGAGATATTGTGAAGGTGGAAAAAGGAGATGTATACCCCTAAGGTAAGGGTTAAGGGTACGTATCGGGGTCCATTTCCACCAACCTGTCTTAGCGGTAAGTAAGTAGTACTTAAATACTTAAAAGAATATTTCATCATTTTTGTTTCCCTAATATTTTGTAAATCATGAATGGTGTGATTTTTTGTAAGTGAATGATTAAGTACATATGAATAGTTTCCTTGCCGACTAACAATATTGATAAGAAACGAACTACTTTAACATTTTTAATAGGGAAACAAACATGATGAAATATGCTTTTAAGTTTTATAATGTTTAAGTATTGCTTAGCGCTAAGTAAGGTTGGTGGAAATGGACCCAGGACCTCTGGCACCTGATATGAGACGCGTCTGAAGATTATTGTCAGTACCCTAAACATATGGTTTGGTTGGATAACTGATAGGGAAAAGAGCTGTATACACCCCCCTCTTATCTGGACATATGTACACCTTATATGTGACGTGTCAGACAGGTTTCTTATTTACATATTCCATTACAGTGTCTATTGATAGTTTGGGCTCGGAACGTTTATTCCATGGTCTGTCGAGTAACTTGGTATTTACCTATCAAACATCGCCAGCATCAGACGTCCTTTATCTCTATTTGGACACTTAAAAACTTCACAAGAGTGTCTTCAGACTAACATTATCCGATCATGGAAGGATTCTCAATAGTAGAGATTCTTTAACTCTTTTAGTGCGAAAGGTAGTATTGAGGTTTTTTCAAACAATCCAGATTTAGGTGAGTCAGCTCGTGACGAGCTGTCTCACCTGAAATCAGCATTGTTTGCCTTTAAGTTATAAACATATTTATAAATTCTTACTACATGAGAAATATAGACGCCCGATTCTGAACATGGAAGAGTCTACGTTAAACTATTCGACGCTGAAAGAGTTAAACATTGACCTAACAGCATCAAAAAGTTTTACCAGTTCATGCCAATGTCAAGCAAAAAAATCTTCTCCAGTGTTATTAGCTCACGCCTACATATTATCTGACTTATATATTTCACGGAAACTTTTAAACAAAAGTGTCGGATTTATTGTCATCTTTTGGGGCATAAAGCGAAATGTTCTCTTATATATATATATATATATTCGCAGGATAAAATAAAATAACCATGTTATTATAGGATATATATGCATTTCATTTCGTAGTTGGATTATTTTGTGTTTCACGCCGCTTTCAACAATTTTTCACGGCTTTTCCTGGGTAAGTACTACTTGTCCATATATCCTGAAACAAGCCAGTAAGTCGTAATGCTAACCCCGCAACCCTGAGCGCCGAGGTGGGCAGCCATCACTACTATTTGTAAAGTCTTGGGTATGACCAAACCGGGGATCTAACCCGCGACCTCCCGCACCCGATGCGGACGCTCTACCACTACACCACCGAGAGATAGTGTGAAGCCTTTGAGTCAGGCCAGCCAGCGCATCTGCATCGTCTGACCAGGCTCTATTCTGGTGGGCCCAACTAAACAGTTTCGTTGTGTCGTTCCTAGAAGCAGATATGGACTCTTCCAAATACAAACTCAATTTATAGAATGCATTATATATACGTTACATGATGATATTTAAAGTGATTTGTTAGCACCTTTTTAACGTTTATTCTTATATATATCGACGTATCATTCAAAATGATACCAATAGCGAAATTACATGGGCACATCGGTTTTGAAAAAAACTGATTATATAATTCTAGAGTCTCTGTCTGCTATGACTGACATTTTCTGGGGTCTAAATCATTCATGAAACTGATGCTCCGACTCGTAGGGGTCATACCAAAGACTTTAAAAAGTTATACCTTTCCAATATACAATAATTCTGCACCAAACAATTTTAAAATATTTTTTAAAAAATATAGAAAATCACCATAAATGACAATAAAACAATTATTGAATAAAGTTGAAATAGTTGTGGCAAAAGGAGAAATGGCTCATTATGAGCCATTTCAACTTTTGACACAATGTTTTCAAAAGTCCTCTTTTGCAGAGGTGTTAGAGAGTTTCTATATTTGGGAAATGGCTTAACATGCATCTGTCGCATCTGGTGGTTTTGGGGCCTCATTGACTGTAGAGTTGTTGCATCATTTAAAGATACATTGACATACAACTGGTGGTGTTACAGTTTCACGTTCTTTTGGCAGATGGTTGCGGTAGGTCGTGGGTTCGATCTCCGGCCGGGTCATACATACCAAAGCCCTAACCAGGAAATGCCGTGATATAACAGGAAAATTGTTGAAAGCGTCGTTAATCATCAATCAATCAATCGATCAATATCCACGGCCAAGTCATACCAAAGCCCTAACCAGGAAACGCCGTGATATAACTGAAAAAATTGTTGAAAGCGGCGTTAATCCCATCACCAATAAATCAATCAATCAATATTTTGGCAGAATACGCATTTAAGTCAAAAGAACATATAAACTGACAGTGAAGGTCACACTACACCAAATAAATGTATTTTTTTTTTCTATGTAAATCAACTAGTTTCAACGGTCAATTGTTGAACTTTCTAAGCGTATTTCAGGTAGAACATCCTATTCCATTGAAACGAGCTATCTCTAGTCTAGGCTTTAAAATAATCCAAATGAAATTTAAGGGTCATGTGTTATGCAAGAAAGAATTCAACCCGCGAAGATAGTTCCAATTATTTTGGACGCAATCGGGCTGGGACGAAACTGCTATTTCCACTTTCGAACAAGATATAAATACTTAAAATGATGAAATCAAACATGTCCAGTGCATCCTATACACATGTACAGTGAATTTAAACTCAGTGTGATATATTCAATGCATTCTGGTGAAAGTATACATTCATTTCTACGCAATCAAAAGTTTTTAACACTTTCAGCGCCAATGGCAATATTGAGCTTTTTGCAAACAATACATATTCAGGTGAGTCAGCTCGTCACGAGCTGTCTCACCTAAAATCTGCATTGTTTGGCTGTGATTTATAAAGATATTACAAAAATCCTATAACATTAAAATAGAGTCGTCCGAGTTTGAATATGGAAGAGTCTACTTTAAACAATTCGGCGCTGAAAGGGTTAAGGACTATTTTGCATGGCCGCGGATGTTTTTGGCGTAACTTGACCTGAAGACTCCGGTGAGACTGTATCGAGGGCTTGGCGTGAAACAGTTGTAACTTAAATCCTATTTTGAAAACCCTGGTTTAGGGGCAATTTTGACCTTTTTGTAAACAATGCAAATTTAGGTGCCATTGCTCAAAACGAGCAATGGCACCTAAATTTCCATTGTTTACCAAGAAAAAGGATTTAACGATTATAAAGACTTCATGGCGAAGTGATTAACCTTGGTAAAAAATTACCAATTTTAGTTACGACCGTTTCACGCCAAGCCCTCGGTATGATGGATGCATTAAGGCCCAAAATCGCTTGACGTGTCTCGTGTCCTATTTTTTTGGAAGTTTAGCGTCAAAGAGACTGAAATACGAGAAAGGTTAACCTCCTAATTACAGGATGTAAATGCCACGTGAATTTGGTGTGTTTTGATTGACAAATGCATTTCGTGTTACAAACATAATCGTGCAAGGGGGGTCGTGCAAGTCATTTATAGATCGTTCTGTATTTTGCTAAGTCGTCATTTTGCATGTTGTATAATTGGGTCCAATTCCACCAACATTACTTAGCGTTAAGAAATACTTAAATGCTTAAAAGCATATTTCGTCATTTTTGTTTCCCTAATATTTTGTAAGATATGAATGGTGGAATGTATTTAAGTGAATGACTTAGTTGATATAAATATATACCTTGCTGACTTACAAAATTTGTTAAGAATTGAAATCTTGTGGCATTTTTATTCGCCTCGTTATAATTTCGATGTGGCTATTTTAGCGATATATAACAGTGGAATGTTGAAGTTCAAATTATTAAGCCGTGAAATATAAATCTATAAAACACATTAATTAACCATTTATTCATTCCCAAATATGCAGAAGATGACTTTAAAAAAAAAAACTTTGCAAAATGTGAAAAACGTCTATAAATGAAACTTTTTAAAATTAATGAATAGAGTTGAAAACACTGGCAAAATTACTTTCAGACCGACGTGTTCTGCAAAGGCGTCAGAAAGCATCTGTATAGGGGAAAGGGTTAAGTTCACCGTCATTCAAACGAGAAGACACGAAACATACTTCACCTCTGTATATCCTCGTTATAGGCATGCCTCTTGGAAAAACAACCTTTGCAAAATATGAAAAACGTCTATAAATGAAACTTTAATTAATGAAAAGAGTTGAAAACACTGTGGCAAAATGAGAAATGGCTCATTATTTTCAAACCGACGTGTTCTGCAAAGGCGTCAGAAAGCATCTGTATAGGGGAAAGGGTTAAGTTCACCGCCAGAAGACACGAAACACAACTCACCGCTGTATATCCTCTTTATATGCATGCCTCTTGGAAAAAAAGTAGTTTATTAACATTCTTTTAGCATAGAGACACCGACGTGATAGGACGATCCACTTCCTGGTTTTATTTTTCCTTTTTAAAAAAGACCCTGACTATTATTTGACGAAGTTTCTTTTCATCTAAAAACTCTGAGCAACGACTAGTTTAATCTGTTAAAATCGTGTTGGAATCACGTTACGCATTGACGTCAAAATAACAACTTTCTTGTTGAAAAATAAAAGCCTAGCCGCCAATGCGCAGTACTGGACAGATCTTTTATAGAAATACGTGATGTATTGCAATTTATTCATATCCATGTGCATATGTGATGCCAACTTCTGAACTTTGAGTTGCGTTTATAGTTCATAGTTCAATTTGTTTCATTCCGTTGAATAAACATGACACGCCAATGGTGTTTTCTAACCATTTCCATCCCCGAAGGATTTCTGCGAGAACTTGGTACCGTAAATGGTTTAATGTATACCATGTCTGTCGTTTATGACAAACCTGCAATTACTCACATCAATAATAACAAAGTGAATAAAACTCGTAGAAAAACGTCTACAGGCATGACGTTTTGGACACTTATATGGTAATGCTGGCATTATGATAACTCTTTAATGTTGTGAGGGAAGATTAAACGTCGTTGGTATATTATTCGCTTTGTTCAATATTACCCAATAAGCATTTTCTATAGAAAAGTCGAAGTCCGTCCGGTGTTTATTTGTCTAGAAAAAAAGGAAATTTAATATGAAGGTGCAGGTATTGTCTCCCCTTTCACGTGCGAAACCCTTGTAGCTTAGTTGGTAGCGACGGGGGTGGGGGGTCAATCTATGGGTTGTTAGTTCGAACCCCAGCTCGGCCAACATTCTTTCCGACGTTTGATAAAGGTCAAAGCGACAAGCGTCATTCGTCTTCCAATGGGCTTATATTCTATATTGAAAAGCAGCCAGCCGCTTGGAAAGGCTGTTGTGTGAAACGCACTGGTATTAGAAAACCCGGAAACACATGGGTATATGAAATGGTCCCCGTGATATAACTGAAAAAGTATTCAAAACGGCGTTAAACCTCAACCAATCCACACTTTCACATGGCACCATGCTTTCAGTGAACCTGAATGACCGCGTACTTTGGAATACATCATTCGGTTTACTGCACTCGAAATTACAAGCAGGTAGCCATGGTACCGTCCAATCCAATTCACGGACATTAACGTAACTGCTGTGTGAACCGATTTGGACCAAATGGTGAAATCAAAGACAGGGGCGGATCCAGCGGGGGTGTCCGGGGGGGTCAGACCCCCCCTGGAATGGCTAGGACCCCCCCTGGAAAAAAAAAAAAAAAAAAAAAAAAAAGCAAAAAAAACATAATTTGTTCATAAAAATACTAAAAAAACTTAAAACAAACACACAAACAAGAGGGCCATGATGGCCCTGGATCGCTCACCTGATCTATAGGATTCATAATATGAAGCATGTAGATTTTAAGGTACAACTAAGGAAAACAACCTCTGCCCCCTGCATGGTGGCCATGTTTTCAACAGATCAGAATTATTTGTGGAAGGTGCCCCAAAGAACATTTGTTCAAAATAATTTTCAAATTGAGCCAGCACTTTTGGACAAGAAGATTTTTTAAGATTTGGCAATTTTCCCCTTTTCTGATGCGCAGCAACCAAAGTTCTACTTGAAATTAAATTCTTTGAACAATTTTGAAAGGGGACCACCTAAGGACCATCCTGTGAAGTAATTTTGAAATCTGGCTAGTATTTTTGGACAAGATTTTTTTTAACAATGCACATATAAGGAAAACAAGCCCCGCCCCCTTGCAGCCATGTTTTTCAACGGATTGAAAATATTTGAACAATCTTGGTAGAGGGTGCCTTACGAAACATTTGTGCAAATTAATTTTCAAATCGGGCCAAGCACTTTTGTACAAGAAGATTTTTTAAGATTTGGCAATTTACCTCTTTTCTGATGCCGCAGCAACCAAAATTGTACTTCGAATTAAATTCTTTGAACAACTTTGAAAGGGGACCACCTAAGGACCATTCCTGTGAAGTTATTTTGAAATCTGGCCAGTACTTTTGGACAAGAAGATTTTTAAAGTTTTAGCAATGTACATATAAGGAAAACAAGCCCCGCCCCGTTGCGGCCATGTTTTTCAACGGATCGGAAATAATTAAACAATCTTCATAGAGGGTGCCCTTAGGAACATAAATTTTGTGCAAAATAATTTTTAAATCGGGCCAGTACCTTTGGACAAGAAGTTTTTGTAAGATTTGGCAATTTTCCCATTTTCTAATGCCGCAGCAACCAAAGCTCTACTTGGAATTAAATTCTTTGAACAACATTGAAAGGGGACCACCTTAGGACCATTTCTGTGAAATTATTTTGAAATCTGGCCAGTACTTTTGAACAAGAAGATTTTTAAAGTTTTAACAATGCACATATAAGGAAAACAAGCCCCACCTGCTTGCGGCCATGTTTTTCAACGGATCGAAAATATTTGAACAAGCTTGGTAGAGGGTGCCCTAAGGAACATTTGTGCAAAATAATTTTCAAATCGGGCCAGCACATTTGGACAAGAAGATTTTTTAAGATTTGGCAATTTTCCCCTTTTCTGATGCCGCAACAGCCAAAGTTCTACTTGGAATGAAATTCTTTGAACAATTTTGAAAGGGGACCACCTAAGGACCATTCCTGTGAAGTTATTTTGAAATCTGTCTATTGGTTTAGTAGAAGAAGTCATTTGTAGGAAATTGTTAACAGACGGACGGACGGACAGACGACGACGACGACGACGGACGCCGGACATTCAGTGATCACAAAAGCTCACCTTGCACTTCGTGCATAGGTGAGCTAAAAACAGATATATGTAAGTGGAGACCTCCTCGTGGTTAGAACCGGTAACGTTTGTTAAAACAGATACAAACGGCTAACATCTGCTTGAATGTGGAAAGGGATTGTATTTCTGTAATTTTGTGGGCAAAAGTTGGACCCCCCCTGGAGAAAAATCCTGGATCCGCCCCTGATCAAAGACATCGGTCAATTAAATACAGCAATGCAAAATGACCGATAGGTGGTCAAAATCGATTGATTGATTGATTGTTTGGTGTTTTACGCCGCTTTCAACAACTTTTCAGTTATATCATGGCGTTGCCTGTGTAAGTTATCAGTCCATTTAACCTGACACCAGCCAGTCAGTCGTAATGCTCTAACCCGCAACCCTGAGCGCCATGGAGGTCGGCCATTACTACCATTTTAAAAAGTCTTTGTTTTGCTTGTGAGAAAGGGTTTAAGAATAAACAAAATATTACTATCTGGTCTGCTGATCTATCGATCGTTCGCCCTCCAGAAATGACGTTTTTATACTCTTTTCTAAAAATGCAATTATGATTATCTTCTCAATCTTTGATAAAGTTAAAAAAGATTGTGGCAAAGGAAGAAATGTGTCGTTAACAGCAATTTGTCGCAATGTTTTCAAAAAGACGTCTGATTCTGGTGCATCAAAATGTGTCTGAATGTGAGCAAGGGTCAATGTATCCAATTATACAGAGGTCCAGATAAGGAGGAGTTTTACAGCTCTTTTCCCTACAATTTCTCTCTTATTATCCAACAAAACCCTATGTTGTGGGTACTCAAACGAATCGTCTCATTGAGACGATTCTTTTGAGTACCCACAACATAGGGTTAGCGGATAAAAAATATATTTTAGAACAAGCATAACTCTCCTTATCTAGAGCTCTGAAATACATTTTTTTTTTTTTTTTTGCTGTCACTTTAACAAAATAGTACATACTGTCTCTGCTATTTTATCTTTTGGTGTTCCCTCCAGAAATGAATATTTGGGAAATATCAGTACATCTTTACGATACAATCAGACAGTTATTGTTGTCGTAAAAGTCGGTAATTGAATAAATACCTCGTGGAAACGTCAGTAAATGGTTAAATGTGCCCAGCCATTACAAAAGTAATTCCCATCGCAAGTTCAGCGAGTGAAATGAGCCGATTCACGAGAAAACCAACATTATGGAGTCTGCGTAATGTATCGATCCCGATTAGCCTGCGCAGTCCGCGCAGGCTAATCCGGACCGTTACATCCCGTCTCAGGGGAATAGAGGTATGGAAAATGATTCCTGAAACAGAAAATCCACAGGAGGCAAAACGTGTCTGTCCGGGTTAGGCTGCGCGGCATGCTTAGGCTTATCTGGATCGATACTTGACGCAGAGTCCACAATGTTGTGTTTTTTCGCAGGACGGCTCAAATCTCAAATACTGGACCTGTGTGCTTTTAAAAATGATGACGCTTTAATACCGATCTCCTTTACCCTTTCCCCATGTGCAACAAAATATAGATAGACGACTTTGAAAGTATCTTGACAAAATGATGAAAAATCTCTTAAAAGATTTGAAAATAGTGTGGCAAACGTAGAAATTGCTTATTATGATCAATATATCCTCCAAAACTACTTTTTCAAACGTCGTTTTTCTGCAGGATGCTTTGTTATGCGTTCACATGTTAAAATGGATTAAATCAAAGAATAATTATTCTTTTAGATAAGTTGAAAATATTGTGGCAAAATAAGAAATTAATGTTGTCGTAAAAAACGTTAATTGAAGATATACCTCGAGGAAACGTCAGTAAATTGCTTTTTTAGTGGCATGTCGTGAAAAGATAATCTTACTGCAAATTAAGTAAGTGAAACCTCAAGTATTATTTATTTTTTTAATTCATTAATACACTCAGCATATTTACATTATGTGATATGAGGATAATATAACGACAGTATTTTGACAAAAGAAAAACCAAACTACATGGCTTTCATACATATGTACGTGTAACATATATCCATGTAACGTTAACTATATACTACAATACGCATATACATAATTGCATAAAGGGCACATGCACGAACGCATTCGCCACCAAATGGAATGTAGTAGGTTACATGATCTGGCGGTGTGTACCGCATTATTAACCTATAAGTTTGCATATTAATATTATATAGATGTTCATTTCACATGTTGTTATATTGAAGACACGAAGCGTGTTAATATTACATAATGTTCGTTTATGGGAGATATATATAAAACATATAGCTATACCCATAATAACGTTAAAATAATGCATATGTCCGAGATCGTATTTTATAAGCCCATCGTCATGCATCACAAACAAACCAACAATCAATCGTTAAAAACTACCCGGTTTTCATGCATCACAAACAAACCAACAATCAATCGTTAAGAACTACCCGGTTCTCATGCATCACAAACAAACCAACAATCATTCGTTAAAAACTACCCGGTTCTCACGCATCACAAACAAACCAACAATTAATCGTTAAAACTACCCGGTTCTTATGCATCACAAACAAACCAACAACTAATTCTTAAAAACTATCCGGTTCTCATGCATCACAAACAAACCAACAATCAATCGTTAAAAACTACCCGGTTCTCATGCATCACAAACAAACCAACAATCAATCGATAAAAACTACCCGGTTCTCATGCATCCCAATCAAACCAACAATCAATCGTTAAAAACTACCCGGTTCTCATGCATCACAACTAAACTAACAATCAATCGTTAACAACTACCCGGTTCTCATGCATCAAAAACAAACCAACAATCAATCGTTAAAAACTACCCGGTTCTCATGCATCACAAACAAACCGAAATAAATCGTTAAAAACTACCCGGTTCTCATGAATCACATACAAACGAACAATCAATCGTTAAAAGCTACCCGGTTCTCATGCATCACAAACAAACCAACAATTAATCGTTAAAACTACCGGGTTCTCATGCATCACAAACAAACCAACAATTAATTCTTAAAAACTATCCGGTTCTCATGCATCACAAACAAACCAACAATCAATTGTTAAAACTACCCAGTTCTCATGCATCACAAACAAACCAACAATCAATCGTTAAAACTACCCGGTTTTCATGCGTCCCAAACAAACCAACAATCAATTGTTAAAACTACCCGGTTCTTATGCCTCACAAACAAACCAACAATTAATTCTTAAAAACTATCCAGTTCTCATGCATCACAAACAAACCAACAATCAATCGTTAAAAACTACCCGGTTCTCATGCATCACAAACAAACCAACAATCAATCGTTAAAAACTACCCGGTTCTCATGCATCCCAATCAAACCAACAATCAATCGTTAAAAACTACCCGGTTCGCATGCATCACAACAAAACCAACAATAAATTGTTAAAACTACCCGGTTCTCATGCATAACAAACAAACCAACAATCAATCGTTAAAACTACCCGGTTCTCATGCATTACAAACAAACCAACAATCAATCGTTAAAAACTACCCGGTTCTCATGCATGACAATAAAAAACTACTCAATCGTTAAAAACTACCCGGTTCTCATGCATCACAAACAAACCAACAATCAATCGTTAAAAACTACCCGGTTCTCATGCATCCCAATCAAACCAACACTCAATCGTTAAAAACTACCCGGTTCGTATGCATCACAAACAAACCAACAATAAATTGTTAAAACTACCCGGTTCTCATGCATAACAAACAAACCAACAATCAATCGTTAAAACTACCCGGTTCTCATGCATCACAAACAAACCAACAATCAATCGTTAAAAACTACCCGGTTCTCATGCATGACAACAAAAAACCACTCAATCATTAAAAACTACCCGGTTCTCATGCATCACAAACAAACGAACAATCAATCGTTAAAACTACCCGGTTCTCATGCATCACAAACAAACACTCAATCGTTAAAAACTACCCGGTTCTCATGCATCACAAACAACAAACAAACACTCAATCGTTAAACTACCCGGTTCTCATGCATCACAAACAAACCAACAATCAATCGTTAAAACTACCCGGTTCTCATGCATCACAAACAAACCAACAATCAATCGTTAAAAACTACCCGGTTCTCATGCATCACAAACAAACCAACAATCAATCGTTAAAAACTACCCGGTTCTCATGCATCACAAACAAACCAACAATCAATCGTTAAAAACTACCCGGTTCTCATGCATCACATGGCTTTTGTTAGTGATGCAGAAACCGCGTTCGTCAATAAAGTGTAGACAAAACGAGCAATTTTACCCCTTTGCCACAATGTCAACAAGCTGGTTTCAATAATATTACTTTCATTTACAGAAACGTTCCATAATTGTGCCTAGATGTCTGCATTTAGTCGTCTGCTGCAAATGTAGGAAAGGGGTTCACCCTGCGAATTCGTCAATTAGTTGCATACAAATTCTAGAAATTTCTTACAATTATATTTAACTCGGATTTGGACAGGATAACGTGGATTTATAAATACGTCCTATTTTACACATGTCTGCACCTGTGACCGTGAGACGCTCATATAGAGTGTCAGCTACAGTCTGTGACCCTCGCTTGAAGCATAAGAGCCGGCTAAATAGGTCTGATTCATTGGAGTTAATGCAACTCTTGACCCTCCAACAGGTCGGGGTTGGTACACACTATATTGGTATGTCCGCTGCGATATGACTTTAGCTGTTGAAAGCAGCGTTAAACCCAAAACAAGCAAACAAAGCAATGCGCACAGATGTGACGTATTTCCTTAAGTTGGTTCCCTGGAGCACGCACAACTCGCATGCACCATCCGACTCTATAGCTGGTTTCCTTCTTGGCTTACCGAAAGCTGGCTTACTGAATGCATCTCAAAGATTTAACAGTATTGATATGTTTTAGAGACATCTCGCATTTTTAACACGAAATGTAATCCAGACAAGGTATAGTGAAAGGTAATATTTATATTAACCCTTTCCCTCATATTGACGCTTTATGAGGCTTCTGCGGCAGACGGCTTTTTAGAAAACATAGTGACACAAGAAGAAATTGCTCAAAACGAGCAATTTCTCCTTTTGCCACAATGTTTTTCCACTTTTAGTCATAGGTTATCCATTTAATTATAGAGATTTTCTATTTTTTGACAAAGTATGTTTAAAGTCGTCTGCTGCAGAATTGTCGATTGAGGGTAAGGGTTAAACTCGTTCCCCAATATAACTACTCCTGTGCAGACGACTTCAAATACATCGAGTAAATATTATGATTGATTGATTGGGGTTTAACGCCGGTTTTAACAATTTCTCAGTCATATCACGGCGGCCAGTTCACCTACTCATGTGTTTCCTGGTTTTCTCACACCAGTACTCCACACAACAATCTTCCCAAGCAACTGGCTGCTTTTCCACATAGAATTAGCCCATTGGTGGAAGACGAATGACGCATGTCGCAATGACTTTTGTCAAACGTCAGAAAGAAAGTTGGCCGAGCCGGGATTCGAACTCCTGGAAATAAATATTATGAAAACTCTCAATAAAAGAATAGAATTACTATTTAATAGAATTGAAGGCATTGTTGCAAAATATGTTTGCTGTAGGCGCTCAACGTTTAACAAATTTCGTTCGGGACAAAAAAGTTTTGGAATATTTACGAAAAACGTTTTAATCGAATATCGCAAATTAGGTTAACCTTAATGAGATTGGTTCCCTTTAGGTTTGACCCGGTTTGTATGATTTTGTGTGCGCCCAGGGATATCTAAAAGTCCATTAGATTTTATTGAATCGTGATAAATTACTCGAGAGAAATATTAATAATAACAGGCCCCTTTTATCTACAATATATGTTTTGGCAATGACCCGAAGGATGGAAGATTGTTTAGAGTTTCCAATAAAATATCCTTAAATAAACGGTCACATGTCTGGCGAATAACGATATGTTTCGTAATATTTATTCGAAAAAAAAATAAGTCACGTTTTATTATGTCAGTGGGTCATTGAAAAATAACATTGATTTATATCTTGGTAAAGTAACTGTTTCGAACGCTGAAATTATCACTTGATTATGTTCATGTTTAGTTAGGTTGTTTTTTTTAAGAAATAAAGTTGAGCTATTGTTATACCCTTGGCTTCGTCTTCAACGTCTGCGTCGTCACACAACTTTAACCTTACCTTATAACTCAAAAACCGGTTAAACATTTTCAAATGAAACTTGGTACACATGTTAATAGGAATAATACGTATGTCTATACCAAGTCACATCTGGGTTAAATAAATACTACATGTAATAATTTCATAATATTATGCTGAAAAGAGAATGTTGCTTAAAGTAAAGCAATACTCCCTTTCCAAAACGTTATTTCGATTAATTTTAAGGACGTGTTTGTTTTGTGGTGGTTTTTTTTATATTGAAGACAATCACAATGTGTGTATTGGGAAATGAAAGGGAATAATCGTTGCTCCAACGAACTTCGTTTTCTTAACCCTTTTCCTCATGCAGACGCTTTCTGACGGCTTTGCAGCAGACTACTTTCGCTAACAATGTGACAAAATGAGAAATTGCTCATTTTGTCACAATGTTTTCATTTTTATTCAATGACTCTATTTTCTGTTATGTATGTTAACCATATTTTTCGAAGTCGTATGCTGCAGAATGCTCTATGTCGAAAAGGGTTAAAAGAAATACATCAATGAATAATTCATAATTCATAATTGTTTTATATACTGCCAAGAGCATACGATCCCTGTATCTAAGTTTATACCTTAACTTTATTGTTTGGTGTTTTACGCCGCTTTCAACAATTGTTTCAGTTATATCACAGCGTTTTCCTGGGTGAGTTACCAGTACTACTGGTCCATTTATTCTGACGACAGCGAGTCAGTTGTCATGCTTACCCCGCAACCCTGAGCGCCACTGAGGGCAACCATTACTACCATTTTTTAAGTCTTTAGTATGACCCTGCCAGTGATCGAACTAGCGACCTGACGCACTCGAGTCGGAAGCTCTTCCACTAAAACACCGAGGCTAATATCTCGAAATGAATTGCCATATATATTTCAATCACAAAAAAACATTATTTTCTGTGTTGGTCGGGGTCTTAATCTTGATTTCTTTGTGGAAACATAAATTGTTCTAGAACCCGTCGCGTGATTGACAACTGCATTTCCGGTTCCGGTGAGATTTTGTCTTTTGGACCGATTATGTCGTAACAAGTTTTTGGTCACGTGATACACTACTTCCGTCCATACTGCGTTAGGACAATCGAGGGGGTGATTCACTACGGAATTGGCCCAGACATACGAAAAGCGATCTGCAGAGGTTTATAACTCTTTCACTGCCAAATATCACAATCTCGGGACCTTTCCATGTTGACAATTGGACCACTCCATATTTCTTTTAATAGGAAATTTGGTAAAATTTAATATGTAAATGGCAAAGCACGCATATTTCAGGAGAGACAGCTCGTTACGAGATGTCTCACTAGAATCTGCATTGTTTGCAAAAGCCTTTGGAAGCGAAAGAGTTAAAATACTTTCTTCTGTTGTCATACAAGTTCTACAGAGGCTTGTCTTTGTGTGATTGATTGATTGATTGTTCGGTGTTTAACGCCACGTTCAACACTTGTTCCGTTATATCACGGCGTCTCCACGGTAATTTACCAGTACTACTGCTTCATTTATCCTGACACCAGCCAGTCAGGCGTAATGCTAACCCCGCAACCCTGAGCGCCAAGGAGGGCAGCCATTACTACCATTATTAAAGTATTTGGCATGACCCGACCGGAGATCGAACCCGCGACCTACCGCACCCGAGGGTGTCTGTTTGTTAGTACATGTATGGTGCTTTCCGCCGCTATCAACAGTTTTGTAGTTAAACCATGGTGCTTCCTTGGTTACCAGTAAAAAATACTAGTACCCTCATCATGACATCAGCGAGTAATGCTTACCTTTCAGCCATGGACGCCAAGGATGGAAAGTATTTACTACCCGCGACCTACCGCACCCGAGGGTGTCTGTTTGTTAGTACATATATGGTGCTTTCTGCCGCTATCAACAGTTTTGTAGTTAAACCATGGTGCTTCCTTGGTTACCAGTAAAAAATACTAGTACCCTCATCATGACATCAGCGAGTAATGCTTACCTTTCAGCCATGGACGCCAAGGATGGAAAGTATTTACTACCCGCGACCTACCGCACCCGAGGGTGTCTGTTTGTTAGTACATGTATGGTGCTTTCTGCCGCTATCAACAGTTTTGTAGTTAAACCATGGTGCTTCCTTGGTTACCAGTAAAAAATACTAGTACCTTCATCATGACATCAGCGAGTAATGCTTACCTTTCAGCCATGGACGCCAAGGAGGGAAAGTATTTACTACCAATTAGAAAGTCTTTGGTATGGCCCGGCCGGGGATCGAACCGCTACCTCGTCCACCCGAGGCACTCTACCACTACATCACTGAGAAAGTCTTTAGGGAAGATCCTGATTAGAATATGCGGAGACGAACGCTGGTCTGTATGTACTCTACATGGAGGTTAGTTTTGTTTTGTTAGTCTTGTAGTTATGTGTGCTTTGAATGTTTGGTGTTTTACGCCGCTTTCAACAAGTGTTGTGTTATATCACGGTGTTTCCTGGGTTAGCTACCAGTATTACTGGTCCATTTACCCTGACAACAGTCAGTCAGTCGTAATGCTAACATCGCAACCCTGACGCGCATCAGTTATAATCACCTAAATACAATAATGCCATAATATTTTGTCCGAGGTAAAAGACAATCAATTATATGACGGCACTTTTATAAAAAATAAATTGAACCCCTATATAAAAGATGAGAGATTACTTGATGGAAGAATATAACAGAATAATGAGGAAAATGACGGTAATATTTCAGAATTGTCAGCCATTGAACGAACACCTTAAGCCTTTGTAAAGAGATAATTGTCAAGCGACAAAGCCGTGATATCTTGCTGCATTTGCATTCAATAAATGAGCCGTTCCACGAGAAAGCCAACATTATTGACTCTGCGTAATGTATCGACCAAGATCAGCCTGCGCAGTCCGCGCAGGCTAATTCTGGCCGACACATTCCGTCTCAGGGAGATAAAGGTATAGAATAATGATTCCTGAAACAGAAAATCCACAGGAGGCGAAAAGTGTCTGTCCGGATTAGCATGCGTGGCATACTTAGGCTGATCCTGGTTGATACTTTACGCAGTGTCCACAATGCAGCTGCGGCGATAGACATCTGCGTAATGTATCGACCAGATCAGCCTGCGCTGTCCGCGCAGACTGATCCGGCCGACACATTCCGTCTTAGGGGGATAGATGTATAGAGTAGTTATTCCTGAAACAGAAAAGTCACAGAAGGCGAAAAGTGTCTGTCCGGGTTAGCCTGCGCGGCATGTTTAGGCTGATCCGGGTCGATACTTTACGCAGAGTCAACAATGTTGGATTTCGCGTGGGACGGCTCACAGTATGTCACTGGTCTTCCAATATTTGAAATGTTCACTGTATCGGATATGTGTTAACATAAGTGACCTTTCAAAGTATTCGCCCTTCCGAGTCCCGGTAGCTCAGTCGGTAACGACGCGGGCTGTCAATCCAGGGGTTGTGAGTTCGAATCCCGGCTCGGCCAACTTTCTTTTCGACGTTTGACAAACGTCATTGCGACATGCGTCATTCTTCTTCCACCAATGGGCTAAGTCTATGTGGAAAAGCAGCCAGTTGCTTGGGAAGATTGTTGTGTGGAGTACTGGTGTGCGAAAACCAGGAAACACATGAGTAGGTGAACTGGCCGCCGTGATATGACTGAGAAATTGTTAAAAACGGCGTTAAACTCTAATCAATCAATCAATCAATCAGATACACAATTTTGAAGTCTTGCTTTCCACGAGAAGAAGTAGTCTCCCCTGAGTGTACTCTTTAGACACTGAAAGAAATGCAGAAGAAATGGCACTTTTAGTAGCATAGCGCTGTTGAGCCTTTTTTTTTCATACAAACGTATTCGCCACATATGTGAGGAATTCTTTCGAATACCTCACATTTGCTGAGTGTAACTGCGCATATTTGAACGAAAGCTTACGTAAATTGAAATTCGAATGTAACTTATATGTAGATTGGTATGAGTATGCTAAAGGTCAAGGTTGCGATGACTTCTAACCCCTTAATGTAATTTAATATTCTGACGTATAAGACTTTGTATAAAGATGAGCCAGTTTCATACATCAGGGCATACTTTTTAAAGTTTAAGCTCGTGAATTTTAGGTCATGTCGACATGTTTAGTTTTGTTTATTTGAATTAACTTGTAACGGGCAATTAGAAATCTCTTGTGACATTCACAACATGCAGTTCAGTACATTTAAATAACGTGTGCAAACAGACAGGATGTAAATATTTCGAACAAGAAGGCCAAATGTCCCTTTATTTTAGACAAGAAGACCAAGATGTGCCTATATTGCTTACCTGGCTAAAATAGCCTACACGAGAAAGTTGATGCAAGGCATCAATGTCGCCGGAAAAGACTGCATTGATTGATTTATGTATTCTTGACTTTTCTTAGTCTATTCAAACATTAGGAACGTTGAAATGAAAACATTTGCTTATACATTTTATATTCATACCTATACATTAGGGTATCTATAAAAAATTAACGAAATGTGTACACATTTATCTTGGCTTAAATTTAATTTTGCTGTTGTTACTTATTTAAATAATAGTATTCATTCATATAATTTCAATGTTTGTCAATCTTATTCGAATCACAAGGTAAATATCCTGGTATTGCTTTAAAGGGAGGTAATTTGAAGAAAACAAAAGTCTTCAAAAGGAGAAATATATCAGCATTACCGTCTACAGTTTAAATTGTTCTATTGTTTGTGGATTTAAAAATGTTCTTTTTTTCTTATTTCTACATGTACAACGAAATATTGCGGCTCTTTGCGTCAAACATTCGTCTTGTACTTGTCTAAAATAAAATAATATCACTCGCTTTTTCATATCGAAATGCGCATGCGCGAAAATCGATGTTAAAGGTCACGAAACTACACAACAGAATAGGGTCTATATTTAGCTTAGAAACAGTTCCTACTTTAGATATTCATGGATTAACATTATTAAATGAATTCTACACAAATCAAGACATCTCTTTGAACATGAAAACAACATTTAGTAAGTTAAAATTGCTATTAAAAGGAGAATCCGAAATTGACCTCAATGATGACACATAAGAGTCTGCATTAGGTGGTGTTGGTTCGCGTCTTGAAGGGACCACTTTTGTCTTCGTAAATAAAACAAAAAACTTAAATGCGAGTGAAATAAAAAAAAATGCAAACATTAAAAAATCGGAATATTTATTTCATTTTAGATGTGTCATTTATTAGTGTTCGTAAACAACCACAATTGTAATATGTTCAAATCATCTAGATTTGTTTCTTTCTAATAATAAGCCGCCCTCCCATGTGATTTCCGAAAACCTATTAAAAATAGAAGTCGCGGGCTTCTGCCCGGCGACTAATAATAAAAGGTTACCAAAAGCAGAAAGGGTCAATTTTGACGTAGGGATTATACGTTTTATATGCTGCGATCTATGTGATATTCAGCATGTGAAGTTTAGTCGTGAAATGACAAGTTTAGTCCTGAAACCATTTGGTTTACAATTTGCTTAACATTGACTGCATCTATAATGTGTAGTACAAGTTGATGTGTTTTGATGATTTACCAATAAACGGTTTTAAATCTGCTCTAACTAGATCAATTAGGTAAAACAAAACCATAGGTGCTTGAATATTAACACATATTAAGGTGTGATGCCTCTAGTTATAAGTTAAGTCTGACACAATCTTTGGAAGAAGAGGGGGAAGTCTGTTCTCCTTCTATTTTAACAGAAGTATGATAACAAAAACGGGAGAATATAAACAAAAAATACGGAGTAATTTTAAAAAGTTTAAAGATATTTATGACCAAAATTAAGCATTTATGAAATTAAAAGAAAAAATTCACATGTATAGTCAACATATAGCAAGAATACAATGGTCTGAATGAACAAACTGTATGGAAGGAACGTTTTAAGTTTAGAAATACAACATAATTTTATAAATAGGCAAAAACATCCCCCGAATTTTGGGGCCGTAAACCAAACAATTCCTAGGAAGTTGGTGAAAAGTTATTAAATACAAAATAAATGTGTCTAAAGATTTGTAATAACGGTAGAAGACATACGTATTTTGCATCTTGATGCTTCTTAAATCAGTGAATACAATTTATTGATTCATAAAGGTTGCTCCCTTTTCGATTACGTCACCCCATGGTACAAAATTAAAACCTATTCAATACTGATGCCGCGCTTCAACAACTGGTTTTTTCCCTAAACATAGTATGGCTTGTATTGTCTCAAGACGGTCAATACACCCCCCTATATTGACTTGTCGGGTATTATCTTGAAGAAGTTTAATACAGGAAAAGTGCACATATTGAGGAGATTGTATGTAGAACAGGGGTGTAATTCTGAGACGACTTTCCTTGATCATGTGGACAGAGGATAACACAATTTGAATTAAAAGCTACTCAGTTAAAGGGTTTAGCATTGTTTACCTTTTGTAATATATTTGTGTTGAATTGTCGACATAAAATAACACCATGAACAGCGAAGACAGTATGTACGACAGTTCAAACTAATTGCATTATACATTGACCTTTTTATCCAACAGACGTCAACTGATTTGTGAGACAACGAGGTTTTTTACTTTATATACAGAAATTAAGTTTGACTTCGAATACGAACACTAGTAGATTCTAATTAGTTTGAAATCAGACAGAAAAGTAATTGCGCTAATTCGTCTATCAGCTCATAGTCTACACATACAGACTGGTCGATATGGGACAGGCTGGGTGGAGAGAAACAAAGGCCGTGTCAAATATGTAATAACGGCGATAAAGAAGACGAATTTCATTTTATTCGTACTTGTATTGTATATAAAGTAACAAGGGAAATATTTTTTTAAAAGTAACCATTTCACTGATAGACCTAGCATACAAAAACTGTGTGAATTGTTATGTTCTATAGACAAATCAACGATCAATAACCTGAGTAGTTATATTTATTGCGTATCACTGATATCTGTGAGGTCATCGTAATATCGTTATACGACTGCAATGTGTGAGACTTTCGTATGACCGTTGAATGACTTTTATGCGTGAGACCATCGTATAGTTGTTGTACAACTGCAATGTAAGAAACCATCGTAAGACAGTTAAACGACTTCAATGTATGAGATCATCGTAAGACAATTGTATAACTGCAATATGAAGAATATCGGAAGACCGTTGTACAACTGTTTTATGTGAGATCATCGTAAGACCGTTGTACGACGTTTATGTGTGAGACCATCGTAATATTGATGTACGACGGTTATGTGTGAGATCATCGTAAGACCGTTTAACGACGTTTATGTGTGAGACCATCGTAATATCGATGTACGACGGTTATGTGTCAGACTATCGTAAGATCGTTGTACGACGGTTATGAGTGAGACCATCGTAAGACCGTTGTACGACGGTTATGTATGAGACTTTTGCAAGACCGTTGTACGACGGTTATGTGTGAGACTATCGTTAGACTGTTGTTGTAAGACGGTTATGTGTGAGACTATCTTAAAACCGTTGTACGACGGCTATTTGTGAGATGATCGTAAAATTGATTTACGACTGCAATGTATGAAACCATCGTAAGATCGGTGCACGATAGCCTGCGACCACTGTAAAACAACTTACGAACTTCTATTTTCGGAAGACTATCAGTGGTATGTTGTCGTAACCTCTAGTCGGATTTGGTGGTCAGTGGCATCACAAATGTTTGTATCACAATCGTACACAAACTCGTTAAGTGTTTGATAATTAACAGTTCTGTTAACTTTATTTCCCAAATATCGTATACATGTATCGCAGGAGCATTGTCACACTCATACGATAATACAATACCATACATTGTTATACGAATGAAATGAAACAGTTCTGATTTATAATGTATTGTATCATCCTATCATGATTTAATATCTATTTTGTTATGCCTCGTATACATTACTTGCCCGCCAGCTTTATCCTTAAAGAGTACAAATCCATGTATGACGAGTGTAATCGAGAGTTGTAACAGTTCTTCAGTAAATTCAATCTTTACAGATTTGACGTCCACATTCTTAAGGAATTCTCTACCACCCCTCAGAGCATTCAACTCGTAACCTTCAATATCCATTTTCATAAAAACCGAATTTAGTGGCTGTAGATCAACCAGTTGAATAACCTGCATTGACATTTCTTTAAAATCCCTTGGCATTTTGTTAGAATTAGAGGTCCCTTTTTTCATTCTATATTCTCCAATATTATCCCTTTGAAGTTTCAGAGTGCCTACCCTGCATTCGTATGACAATGCATTATTCCATATCAAAGTCACATGTTCTGTAAGGTTGCTTAATGCCAATGACGTGTGTACCAAACAAATATTTTCATAATTGGCATCAATACAAATAGCTCGTGTTGACATCCACGCCGTTGCCAGAGTGTTTGCACCAATAGTGCAACCAATATACACCAACTTCATATCTGGATTTGCTTTTAGCATTTTCGTCATGGTTTGTATATAACTCCCCTACCAATGGCCATTACGTTTTATATAATATGCCATTCTATCTTTATCAGAATCGTATGTACAAATGGGTATGTTGTTTACAAGTTTAAACGGCAAGGCGGTACAATGTACGGTATTACCACAAGCAATATCCGTGCAAATTGTTCTCGCACATGGTCCACTGCCATTTACATCTAATTCCGGAATGCATGGGAAACGGTAATAATTCTCTATTGGAATGGTGGAGGTTTCATTTAATTATCGGTTGTTTTAAGGAATAACCTGTGATCGGTCCGATGTTCGTGTTCGTGTATTATGTTTCTTGTTAAGGAACCCAATGCTTAGACAAGTGCCCGAATCTCGAATTTAAAGTGTAAAGAAACAAACAAAAATCAATTAAACATACCGCAACTAATAAACCTTGCAAACGATTAATATTATGAATTTGTTCTGTCCAATGGTATAAAATCAGTAATTGGTTGAAGCTGTTACACGTTTAAATTATATGGTGGCATATAACTGCTACCACTTAACATATTCGTATACTGTTCGTGAAAACTTTCGCTAAAGCAAAAGTGGATTTCACGTTAATTATAAAATACTGTGATTATTTTGAGTTTATCAAGAAATCCAAATAAATAACCTATCGCGAAAATAAATTTGTTATTGCTCTGAACTGCCACCATTTAGTAACTGGATAATATCATTTACCCAGTTACTAAATGGTGGCAGTTCAGAGCAATAACAAATGTATTAAGATATCAACAAGTTACAGTATAGTTCAGTTTAAAGTGGTCGACGAAATATATACATTATTGGGTTTGTTACTGACCAACTACGGAAATATAGGGGGTCTGTTGGATGAATATGGGGACTCGGCTATCGCCTCGCCTCCTATTAATCCTACATACCCCCTATATTTCCGTAGTGGGTCAGTAACAAACCCAATAACTTATAATGTTCACGATATTCAAATTTGTTTTTATGTAGACAGTTTCATGAAACTTGTTTATTAACAAAATAAAATAGGTACATAAAATCCACTTTCCGTCGGATGCCGAAGGCGACAAAACAAATCAACAAACCCCATAACTATACTATGTGAGCCCCAACTAACGTGAAAGTTTTCTTGAAAACTAAGGTAAAATATTTTCACGAAGCAAAATAAAATATCATTGTCAGTTTCATTGATCTAGTTATTAAGTGGTGACAGTTTAGAGGACTTACAGGAAAGGTTTTGCGTCGCGTTATTTATCTCGAATTCAGGATAAAGTTATTACGATAAATTATAACTATCTTGAAATCCTTCATTATTTTCACGAAAGTTTTCATGAAAATTATCTGTTATGTGGTGGCAGTTATATGGCACCATACAATTCACTTGTATTCTCACAACCAGTTGAATCACGTCAACGTGTACATGTGCCAGTTGTTGACTCACGGCAACATAATTATGTATACATGAAGTTTATTTAACTTACGTTTAACCTTTTCACTGCCGAGTTTCACAAAGTCGACTATTCCGTATCTAAAAATTGGACCATTCCATTTTTCGTCCAACATAAAAGTTGGTAAAATGTAAACAATGCAGATTTCAGCTGCCTCGCCTGAATCTGCATTGTTTGCAAAAGCCTTTATCATGAATCTGCATTAATTGCAAAAGCCTTGAATTGCCTTTCGAAGCGAATGAGTTAACACTTTTCCACAAACAACAAATCTGCAGCAGACGACTTTGAAAACATCTAAGCAGAAACATAAAAAATGTCTGTAAATAAAGGTATAATTACAGAAAACAGTTGAAAATATTGTGGCAAAAAGAGAAATTGCTCGTCATATTGACTTTTTTAAATCCTCGGAAGGAATTTTAGCCGAGCTGTGGTTTCGAACTCAAAACACCTCGATCGACAGTCACATCGCTTCCGGGACTCGGATGGTTAGACGAAGAAAACTTGATTACGGTAACATTGTACAAAACAGACCACGTCGACTTATTTGAATTAACTACTGAATTAACAAGTTGATGATACTTCCCAAATCCACCGTGGCCGAGCGGTTAGCTAGAGGTATTTGAACCGGGTCCCGAGTTCGATCCTCAGTCGCGGCGGTCAGGGTTCAGTGTGCATTTTCTAGTCTGGTATGTGTATGTATACCCGGGATACATGAATGAATGAACTGATATAACTGATAGAGATAATGTTAAAAACGGCGTGAAACCCAAATAAAACAACCATTGAATACGACGGATCCATAAGGGTATGGATAACATTGGTAATTTAATCAAATCAAGGAAATGCAATGGTATTTATAACTTGATGTGACAAAAACATACCATACTTACTTAATTTATAAATAAACATTGCGGTATTTTTTGTCTGATGATGATCTCATGTTTGTTAGTACGAAGTTATACAGGACTATGGCAGATCCGACATTGGCCAAGTGGATAAGTAGATTGATTGGCAATCCCTTTTATCTTCGAGCGGAAAGAAACGTATTGTTGTTGTTGTTTTTATGAATTGAGTAGGTGTTGTTGAAGTGCCATCAGACCGTGGTAGGATGGAACACCTCTTACTGGTTTACTTACGGTTTGCTTGGAAAAGTGTAATAAAGCAAACTTAACTCTAAATTATATCCAGCGTCACTAGTTCCTTTATATGTCTTTATAAATAAACTCTCACAGAAATATCATTCATTCCCGTGGCATTTCAAACAAGAGGCCTAAAAGGGCCAGTATCGCTCCACTGCCATAAGGCAAAAATTAAATCTGCAAACATCCCCGCCCCCTGGTGGCCATTAATGTTTACCAATCACCATGGATTGAAGGAATCTCTTAGAGTGTCACACAGGGAACACTTCTGCAATATTATTTGAAAATTGGCCTTATCAATCACCGGGCTTGAGGGAATCTCGTAGAGTGTCACCCAAGGAACATTTCTACAACATTATTTAAAAATCGGCCTGACACTTTCGGAGGATAGGATTTTTTAAGTGTTCACTATAGCCATATAATGCAAAATAGCCCCACGCCCTGGCGGCCATATATTTTGACCAATCAACATGGCTTGAAGGAATATGATAGTGCCTAGGAACATTTCTACAAAATTATTTGCATATCGGCCCAACAATTTCGGAGGAGAAGATTTTTTTTTAAGTTTTCACTATAGCCAAATAAGGCAAAATAGCCCCGCCCCCTGGCGGCCATGTTTTTCGACCAATCAACGTTTCTTGAAGGAATCTAAAAAAAGAATCACCCAGAATTGTGTATGGATAAAAAAAAAGGGGGGGGGGGAATTTAGGAGAGGACATTGAGAGGATGCTTCCTATGAAGTTTCATACAAATTAGCCAAGTGGTTACGGAGGAGAAGTCGTTTAAAGCAAAAGGTTTACGCACACAAGCACGCACGCCTCCAATAGAGAACATACGAAATTGCACATCCAAATGGGGACATCATTTGTACTTTTGAAAAACAATGACAGCTTGATGTCACATGGATTGAATGTTACATGTTAACGGTTTTTAAAATATGTAAAAAATATGTAAATAATGTTCCAACCAAGGACATTCTGTATTTTGCCTCCGAATGAGAACAAATAAAAGAAATACTGTGATAGTTTGTAAAATGGGGCTGTTAACAACATGTTTGTTGTGTGAACTATTTATGTTATCGTAGTTAATTTACCGAAACATAACAATTACAAAAATATGAACTTCTTCCGGAGGTCACGCACTGTCTACACACTCGACCCATGTGACCTACAAATGAGGTCTGCGGTTTTTAGACATCTTATTTTTGGTTTTGAGAAATATTATAAATTTTGGGACATAATAGGACATGTCTGCAGCATAAGATCATAAGCTCTACAAAATGGGATTATTTCAAGGAAATAATTGGTTATAACATTTTGCCAATTGAGACCGTCCTCAGTTGGCAGTATTGTCATTAGTCGTTGCTGTTATTTCTAATAAATGTCTTCTGTTGGCGGCTAAAAATCGTAACCATCGGTAACGATTTTGGAAAAAGAAAAATGAAGGGAGACAATCACTCACCGGGTAATTACAAAAAGCATTGGTATGGTGTTTCTGTTGTATCAAATTTAACAAGATTGTGTGAGTAAAATAATATTCTAAAAGGATACTGCATAACTTTTAACATGGCTGGAAAATGTCCTAAAGGATTGGGAACAAAGGGTTCTACTTAATAACTCAAGCTCAACTTGGGCGCTTGTGACTAGTGGTATCCATCAAGGCAGTGTTTAGAGTCAATACTATTCACTATATATAAACGACCTACCAGAAGTAGACAACAACGTAGCAAAATTATTCGCTGATGATACCAAAATCTACTCCACTGTCAATACACCAACTGATAACAAACTTCTACAAGACGACATATCTTCACATGTGGTCCAAAAAAATAGCTATCAAAATGCAATAAAGCCAACACGTACTCTTCGGGACTACGAATGAATACAACTATTACATGAATGGATCAGAAATCGTTCAAAATAACCAGAAAAAAGACCTTGGCATTATCATCAACAATAAATTAATCTTTCAAGAACACATCAATTCCCAAGCCAAAAAAAGCAAATCAGAAATGATGTATCATCAGAAGATCATTTACATACATGGATAAATATATGTTGCTTGTACTGTACACAAGTCTCGTAATCCCTCATCTAGAGTACAGAAGCTCTATATGGTCTGTAATCAACAAAAAGGAAACTCTTATGGTGGAGAATGTACAAAAATGCTCCCTTCAATCAGAAATCTCACATACGAAGAAGGACTTTACGTTGATTAAAAGTAGATTGAATGTTTGGTGTGTATACCGCTTTCAACAATGTTTCAGTTATATCACGACGTCTCCTAGGTGAGTTACCAGTAATTCTAGTCCATTTTTCCTGACACAAGCAAGTCAGTCGTGGTAATAACCCTGCAACCCTGAGCACCAAAGAGGGCAGCCATTACTACCATTTTTAAAGTCTTCCGTAAAGTATAGCGTACGGTATGAATTTCAACAAATGGTACCAACTATTACACACATTATAAAGATAGATATATTACCTTACGAATTACCCTCGTACTAACAATGAAAGCACTGCAGTGCTGACGGCCTGTGGGCTGCTGGAAGGTTGGATTTTTCGACGAACGGGCCCTACGGCCTCCCGGTTAATCCGCCACTGTATATTTCACGTGACTTCTTTCGTGGGGTGGGGAAGTCTGGCACGGGCCCTATGGTCCCCGCTTAATCCGCCACTACATTTACCACGCTTTTTCTTTGTTTACTATTAATTTTTCTACGCACGGGCCCTACGCCCCCCCCCCCCCCGGTTAATCAGCCACTGCATATTTCACGTGACTTCTTTCTTTTTTTCCGTTCCTCTTCGCGAATGTTAATAATGTTAACAAGCGTCCATATTTGACCTCTCGGCGCATTAATTTCTAAAGCATTTCTTAAACTTATATTGGAGTACTCACGCCTTTTAAAAGTTGTTCACTGATGTTCCAACAACATTAAAATGATATTTATGGGGGAGATCCTAACCTTTTAAATGCAGTTTTGTTGAATCCATGATGAACTATTTTTTTAAGCGCAATTTCTCATGCGTTGTTTGGTGCTGACAGCAATTGGGAGGCTGCCAACTCCGAAAAGAATGGTACTACTACCATGATCAGAGGCTAAAGCCCCAGGCCAAAAACGATGGGAAACACCATTCACACGACCAAACAATGTATCTAAACGATATGACATTCTTTTCTTCGGATTGTTCCACGAGAGATCTTAAATAAATACTAAACAAGGCAAAGTGTTAACGTTTCTTTGTTTTAGCATGACATGCCGACCATAAATCACAAGATATTCCATATTTGCGTTGATTAATTCCATTTTCTCCGAAACGAAACATTTGGCAAAAATACACATGCATTGTTTGTACGGGGGATTAATACTAAAGCCGAGTCAAATGATTCAGATTTGTAGCGTGTGCGTACAGTGATTTTGTGTGTAGGTTGTTTTGTTTAACGCCGCTTTCATCAATGTTTCAGTTATATCACGCCGTTTCATGGGTAAGTTACCAGTTCTACGGGTCCATTCATTTTATCCTGTTACCAGCGAGTCAGTCGAAATGCTAACCACGCAACCCTGAGCGCCAGGGAGGTACAGCCATTGCTACCATTTTAAAACGTATTTTAAATACCCCCGGCGGGGGGATCGAACCCGCGACCTCCAGCATTCGAGTCTTCACGGTGTTAAATATAACCCATTGTCGTAATTGCTAGACCTACTCGGTGGTGTAGTGGTAGAGCGTCCGCCTTGGTGCGGGAGGTCGCGGGTTTCCCTCGCAGACAAAGTTTGGCGCATTTGCAGGCGACGACTGTTGATAACATTGTGACAAAAGCATGAAGGTGTATCCCTGCAAACATAAGACACATGCAATTTAAATGAAGACATATTTACCCTTTTCCAACCTGCAGACACAATTTGACGCATTTTCAGGCGACGAATTTTGATAACATTGTGACAAAAGCATGAAAGTGTGTATCCCTGCAAACATAAGACACATGCAATTTAAATGAAGACATATTTACTCTTTTCCCACCTGCAGACACAATTTGACGCATTTTCAGGCGACAAATTTTGATAACATTGTGACACAAGGAGAAATTGCAATTTATCCTTTTGCTACAACGTTTTAATTTTTTTGCAGCAGTAATATCAAGGCGTAGCTCTGTCAGGGGAGTCCGTCAACTTTCTTTCCGAGGATTGACAAAAGTCAATGCGACATGCGTCATTCGTCTTCCACCAATGGGCTAAGTCTATGTGGAACAGCAGCCAGTTGCTTGGGAAGATTGTTGTGTGAAGTACTGGTGTGAGAAAACCAGGAAATGCATGAGTAGGTGAACTGGCCGCCGTGATAAAACTGAGAAATTGTTAAAGACGGCGTTAAACCCCAATCAATCAATCAACTGTCAGGGAAGACGCATCCTTTTCCCTAAACAATTGAATTATAGTGCAGCTAGGTCAGCCGATTTTAAGAAAATGTCTTTTTTCCAAATTGTTTTCAACTCTGTATCTATAAGTATCTTTCCAAAAGTCCAGATGTGAAAAGATTTTGTTCGTGTATGTGTATAGAAGATGATTCTAAAACCTTATCTACGTCCCTGCTAAAACAAAGGATATGGTTTAATTGATCTAATTGATCCGCCATTAGCGGTAATTTGTCAGTTATATCACGGCGTTTCCTGGGTAAGTTTCCAGTACTACTGTTCCATTCATCCTGACACCAGCGAGAGAACCCCACAATCCTGACCACCAAAGAAGGAAAGCCATTAACTCTTTCAGCGCCGAATTATTTAAAGTAGACTCTTTCATGTTCAAAATCGGGTGTAACCATTTCTCAATTTATGAAAGTTTTGGACTATTTTGGTAACTAAAAGGCAAACAATGCTGATTTCAGGTGAGACAGCCTGTGGCGCTGAAAGAGTTAATACAATATTCAAAGTATTTGACCCGGCCGGGGATTCGTCTAAGAGGAAAAGATTGGCTTCCCGAGAATTGTCGACTGGGTAGAGGGTAAAAAAACAAAAGGCACACACACAAGGCAATTAAAACGGGAATTTCTGTTTGATGTTTAAATCATAAAGCCGGATGCTAATACTGATAATAATTCCAGGGAAAATTCTCCGAGGACAGCCGAACGTTTAAACAAGATACCATCATTAATAAGGATAAAAGAAATTTAATTAAATTATCCACAATGATTGGCAGCAGTTCCTCCACGTGAGTTATGACCACGATCGAATTCAGACAATTGTTCAATATTTAACATTTCAACAATCTCAAAGTACTTATAAATGGCTATCTTAGGTTTTTCCATTATTCCGTAATATTTTGCTCTCCTCTGAGTTTCGTACATCTTTGTTTGTCTATAAATCGAATACAAATCGAATATGACCTAATGAATTGCTCTCTTCGGTTTTTTCCGTACAACTTTGTATGTCTTTAAATCAAATATGTCCTAATTAATTCCTATCTTCTATTTGTTCCGTACAACTTCGTATGTCTATAAATCGAATATGAACTTATAAATTGCACACTTCTGTTTTCGATACATCCTTGTACGTTTATAAATCACATATTACCTAATTAATTGCTCACTTCTGTTTTTCCGTACAACTTTGTATGTCTATACATAAGTATAGACACAATTAATTGCACACTTTCTGAAGGGTCACTCAGGGAATATTTTTGCTAAATTATCTTTGGAATCTGACTAGCGGATTCAGTGAAGCAGAATATTACAGTTTATGCATTTTCTTCCTTCCTTGCCGCCGCAGCATGAAAAGTTGTGTTTAGAATATATGTCTTTGAACAAATTTGAAAAGAGGACCAACAAAGGAGCAATTTTTCCCCTGATTAAGCTTTTAGTTATAGGGTTTAACCACAATATATTTTCCCATATTATTTCAAAAGTCGTCTGCTGCAGATTTTCGAGTGTGGGAAAGGGTAAATACTAAATAGTAAGCGAAATATTGCAAACCGTTTTTGAATTGAAAGGTGCTAAACTCCAGATGGAGATTAAACAAAAAACGAAATGTTGAAACTTCTGCAAATATTGCTAATAGTGACAACAAAGTAAGTAATAAATAGTCTTAAACTATTTTGGCAGCAAATACTAAAAAAACAGTCAATTGAAAATCATGAAAATGTATAAAATTTGGCTTCCTTGGTATGTCTACCCAGTGAAAATGAAGCATACACGATCAATAATTAGATTTGTTGTACTGTAAAGCGAAATTATTACTCTAATATTTCAAGACAACTTTTGAACAGTTTTAAAACTCTGACTATATACTATCTATAATCTGAATTTCAGTACCTTTAACTAGCGCGATTGTCTTAATTCGGTTATATGCAATATTATACATGTACATTTTAAACGTGAAGTTCATTTAAACAGTATCTTTCTTAACATTTGTTTCAAGGTAATACATAGTTTTCTTGACAACTTGTGTGTCTTCTACACTTGATCAACAATCAAAATGTGTTATACGTCTGTGTATCTTAAGGGAACTAACTCTATATACACCCACTATGGTGTCTTCCCGATTGTCCCACATTTTGAAAATGCTATTTACCCTTAACTCTTTCAGCGCCAAATTGTTTAAAGTAGACTCTTCCATGTTCAAAATTGGACGACTCGATATCCATTTTATAGGAGTTCTGGAATATTTTGATAACTAAAAGCCAAACAATGCTGATTTCAGGTGAGACAGCTTGTTACGAGCTGACTCACCTGAATCTGTATTGTTTACAAAAAGCTCAATATTGCCTTTGGCGCTGAAAGAGTTAATGCGGAGGGGTGAAGAGCGATGAGGGAAAGGTGAGAATGAAGTCTGGTTATTTTGCATATTCGTTTACATCATTCATTGTTTGCACAAATATTCAATTATATTAAAGTAATTTAATTATTTGACAGCGGTATTTCCACCATTCATTTGTTTGCCCTAACATGCAATCATATATGTATGTTTTTACGAAACAAGATCCCGCTTATAATTTATTATTTAATTTAAACATATTAAAACATTTTAATGTTTAATTTTTGTTTGTTCAAACCGATAATAACTAAATGCTTTTACTTCTTATAAAAAAGTCGAGTCTTCCAGACGACGGCCTGTTTCTTCCACTACGCACAATGAATCTGGAGGAAGGCACAATCGACTGGTTTGACAAACGAATACAGAAATAACGAAGACATTCACCTCCTGGTGAGACGAGCAGCAGTTTTATCACTTGTCCCAATCAGCACAGTGTGGAAGATGTGTGGTTCGAACCACTCAACGTCATTTATATTTATATAATTTGTAAATGGCCAAAGGCAAAATGCTTTGCCGAAAAACAGTCAATAAAGTATTGAATCTTGTCATTGCTACCATAGACCTTCCATCAGCCGTTGAAACTGTCACAGACTATGTAACCAAGTTCTAGGTTGAGGGTAACAAAAATATATGAAACCACTTCAACACCCAAGGTCCAAGGACGACGAACAATTTAGAAGGCTGGCATAGTATGTTAAGCTGTTCCGCATTCTCATCCGAACATCTTTTCCATCCTAAGACGAACGACTAGCATCCCTAATGGAACGCCTATATGAAGGGTCCATTAGTGTTATTAAGTATGCGGACAGAGCTTCATATTGTCTCCACTTATAAATGTTTGTAAAGTTTTATAAACGGATTCACAATTGTAATTCAATCGTTCATTTACTCATTCGACCACTCGTTCGTTTGGATGTACTTGTGTGCGGTCGTTCATTCTGAGACTTGTTATTATTACAGTGAATGGTTGATTCATTGGTTGGTTGATTGAATGTTAGATTAATCGTCTGACTTGGCATTCATTCATTCGTCCATTCTTTATTCATTAATATTCTTCCATGCATTCATTCATTCATTCATTCTCTCACTCACTCGATTTTGTATTCACTCACTCACCCGAGTACTTCATTCATTCATTCATCAATCCATTCAATCATGCATTCGTTTGCTCATTAATTTATTTACTAATTTACTTACTCATTCCGTATCAATCCTGCTTTGTATCAACCACACCAACTCAATCATGCCCTGTGTGTGACCTTACTTACTTCGTAAGGTCTATCAATGGGTAATACACTGGATTTATCATTTGCATGCCTTGTTTTTCGTTTCGACAAGAATGCTAACTACACCCACCTTTCAAACATTTCACAACTTGCACTAGCCTCCAACAAACCACACACATATTAGTTATTCATCAGTGTTCCCATTGTATTTTCATGCTTATATGTTCGATCACTTTTTCTTCTTGTTGTGCTTATTTTTTTCGTTTTTTTATATGTTCATGTTTATATGTTCGATCTCTTTTTTCTATCTTGATGTGTTCATTTTTTCTTTTGTATAATACTATGTGTTAGGTAATCTAATGTTTTCTATGTATTGTAATGCTCTTCATCTTTGGAGGAAATAAAGAATATATATATATATAACCTCTGGTTGGCTATTCTAAATAGGAACATGTTTATTGCTAAAGAAAGATAAAGGGAGAGTGGACAGGTAAGGCTCAAATATTAATTAAGTTTTAAAGGTGTTATAAGTTCTCCCTTTTTGATATTGCTTTGTTTTATGTGACCATTTTTGTTTAAACTGGTCAGTCAGATTCTGTTTGATTAATGAATGTATATTTTTTACTTTGTTATGATGTTGTGTAGCCCAGATTATTCCGTTACCAGTTTTAAGTAGAATATCTTTTATACATGTAAGCCATTTGTATTGCTTATTTGTGGCGTTTAAGATGAAATTGTAAATTTGTTTAGATATTTTATTGTTGCTGTTAGTACATATTATTTTATTCCAGAAGTTTATCATCCTAGATTGAATAGTAATTGTTAATGGATATCGACCTAATTCACCATAGAGCATATATCTTGGTGATGATTTTTTAGCTTTGGTTATTTTTCTAGGTGCTCGTGTGATTCGTAGCCCCATATTTCACTCGCATACAAGAGGATTGGTAAAACTGTCTGATCAAAAACCTTCAGCTGTAAATATATTGGGAGATCTCGAGGGAGCGTGATTGGACCAAGACAGAATGTACTGCTCTTTTAGCTTGTTCTGCAAGATGTTTGCGAGCTGAGAGAAATGAGCCATTGCTAGAGAAAATGAGGCCAAGGTATTTATAATTATCAGTTATCTCTATTGATTCTTCGTTATATGTGAAATTAAATTTCGATATGTTTCTCGCTCCAAAAATGACAATTTTGGTTTTTGTAAGATTTACTTTTAGCTTCCATTGTTCACAATATTCATGGAAGTGATTTATTGTTTTTTGCAAATCATTTGCATTTTCTGCTAAAAGGATAGTATCATCTGCATATAGAAGAATTAGGACTTGCAACCAAAATTGTTAATCAATAGCTAATTGTAAAGAAACACCGCTGCTATTTTTAAAATTCAGGTGAGATTTTAGGTCATTTATGAACATTGAGAATAAAATAAGTGATAAGTTTTCTCCTTGACGGACTCCGGTTTCACATTTTCCAATAATACCTGTAGTTAGAAGTTTAGACCACAAACCAATTTTCCAGACTTTGTCAAAGGTCTGCGAGAAGTCAACAAAGCAACAAAATAGTTTGTTTTCATTTCTTTATGATATTCAAACTCGACATCTGCAGATTTGTTGTATGTGGGGAAAGTGTATTGTCTACTATTGCCCAGCTACCCCTACATGTTACAATATCGAGCAAGTACCTGTCAAATTGCCGAATTCTTCTGTCGCAGTTTTCCATTGCTTAAAACTTTCCTATAAATTGACATGTAGACGCTTTCTGACGCCAATACAGCAGATCATCATAATGAGCAATTTCGCCACAATGTTTTCAAGTTTATTTATCAAAATGGTTTGATGCAGATTTGCTGTATCCTTTAAAAACGTTAATATCATTCCATATCCTCTGAAAAAACTCGAAATCTCATCAATGTAGCTGCTAGAAAAAAATGTTTAGCCGATTAAAGGCATTTTTGCAACTTTTTTTGAAAAGTTGCCTCATTAACACAATTCTGAAAATTAATTCAGTTGTTTAAACGGAAAAAGTGGCTAAAGAGTAAAAAACTCCGAATATCACCTTTAATTACTTAGATTTACCTACATTGTTACAATCTGTCGGGTCCTTTGACTCATTTACAAAGAAACAAAGTGATATAACTGAAATACACCCCAAAACAACATAAACCGACCTTATAAACAAACAAGTGTGTCAAAAGGAACACTTGTGTTGCCTGTCAATTGTTCAGTAATATTTAAAAAAGATTTACACAGAGATAGAGACCGTTGGGCGATGAACAAATGACCAGATTTCTCGGATAACCTTCAATGAGCTCCAAGCAATCGCCATTGTCTCTTAATGATCTTCAGGGTCTCTTTACCTCGGTCCAAAACAATCTCCCCCACGGTCGCCGAGGGTGGCAATCTCTCAACGGTCGCCGAGGGTGGCAATCTCCCAACGGTCGCCGAGGGTGGCAATCTCCCAACGGTCGCCGAGGGTGGCAATCTCTCAACGGTCACCCAAGGAGCGCTCAACGTCTCATCGATCTCCCAACGGACACCATTTTTTCTCTCCATCCTGGAGTTTGAGATCATTGAGGGATCGTTGAGTCCGATGAGAGACCTGTTGAATTCATTGAAAAACCTCGGTGGTGACCACCGAGAGCAGATCTCTAGATAAGGGGCTTTTTGCATGTTTTAAAATCCTTATTTGATCCTCTAACCCTGTTGTGGATACTCCAAAGAATCGTCTCAGTGAGACAATGTTATGAGTACCCACAACATAGGGTTTGCTTAAATAATAAGAGAGAAATTGTGGAGGAAAGTGGCACTTGGTGCTATTCATACGGGTGCCAAGCTCCCTGTTTAGACTTGCCGAAGAGCACAATATCTATAAGATTTTCTGAATAACTTAATTTTCAAAATAATGCCGCCAAAGAAAGGCCGCAAGAAGAACAACAATCTAACCTGGAAATTCTCTGACGCTGAACAATAACAATGTGGCGAAGCTCATTAACGTCATGGTGGTGGACGTGAAAACCGTGGCCTATTTCTTCTGCGCCAGTAGCGTCGAATAACATCAATCAAAAGTAACCAGCAATGAACAAATAGTAAACAAGTCAGGATTTGAGAGTGTTTTCTCTGGTTCGAACCCTGCTCGTGACGGCCATGGTGTAGTGCCCTTGTGCAAGCCACAATCCCTTACCTAGTCTTAAGTGGTAGAAGTGGCTTCCATCATTTGCGCTCAGAGTTGCCGGGATAGTATTATGAGTTATGCGCTGGCGTCAGGATAAGCTTAGCAGGATTATTTACCTCGAAAACATCATACTAATGATATGTAAACCTTTCTCCACCTACAGAGTACGTTTGAAAACATAATGGGGGAAAGGAGAAATTACTTAAGACATGCAAAATCATACTTTTTAATTGTAAATTTAGAAACCATTAAATATCGTGTGTTTTAAGTCAGACAATTATTCATATATCACATCAGGTAAACAATTAACCATCACAGTTTCGAGAAATACACTGATTAGATAGAGTGTCGGTCATTTGATATGCAAAATTGAAAAACATTAAAAAAGTATATTAGAAAATAAGTGACAAATGCTAACCGCCGATTGAAACAGTTTACGAATAAAATGTCGAAAATTTCTGTCATTAAAATCCGTAAAAAACACCAAAGTAATTGAGTTTGGCAACAATATATATATCGAGTTTAAGACCGAATTCAAAATAGAGAGTTATGCTATGTTAACGTTCGTTGCTAGTCCAATTTTAGTGTATGACTCCCCCCTAAGAATAAAGACAGGACGGTTGTTCGTCCGCATGAGGGAGTACTTGTGGGGTATCCACCACCCTTATAAAGACACTTAGATAAATATATTTTTTTTATTTTTCATAACGGGTATCTCATTTGCATATTAATGTTATTCATTCCGTAAAAGGGGGTTAATTACGGAATGAATTGCATACTTGTGGGGTGCACCCCACAAAAAAACATCAAACGAAATAACCCCACAAGTACTATCCCATGAGTCCGTCCGTAGATCACGCGAAGGATTTGTTGCTTGATGCATTACGCCGCTTTCAACAGGTGTTCCGTTATATCACGTCGTAAGTTACCAGTAATAATGGTATCACCTGGTCGGGGATCTAACCCGCGACCTCCCGCACTCGCGGCGGACTCTCTACCAATTTACCACCGAGGAATTACTATGCAATCTATGCAACAAATTTTCAATTGAAGATGAACTTTTTAAAACTACGGTTTGTATTGAAATGTTGGTTTAGAAAGGTTTGTAAACTATCTGAATGGTGCAACTTTTATCTAATTAAATGATCAAGTCTGTACATAGATAGTTGAATAGAAAAAATGCTCATAATAATGCGTGCATTTTCAGTAAATATCGAGAATGTATGAAATATTACGAGGGGTTATTACGGCTGGATCCGTAATACCCCCCAGTCTAATCCCACACTATCGATATAAATAGAGCAACTACCAGCCCCCATACGGCAATATTGCCGAGTGCAAGGGTAAAGAACGCCAACAAACAGCAACCCCATACTGACGTGTCCAATACTCTAGACAAAATTAACTTCCGTTTGAAAATACACAATTAGTTGACTTTTGTAAAGAATGTTAATCCAGACAAGCCACAAAGTCTGATCAAAATGCACACTGTTAACATATAACTTACTTACTCTTGTTAGACGCTTTCTGTCAACTTTTTTTACGACGTTAAACAAAAGTCAATGAGATAAGCGTCATTCATAGTTGGCTTATAGTCTATGTGGAAAAGCAACCAGCTGCATGGTAAGACAGTTGTGGGGAATACTGAATGAATGAATGAATGAATGAATGAAAGTCTTTATTTACAGAGGGTAACCCAATTAGTATAAACTAATCTTCCTTGGGGCCCTCTAAAGCAATATTTACATACATACAAATACATAATTATATAGCAATATAACAATCAGCATAACAAATTCAAAGTTAGCATTATTCATAAACATGATCAACATGATAACAATGTTACACAACAACATAATACATACATATGGCGGCAGAGGTTTAACTTACAGACTTACATATGGCCATATTTACAATTTTAGCTTCATGACTGTTGATTCGAATTTATCCACTTAGTATAATTTACTGTGAAACTTTTAATACTTTCGCTCTGTCTTATTTCATTTGGAATGTTATTCCATACTTTTACCCCAGAGTAAGACATACTCCCTTTAAAAAGTTCTATATTTGGTTTGGGTATTAAAAAATCCGATTTATTTGAAGAACGTAAAAGATTTGGACGCCTGACATTGTAATTGAACATATTTTGAATATATGACGGGACTGCATTTTGCGATACCCTGTACATAAATTTGGCTTTATGAAGTGAAACCCTCTGTTCAATATTAAGAGAATTAATTATATTTAAAGCCTCGCTTAAAGTGGTATATTGTTCACCTAGAATGATACGACATGCTCTTCGTTGTAATCGCACTAAAACCTGGATATTTGATTGTTTTGTACTACCCCAAATGATACTACAATAGTCAAGATGTGGTTGGACATAGGCTTTGTAAAACAGTATTCTATAATTAACAGGAATAAATACTTTAATTCTTGATAATAGCCACAAATTACTAGATATTTTCTTCCTAAGAAATTTTATATGCGTATCCCATTTAAGGTTTTCATTTATATATATGCCAAGAATTTTATCACCTGTTGTGATTTCCAGATTTAAGTCTTTATATTTCAAATTTAGAGGTTGATTAACTAATCTTGTCCGTTTCTGGGGTGTCGTTATCAATATTACTTTTGTTTTTGAAGCATTTAATACTATACCATTGTTTAGACACCATGTACTGACGTTATTCAAAGCAGCTTGTAAATTCATTTCAACTTCTAATTTAGATTTATTTATGTCATATATTGTAGTATCATCTGCATACATATCAACGTTTGAAACATTATCCTGTACATACATAGGCAAGTCATTTATGAATAAAATAAATAAAAGAGGCCCTAGAATAGACCCTTGCGGGACCCCGCATGTCGTAATTTGCTTATCAGAGAGAACACCGTTTAAGTTCACCGCTTGAGTTCTATTTGTAAGATAAGAGTTGAACCATTTAATAGTATTATCTCCACATTTGTAAATTTGTAATTGTTTTAATAGTATTTCGTGGGAACATAAATCGAATGCTTTAGAAAAATCTAACATAACAACGCCTACAAATTCTCCATCATTTAAAGCTGTTAACCATTTATCTATCATACATACTAATGCTGTTTCGCAGCTATGTTTTTTTCTAAACCCACTTTGGGATTTACATAATAATTTATAATGATTAAGGTAATTAACAAATGAATCATGCACATGTTTTTCAATCAATTTTGAAAGAGTAGGTAAAATTGATATTGGCCTATAGTTATTTACATCATTTGATGAACCTTTTTTAAATAAAGGATTAACTTTTGCGCATTTCCATTCATCTGGGAAAACACCTTGTTTTATACTACAATTTATAACATACGTAAGACTATTTGATATAACATCGGCTGATAATTTTAAAAGTTTTGGCCCTATTTGGTCAAGTCCTGTAGCTTTGGATACATCTAAATTATTTAACATTTTACGCGTTTGGGATTCCGTAATCAGAGGAATGTGAAAATACATATGATCAGGAACTTTTGTTTTTACAAAATCATTTACTTTATCAAAATTTGAAGTTGGAATAGGTTCTTTTAAGTTAGCGGCTACGTTTACAAAAAAGTTATTAAAAGTATTTGCAATATCTTGGTTATCAGTAATATCTATTCCATCTTTATGAATGCTTTTTATTAAATTACAGTTGTATGTCTTTTTTGTAGACGCACCATGTTCTTTAAATATTTTTCAAACTGTTTTAGGGTCTGATTTTCCTTCCTCAATTTTTCTTTCATAAGATTCTTTTTTAGAATTATCTATCAATGTACAAACTTTATTTCTTGAAGCTCTGTAGTTATCCATATCATTTTTAGCCTTAAATGTTTATTATACTGGTTTCAGAAAGTCAGGAAACACATGGATATATGAATTGACCGCCGTGTTATTACTGAAAACGGCGTTAAACCCAACACGAAAACTTCTTTTAATAACAATTGACAGAATTGTGGTAAAAAAAAATGGGTGTTTATAAAAGTTCTCCTTTTTACAAAATGTGTTCATTTGTCGTCTTATGTAGAAGCATGGGGGCCAGGTAAAAACTATCAGTTCTAAACTCATCTCAATTCATTTAATGATTCTTTGATTTCAGGAACTGACCGTCAACAACTTTACTATCATTTGTTGATAATAGTGTGAAACACGCGGTCATTTATTTATAATTGCTCACACGTATCAAAATGGTTACCGTTACGTGATTATGTGTCACATTCTTATACTTCGTGTGTTGGTCATTCACAGTCACATGGCATAGTAAAAATGGACAGACATAATTTTTCTAAGAGAGATAAGGAATATTAAACAGTGAATAGAGGTCACTTTAATAAGAAATGCTCTGACCAAATTATGTACCCTTTCGTGGCAAAGTCTCCTTTAAATAAATGGGTTGGTGCCGTTAAAGAGTCAGATGTCTTACCAGAGACACCAACTAACATTTCAACATGGACGATCGCAGTAATGAGATACTAATACGCAAACCTGTATCAATCTATAAACGAGATATTAAAACAGCTAGAGGATAGGCAATACTACGGATTGAATATAAGTTACTTTGATACGAAATGCTCGGACCGGACCAAATAGTGGAACAACAAAAAAGAGTTTTAAAAGAGGGATTCGTTCTGTAAATTCGTTTCAGAATGTTAATGCCGTTAAACCCAAACGAGTATCAGGAGGTGAACGAAATACATATGTCTTCAAGATTTCAACATGGATGGTCGCTGTAGTGAGATACGAATACGCAAACCTGTATCATACTTTAAACGAGATATTAAAACAGCAAGAGGATAATCAATATTACGCATTGAATATAAGTTACTTCAATACGAAATGCTCGGACCGGACCAAAATGTGGAACAACAACAAAAGAAGTGTTTTAAAAGTGGGATTCGTTCTGTAAATTCGTTTCAGATTGTTAATGCCGATAAACCTAAACGAGTATCAGGAGGTTAACCAAATACATATGTCTTACCAGAGACATCAACTAAGATTTCAACAAGGACGTTCGCTGTAGTGGGATACGAATACGCAAACCTGTATCATACTATAAACGAGATATTCAAACAGCAAGAGGATAAGCAATATTACGGATTGAATATAAGTTACTTCAATACGAAATGCTCGGACCAAATAGTGGAACAACAAAAAAGAGTTTTAAAAGAGGGATTCGTTCTGTAAATTCGTTTCAGATTGTTAATGCCGTTAAACCCAAACGAGTATCAGGAGATGAACCAAATACATATGTCTTACCAGAGACACCAACTAAGATTTCAACATGGATGGTCGATGTAGTGAGATACGAATACGCAAACCTGTATCATACTATAAACGAGATATTAGAACAGCTAGAGGATAAGCAATACTACGGATTGAATATAAGTTACTTCAATACGAAATGCTCGGACCGGACCAAATAGTGGAACAACAAAAAAAGAAGAGTTTTAAAAGTGGGATTCGTTCTGTAAATTCGTTTCAGATTGTTAATGCCGTTAAACCCAAACTAGTATCAGGAGGTGAACCAAATACATATGACTTACCAGAGACAACAACTAAGAGTTTGAAACGTGGAATTTCCAAACATAGATGGTCGCTGTAGTGAGATACGAATACGCAAACCTGTATCATACTATAAACGAGCTATTAAAACAGCTAAAGGATAAGCAATATTATGGATTGAATATAGGTTACTTCAATACGAAATGCACGGACCGGACCAAATAGTGGAACAACAACAAAAAAAGAGTTATAAAAGAGGGATTCGTTCTGTAAATTCGTTTCAGATTGTTAATGCCGTTTAAGCCAAACGAGTATCAGGAGGTGAACCAAATACATATGACTTACCAGAGACATCAACTAAGATTTCAACAAGGACGTTCGCTGTAGTGGGATACGAATACGCAAACCTGTATCATACTATAAACGAGATATTCAAACAGCAAGAGGATAAGCAATATTACGGATTGAATATAAGTTACTTCAATACGAAATGCTCGGACCAAATAGTGGAACAACAAAAAAGAGTTTTAAAAGAGGGATTCGTTCTGTAAATTCGTTTCAGATTGTTAATGCCGTTAAACCCAAACGAGTATCAGGAGGTGAACCAAATACATATGTCTTACCAGAGACACCAACTAAGATTTCAACATGGATGGTCGATGTAGTGAGATACGAATACGCAAACCTGTATCATACTATAAACGAGATATTAGAACAGCTAGAGGATAAGCAATACTACGGATTGAATATAGGTTACTTCAATACGAAATGCACGGACCGGACCAAATAGTGGAACAACAACAAAAAAAGAGTTATAAAAGAGGGATTCGTTCTGTAAATTCGTTTCAGATTGTTAATGCCGTTTAAGCCAAACGAGTATCAGGAGGTGAACCAAATACATATGACTTACCAGAGACATCAACTAAGAGTTCAACATGGATGGTCGCTGTAGTGAGATACGAATACGCAAACCTGTATCATACTATGAACGAGATATTCAAACAGCAAGAGGATAAGCAATATTATGGATTGAATGTAAGTTACTTCAATACGAAATGCTCGGACCGGACCAAATAGTGGAAAAAAAAAAGAGTTATAAAAGAGGGATTCGTTCTGCAAATTCGTTTCAGATTGTTAATGCCGTTAAACCCAAACTAGTATCAGGAGGTGAACCAAATACATATGACTTACCAGAGACAACAACTAAGAGTTTGAAACGTGGAATTTCGCTGTAGTGAGATACGAATACGCTAACCTGTATCATACTATAAACGAGATATTAAAACAGCTGGAGGATAAGCAATACTACGGATTGAATATAAGTTACTTCAATACGAAATGCTCGGACCGGACCAAATAGTGGAACAACAAAAAAAAGAAAAGTTTTAAAAGTGGAATTCGTTCTGTAAATTCGTTTCAGATTGTTAATGCCGATAAACCCAAACGAGTATCAGGAGGTGAACCAAATACATATGTCTTACCAGAGACATCAACTTAGATTTCAACATGGATGGTCGCTGTAGTGAGATACGAATACGCAAACCTGTATCATACTATAAACGAGCTATTAAAACAGCTAAAGGATAAGCAATATTACGGATTGAATATATGTTACTTCAATACGAAATGCTCGGACCAAATAGTGGAACAACAAAAGAAACGAGTTTTAAAAGTGGGATTCGCTGTAGTTAGTTACGAATACGCTAAACTGTATCATACTATGACAGATTTTTTTAGTGCGTTTTTAATAACTAAGATATTCGACATCGATCCAGACAAAACGAATATTCTTTTGGAAGATGGACATCCGATTGGCGCATTCGATCCAACCTGGGATGTTTTATTCGGTAACGTCAGTCGTGTCGGTGAATTTAAATCACCTAGTATGTGCGAGAACCTTGTTTGGAATATTATAGGATATGACAGTGCCTTAAATAACCACAATCTGCCTTTTATTCCGTACCCTGAAGAGTTCAGGGGCTTCTTATTGTACCGACATGACATTTTATTAGAAAAGACGTTGCAATGTCAGAAATGAAATGTCCTTTATCTTTGGCGTATAAATAAGTTGACCCATCCTAGAAATCCACCCGGGCATGTGTCGCGGAAAATAAAAAAAACGAACTACTCCTACGTACGAACAAATTACTACCGGGCCACCTAATTCAAATTGATAAATTAACAATGAAAGACCAATTAAAAGTTATATCAAACACCGATAGTTTAATCGGTATGCACGGTGAGAGTTTTAACACACGTGTTATTTCTCGCAAAAAACGCGGATCCGACCTAATGTTCGTCATTTAACAGACTTTCGAGATATCAGTCATTGGCAGGTGATTCACTACAATACCTGGGGTAACAAGGACCAGAAACGTGAGTTAGAGGGTCACTACACAATTGTAGATGTGGATGTTGTTATGAAGATGCTGCACGATATCCACCATGATATGTGAAGGCATAAGGCCGATAAGTATCATTTACTTCGATCAGTTTCTACGACTGGTCGGTCACCGTTGGTCCGTTACTGACAGGTTCTTCTGCAATCATCCATGGAATCACAAATATGTAGCGAAAGATATAGACTGAGCAAAGAATGATCGGATGTGCAGCGTAATTAGTGTCTATACTGTTGTTGTTGCTTAGGACTTCCGATTTTGAGAGAATGGACGTACAATTTCGAGCGGAGCAGAGATCTCGAAAATAAATCGGTTTTAATTTTCAAATGTGTCTACCATCAAACTTTAACAGTCGAGCGCAAAAGTTAATTACAAATATTATAGAATCTTTGAGAATTTCGGACTTGGAACATTTTGGAGGGTCAAATCCCTTGTTTCAGTGAGGCAGCCATTTCTATTATTTTTTAGATTGTCCAAAAATAAAACAAGAATACATTTGGAATATGTTGTCCAAATTATAATAAGCTGTATAGGCTGATACACATTGTTTACAAGTAAAACATTCATTTAACTAAGGGAGTATTTTTTTGTTTAAATAAGAAATTTAGGTTGGGAGAACTGATGTGTGATACTTCGGATGCCCGTTGACAGGTCCACATACCTATTAAGTCTGTTTTGGACTCTTAAATTCCTAAAATAAGTAACAAGTCATAACTTTTTAAAAGAAAACTATCCTTTACCCCAGCCCATCACAGTAGAAGAGAATGAAAGAATGCAGCAAATATGAATAGCATATCCTAGTCATCATTTCCGGTCTATGAAAAGAGAGAACAATCTTACTTTTATCAACAGAAAATGCATCCTTAATTGTCTACACAAATTTTTTAAATCAAATAAATATGTTATGGCCTTTTTTGTAGAGACTGACAGCAGTACTCAAGAATTGTAAGAGAATAATCTAATCACTAGCAATGTATGTGACTGACTGCATTACAGTAAGTGATACAATTATATTGTTATAGTTATATAAAAACTTTACAAATATGACTGACAGCAGTTCCTCTGTAAAGAATCTGTGAATGTGAAAAATTAACTATTTATTTGTGTTGTGATAATTAATGATATAGTATATAATTTTCGCCAGCTGCGGCAGACATCTTGTTATTAAAGTAACATACAATAATAATAAATTAAGACTGTCTGTTTTGTTGTAGCAGCGTGGTAAATAGAAATTATTGTAGATAATAATATATTGTTTTAGAATAATTGGAAATATACCAAAACAGCAAGAAAATAGAAGACATCCTTGATTAAGAATATGTCACTTAACCCTTTCCCACATACAACGATTCCGCAGTAGATGACTCCGAAAACATAGTGACAAAAACCTGAAAATCTCCGTAAAAGAAGGTTTATTGGTAAATAAAGTTGAAAACCTTGTGGCCAAAAGAGAAATTGCTCATCATGAGCAATTTCACCTTTGGCCACATTGTTTTCAAAAGTCGTCTGCTGCTATAGCGTCAAATAGCGTCTGCATGTTGGAAAGGGTTTAGTCATGATAACCAAAGTACGGAAGGGTAGGTATCCTATCTGACAACAAAGGAAATACTTAAAAACCGAACAAGACAAGATAAATCGGGACAATCTACAAATAGTCTGGAGAATACACAGTTGTAGAAACTCTACGAATGCTCTCAAATACCTAATAGAGAACATACATCACATGAGAGATGGCAAACCACCAAAAGAACTGTTTTGGCATTTCACATGTGATGCTACCATAAAGGAGGGGGAAATATATTAGCCCCACATTGTACTGTAGTTGGAAAGCCTAATACAATGAACTTTCTTGGGGAATACATATAATATATATATATTTATATATATATAGATCTTCCGGTGATACCGCCATGTTTAATCAAACAATGGAATTATTACAAAGACCCGATCAACAACACAGACAAGACTGGCGACACAGAAATTAATGAAATAATTAAAAAAAACTGAACAAAACTATCAGGACCTTAAATCAATATCTTGCATATCATTCAGCCTATTTTGAATGCGATTAATACACAGACGGAACAGAAAAAAGGGTCAAGGAGTAACAAAACCAATGGAAACATTGAACCCGACCCTGTTGAAAGACGAAATGCATCGTATAAGTGTAGCAGTACAAAAGCGGCTACTACAGATTGTTTGTTCAATTTCAACAAAAGATAAGTAACTGAGTATATTAATAATGTCTTATAAGTTATAACTAACAGTGAGTGACGGACTGGATATATTAGACACCTCAATAGTATTAATGTCAATATTAGTCAATCAAATAGTATATTTTATAGTATATGTTATAGTTGCATTTAACAAGAAGTTTTTCATTTTTTTAAATGATATTATATTCTGAAAACATAATATATCGGACATGTTATAATGAATTTTGAGTAATTTTACCACCCGTAACTCAATTTATGAATATCTTTATTTTGAACCACTATGTCTAGCTTTGAGCCAAATAACGGCAATGACCAAAATTATAAAATTATTATTTTTATAAGGAAATATGTGTAATATTTAACAAATGTTGACTTAACCCTACGCTATCCAACATATAAAATTGTTTTTTTGTTGACGACGTCACAGCTCGTTATGAGGTTTAACCTTAATAAGGGGAAATTTCTTATATTCAGTATGGAAAAAAATTGGGTGCAAAGATACTACGGCCCAGCTCATGAAATCCAAATGAAATTACATAGAACAAAGCAGGGAACCATGACCGACATTTATTCATATCCGGCCGACGTCACATCCGTCCAAATCAAGCTGGTTCCCGAGCTAACGTCAATAACTTTTTTGTTTACAGTAAAGGCTGATAACCAGAAACTATCGGCTACGAGTCCCCTTTGCTTTAGGTAAGAATGTTTATCTCTCTCGTTTTCGTATATATTAACACAGACAATATCATGTTGGCGTTCTTGTAGGTAAAGATATAAGATCTAGCTGTATTGTAAATCTGAATGTTTGCATTCATTGACGGATATTCCTGGCGATGGGATAACTGTCTGATCTAGGATGATCTTCGTTGTAAATTTGTTTCACTAGATCAATGACAATGCTTCACAAACCTGCTAAAGTCGTCAGTCCTTCTGACAAAACTACTTTGGACGGTCAAAGATCGATGCAAAAATTGGTTGAATATACACCCTGTGACCCAAATCAGAGACATGTATTTATGTCTCTGCCCAAATACACCAAACAATGTTCATGTGTGCGACAGACAACAAATATAAGATGAAAGGTGGGATATTTTGCCATTAAACTGCAAAAGTTTCTTTTAAGTTCTCAATTCCTTTATTCTAGCTATCACTATTTGTTTCGTTAGTGATCCGGAACTCCCACGCTTACTGTATGATGTAAGTAATAAATTGTGACCCTATAAGTCCCTATGCCTAAATATCACAAAAATAGTACATAAGAAAGTAAATCTATTTTTAGAAGTGTTCTTCGAACTCAAGTGCAGATTGTTTACACATTTAATGATGTAATATCTTGCGTGTCTACTGCATGGCATCCACTTCATTTTTTAGTGGTGAACACATTTGCAATGTGGATGGAATATTTAAGACTAATGGCTAATTAATCAGTTAAAACTAACAGCTTTTTAGACTAAAAGAACCCAAGAAGAAACGTCCCCAGTGTATTCAAGAGACATATCAGGTGTCCAAAAAAATGAAGTTTGAACAAGTTTTCTAAAATACTTGACTGGAGACACATATCCGTGGCCGAGACGGATTTATATGAGCATCCCTTGTGCTGTGTGTTCTGAACAAAATTTTAAAAAATGTTTTTACAAGTGATAAAAGGATGTGATAATCGAAAATGAATCTTAACAAGGCACATTACATGTCAGGACGGTAGCCAGAAATCTCGACCCTATTATCGGTTTATATAGGTGTGAATGGATGGTTTAACACACAAGTGTCATAAACAAAAGACTGATTATTGATACTTACTTTAATACCTGTTGATTGATTATTTAAATGATCTTGATGTGTTCTAAATAGTTAATCTGCTGCAGACGACTTTGAAAACATTTGGTGAGAAAAGGAGAATATGTACATGACAGGTTGACTTCTGGCTAAGGTATAGTTATATTAATGAATTAGGAAGATTGTGAGAAAAGGAGGAAATGTCCTCTATCAAACAATACTTCAAATCTTAAGAATACTTTGAAAACTATGATATAAAATAATTTATAACAATGTTAAAAACATATATCATTATTACATTAATCATTATCTAAATGTAGTGATTATACAACAAAAGAACCATCATCCATTCACACCTATATAAACTGGGGTCTAAATTGGAGTCGACTATTCTTAGGAAATTGGTGTCGAGAATTCTGGAAGCCGTCAGGACCACTGCGATGCTTTAAAAGAATCCACCCTGCAGCTAAACATCATTCAAGTAAGTATAAAAACATCTTGCAAAACAGTTAAATCTAAAGAATTGGAAAATGCTCAATTGATTTTTATTTAAAAGCATTGTGAGAAGTATAATTGCATAGTGTCAACAATTTGACCTTTTATCACAATGCTTTCAAACATCATATGCTGTAAGGTCAAATGTCATCTTCATAAGATAAACACAAATGTAAGTTTCATCTGTATCATCAGTAATTATAATAATCATAATATGTCAATTAAAATGTTGATTTATCTTTGATTGTCAACAATATCTGTATAAACCCCTAAATGGCTACTTTTTCTGAACACAAGTGGGGAATTGGTCCCTTTTCAAAAAATTATAAAAGCATCTTTGCCCAAATATACTCAAATGAAAAATGTATAAAATGCCAAAATACACCGGAATCCTCAAAGTCTACCTAATTCTTAAAAAAATGCTCCAAATATCTGAATTAGAATTCAGTGAAGATTGGGATTTTCCGCACAAATTGGGCGAGAACTGGTTGTATCTCCGGAACATTGAGCGTGATTAATATAAGATTAAAGCTTGTTTTACAATTGTAAAAGAAGATAAGTTTAAAGTCATTGGTTTGGAATAATCCAGATAAGACTGCACAGAGGTACAAACTGGTCTAAAACAAAACTGGTTGCAAAACCCAAAGCTTGGCTTTTTGACATAACTAATATACATGTATATTGTTTTCAATTCTGGTCTATTTTTTAAATATTAGGCTATTTAAAAGGAAAAAGGTATAAATAGTGTTTGTAATCTCATTCTTAAATTTATCATTTTATTTTATATAAAGCCACTTTTATTTGCAGTTATTGTCTGATGTCATTTATTAAAACAGCAGTCAATCATATTCTGCATCAAGTTTTATTTTAAAACAGAATGGATTTAGAACATCCCATACAATCATGGAATAACAGTTCTGATGGCGATTACTGGAGAGGAAATTCATATAAGTAGTAAGTGATATACCCCTTGGTCATTGGTACCTGTCTATACAATGAAAATATCATGCATCTTTGACTGTGGGGTAATATTCTTTCCTGCATACACATCAAAACAGTAAATGGATTGAGATCAACCTGTACAATCATGGAATCACAGCTGTTGTGGCGATAATGGGAGAGGAAGTTCATATAGGCAGTTAGTGATATACCCGTTGGTCATTGGTGTCTGTCAAAACAATGAAAATTGCATGCATCTTTGACTGTGGGATATAACTTCCTGCATCAACATCAAACAAGGGAATATATTGAGAGAAACCGATTTACTGATGAAATTACATGTTATGATGAGGACAGGAGAGGAACTTCAGCTGATTACATATAATACTAATGGATTGATACAAAGACCTAATAACACAAAGATATGCATCGATCCCAAATCTCGCTAAGCAACGTGACAGAAAAACAGGTGCGTGAGATTTGAGCGAGATCTCGCAGAGACGCTTTAAATATTTTAATCTCGCTGTGATGCTTAACAGGCGCTTTATAAAACATCGCTTGTTAAATAAGCGATCAACTCGAGAAGAAAACAATTATAGAAATGTGGTTGAAAACCAAATACCTAGTTATAATTGTACTATTAAGACTTTGTTGAAAATTATTAATAATTTATATGAACAATAAAAATTATTTAACTTATATATAATAGTTTGTTTTAATTACATTTCGACTTCGAGAAATTCAAAATTACATTGTAACTTGTATCGGCAGAGGACAAAGACCTATATCTTTGGCAAAGACTAATGATATCTGACACTATTATTGATAATTCACGTCATCTAAGTAAAATAAGCTTTGCCCGGACTATTTGCGATCCAAATTTAAATGACTATTTATACTTCGTTCATAAAGTTTCACTCGATATTCTTTCGTTTTCAATTCACTTGATTGGTCATGTATTTTCGTTAATTACATAATCAGGACTATAAGATGAAACATAATCTAGATTTCTTGCTGTAAATACAAGGGGCTGTCCATCAATTTAAGAAATATTTGTGGAACGCTTTTGTATTTGTTGAATTTAAGAATTTAAGAATTTCCCCATAGTGTATATGCATGTTCCTAGGTGAAATCAGTTTGTCTGTCCGTCTTTCATTAAATCTTTTCGAATCAATCCCCTAGATAAAAGAAATAAAAAATATGAGACCATTCATAACTATGTTGTTTGTCTCTGATTCGTTATAACACCTCCATGTAATTTACCAGCAACTGTATATAACATCAAAGTACATAATAACAATACTTCTATGTATTTTTGTCTTTAATAGCACTTTGGAAACTTATTATTTTAATAAACGGATCAATTCAATGGATATTAAATGTACTTAAATGGCCCGGCAGTACATGGTTAAGTACCCAGGTAACAGTGGTATAACTGAAAAATTGTTGAAAGCGGTGTGAAATACCAAATACATGTGCATAGGTGATCTGATATCAGGAGACATCCAACAAAACAAATTTAAAGTAGTCAATTTTTTAATTACAAACATTTAATCTAATTACAAAGATGCAGACAAACACATATGTATGGTATGAACGTTGTAAATACAACTGTATAATCATATTATGCACTTAAAAAAATGAAAATAATTTCTAGATGAATGAAGTCACTAAAATACCTACAATTTCCCCCTTTCTACCAATGTATTTAAAATGGCTGTTTCAGTTACCCTTTCCCACATACATACACTTTCTAACACCTCTGTAGCAGACTTACTTTGATAACAATTTGGCAAAAGGATAAATTGCTTATAATTAGCAAATTATCGCCTGTTGTCACATTGTTTCTATTTTATTCAATAATTGTTCTTTCAGTTGTAAAGAGTTTTCATAGTTTGGAGTAAAGGTTTTCAAAGTCATCTCCATTTGATCTGTTTCATTACACCCAAAATGGAAAAATTCTGGCCATTTCTTTAAAAGAAGAGAATAACAATATATTTTATTATTAATACACAGAACAAAAACTACTAAAATGTGTAAATTTCCTATTTCCACTTTCACTACTATGAAAGGAATAAAGTACTGAGAAAAGGGGTAAAGCCAGTTATAAAACAAAACAGTTGACTGTGGTATATCTCTAAGTAAACACGACAGTATGACACGGAGGTTTGTACACATTGTGCTTATTGGGGATTAACACTAGCAGGCCACTGATTGACCATATGTAATTTGACATCAAAGGCTTTCAAACGAAATTGCAACATCATAATTGCACTGTTTTAATGGAAAACAGAACTATTTTTAATACATAACCCTTTGTCTCATTGCTAAATAAAACAATTATATCCAAAAGATGAAAAGTTTACCATATCAAGGTAAATCTCTTTTCAAACAACTGACAGCATACATTTTATTTGGGTATATAGTTTGCAATCTTTGATAGTCTCACATAATGCATCGTTTATTAAGTGTGATATTAAACAACACGAAACAAAAATCATCAATTATAAATAAGATTTGATCATGGTATTTATGTAAAATATATTTAACATTGTTAATCCTTTCCCACATATAGACTCTTTCTAAAAACTTTGCGGTAGAACTTAAAAAACATTGTTGCAAAAGAAGAAATTGCTCAAGGGAACCAATTCCCTCTTTTGGCACAACCTTTTCAATTCCATTGATTGATTATACTTTCAATTATATACATTCTAGATGTTTTCAAAGTTGTCTGCTGTGTTTTTGATGTATGTGGGATACGTGTAACTCCTTCCCATATACAACACATATGCAGCTGAAAAATTTGAAAACAAGGTGCTAAACATCTTAAAAATCTCCATAAAAGATAGCTTTATTGTTGAATAAAGTTGAAAACATTGTGGTCAAAGGAGAAATATTAACCTAAGGATTGATAGATTGGCAGTTAAGTGCATGGTCAACATGAAAAGTCAATTCAAACAGTTATTCGCTTTCTCTTTGGTAAAGGGATCATCTCTGTTTATGTTTTCTCTTCTGCTATTTCCCTGAAAAGAAAATTACCACAAATTAATCAATCTTGTGACGTACAAAGAAGTTTAAAACAAATATCAATGGAGTTATTACAAAATTTATAATAAATGAGAGAAAAAAAGACAGAATCCAATTCAGTACTTTTCAACATACAAAATAATTAGAAACTAAATACAAGATTTAAAAATCATGTCTTAAGCACTGATGTGGGATGTAAGAATTGGAATTTTATGTTTTGGGTTACTTAGCATTGTATAATTTAAGAGCCGTAAACTAAAATCTTAGAAGCATCATTGTTTTGTACCAATTGATCATACCAAGATTCGCTATACAAAAGGGAATCTTAAATACTGTTTAAAACACAGAAAATCATTGTTTCAATTTTTTGTTTTAAGCTTACTCAATAGAAAAAAGTTACTGGAAAAGAAAATTACCACAATTAAATCAATCCGGTGACTAACGAAGAAGTTATAAGCAAATATTTGAAAATTGATATTACAAAATTTTAAATCAATGAGAGAAAAAAGACAGAATCCAGTTCAGAACCTTTTAGCATACAAAACATGAGAAAAATAAATAAAACTTTAAACATTCATGGCTTAAGCACTGATAATGGGATGTAAGAATTGGAATTTTATGTTTTGGGTTATTATTAGCATACATATGTGTATAAGAGCTGTAAACTAAAATCTTAGAAGCATCATTGTTTTATACCAATTGATCATACCGAGATCCACTATACAAAAGGGAATCTTAAATACTGTTTAAAACACAGAAAATCATTGTTTCAATTTTTTGTTTTAAGCTTACTCAATAGAAAAAAGTTACTGGAAAAGAATTTTACCACAATTAAATCAATCCGGTGACTAACGAAGAAGTTTTAAGCAAATATTTGAAAAGTGATATTACAAAATTTTAAATCAATGAGAGAAAAAAGACAGAATCCAGTTCAGAACTTATTAGCATACAAAACATGAGAAAAATAAATAAAACCTTAAAAGTTCTTGGCTTAAGCACTGATGAGTGGATGTAAGAATTGGAATTTTATGTTTTGGGTTATTATTAGCATGTATAAGAGCTGTAAACTAAAATCTTAGAAGCATTATTGTTTTGTACCAATTGATCATACCGAGATCCACTATACAAAAGGGAATCTTAAATACTGTTTAAAACACAGTAAATCATTGTTTCAATTTTTTGTTTTAAGCTTACTCAATAGAAAAAAGTTACAGGAAAAGAATATTACCCCAATCAAATCAATCCGGTGACTAACGAAGAAGTTATAAGCAAATATTTGAAAAGTGATATTACAAAATTTTAAATCAATGACTGAATGCGAGAAAAAAGACAGAATCCAGTTCAGACAAAATACGATTATGAAAGCAAATAGAAGCCGATTTTATAAAAACCGTTCACGACATCAAGAGGTAAAACAAAAAGAATAATTGATTGATGTCAGCACCGAGGAAAAAACACATTTTACTTAACTGAAAGCTCAATTAAATAATTATATTTAATTATACCCCACCCACTAACCACCGACCGCAATTTTCTTACCATTGTGTTAGAAAATTAATGTTTATTATCAAATTAACATCACCTGATATAAATGATTTATAAACGTAAACTACTTACCAATTAATGTCTTTCAGTCTTTCAGTCATCAAATCTTTACATTTGTTGAGGAGTTATCAATTAATTATCCATGTTTTCATATTACTTCAAATTGCAAATGGCTGCCGATTCGGTTTTTGGAATCTCGCGTAATCTCGCTGGTCACATGGTCTGTCGCGTTGAGAACTGTAACATTCGCGAGATTTGTTCTTTGTCTATTGGATCGTTTCATATCTTTGTGTTATTAGGTGTTATTAGGTCTTTGATTGATACAAGGTAATCTTTATTAATGGATAAGTTTATCAAAATCATATCAAGCTTGTTTTATCTAATTAAATGTAGTATAAAGGAAGTCCTGTTTTTTTATTGCACAGTTTGTGTTTTTTATGATCAGGTTTTGTGTGATGTCCTTCGGTCACACGCCATCAACAATTACCTTGTGAACATTTTACAACATCCAATATGAATGAAAGTTTATCAGAAAATCATCTCAATCAAATCTTGGCCAAGTTATAGACTGGGTGAAAAACTAGGTTTCAATGTCAATTTGAAGGCACATATTGAAAACACTCTGGATGCCTTATTTTAAACTTAAGCATGTTGAAATGTTTTCAGAATAACTGTTTTGATGATATCTAGGCTAAGTTTAAATATATTCGGTCATAAACTAGGTCATGTTGGGTCATAAACTAAGTCACTCCACCAAATTGAAGGAAAATCTTGTTAGTCTAGAAACCACACTTTGCCTTCAGCAGCTTGAGGCTTTGTCAGAATGTATGTCTTGACAACATATAGACCTAGTAAGAATAAGGGTCATGGTGGGTCAAAAACTAGGTCACTAGACAAAATTGAAGGAACATTTTGTTAACACTCAGACATTTTGAATGCTGCATTTTTTATTTTAACATGTTGAAATTTTGTCAGAATTGGTGTTTTGGTGAAATCTAGACTAAAATATAGGTCATGTTGGATAAAAACAACAATGAGGTCCAAATGAGGTCCAAAGAAAAACATTTGAGAAAAATCTTGTAAACAGCTTGACCTCAAGGTTTGATTCAGCATCATGAAACTTTGTAAGAATGTTCGCCTGATGATTATTGATATCTAGGCCAAGTTCAAATATTGGTCAAGTCGGGTCAAACATTAGACCAAATTAAAGGAAAATCTTTTTAACACTCTGACAGCTGTTCTTTTAATGTTAGCATGTTAAAACTTGGGCAGAATGGATTTTTTGAACGTCGCTTTTAACCCAGAAACTATGTCACTAAGCCTAATTGAAGGAAAAACTTGTTTTCCCTTTTTTTTTTTACCTTTCTGTATTGATTATGTTCATGTGATGAATTGAATGTTAAACTTGTTGAAGATTTGACTTTGCACCAAAAGATAAAGTAGGAATAGTGTACAACAGCGGTCTCAGTTCCGACAGCTTGAAACAGATTCCTTTATCATGGTAGTCACATACCTACAGGTTAGACCCATTATAGACGCTGTGCTCGTGATGAGGCTTTGCCTTTTTCATATTAACACTAAATGTATCCATCTATCTTGTGTACTACAAATCGCAAGTACATTGATACAACCTGCATAAACATTTTCAGTATTATATATTTTCATAAATATGTGAAAATTATGAACTTTTACCACGGCGGTTAGATTATGTATACCATTGAGTTAAGTGTACCGCAACAAATGTAATGACATATTTTATTGTTATAGGCATCTGAACTACTTCAATAACAGTTTGCACTGTCAAAACATCATTTGTATAGCAATGTTCATACAACTGGTAACAATATTTATTTCCATTATATCTAGACCAAGTTTATTTATGGACCAAATACAATCAGTACCACCAGATTTACGGTACTTGAATTTCTTAAAAAAATAAAAATTCTCTTTCTTTAAAATCGACCGCTTTCATTTCTCTAGATCGTAATCATATTATGTTACAAGAACATGTATGCCTATGGTTTCTAGGCCTCATTAGATTTTGGGCTCTTGTTTTCATTGTATTTTTTTTTTAAGCACTATTATACATAATTAAGTTCTGATCACAATATGCTGCATTTGCAGAGAAATCCAGTCATTGGGGGAGATTATTAATTGATTGATTTGGGTTTAGTGAATGTTTTCAATACTTTTTTAGTCACATCAGAGTAGCCAGTTCACCTACTCATGAAAGAATGTGTTTCCTGGATTCCTCTCACCAGTACTTGGGGGAGACAATAAAAGTAAGAAGACATTAGTTACCTAACTGTTTGCAGATGTTCTGATAATTTTGGTATTACATTTTCTTAGATTCTCATTGTAACTTTTGTTTATGTTTTAAACTTATTTTGCAGATGTTCTGATCATTTTGGTATAACAGTTTCTAAGGTTCTCTTTGTATGTGTAACCCGAGGCTGTCCCTCTGAATCTTTCCCCGTAAATACGCTCATTAGTCCATCTTTCCCCTCCCTTTTAAACATTTTCTGCAAATAAAGCATGTTGAGACCAGAACCAGCAACATCTCAGCTGTAGCATGTTTGCAAACACCACATGCAACAAGTTCAGACAATAATGACATATTCTTTTACATTTCTATCCTGTATTTTAGCTGGAGGTGAGCAGGTCTTGGGGAAAATGTTAACTTCATGAAATCTGTTACAGGCAAATCTCCAAACCTGCACAGATCACGAAGAGCACAACCATCCTCTTTGGTATCATGAGCATTATATGTCACATTAAAAAGATCACGAAGCAACTCCTGTTGTTTGTATGTTGACCAATTAGTAAAACACTTTCTGAATATACTTAAAGAATCTGCACAACCAATAACACACTTCTCAAACTCTTCCATAGCTTGGTGTTTGAAACAGCAGACATCAGAACTGGAAAGTCAAAAACTTCCCTATTGTGTGCCATGATGACAGCATTTGGAAACATTTCCAACCAAGTTATAAAGTTATGTAAGTCTGTATGAATATCAATAAGTTCCAACTTGCTGTCCATGAACTGTCATTTTCCAATTTGTAAAATCTATTCCAGTAGCTTGTTGAGCTCCAAAAGAAATCGGCTGTTAAGGAATGACATAAGTCTTGAACCATCGTGGACCTTTCACTTTAGCAGCTGATATTAGTGTAATGTGAGGTATCGGATTACCACGTACTGCAAAGCATAAGACACTTTAAAATAACAAGAGCGCCATAAGCAACCATCAACGCTCATCTTCTTTTTTTCTAAGTCGAAAACGGGGCATAACTGAATAATTATCAAAGCCAGAGTTACTAGACTTGGTATACACATGTGTACCAAGTTTTACTTGAAAACGTTGAGCTGTTTTTGAGTTAAAGGGACTGAACACCATAATGGTCCAAAATCGTTATATTTTATACTTATTCTTATTAATCCACAATACGTCGATATATATGTAACGGAATGTTGTAGAAGGTCGTACAAGTATTGTTTTTCATTATTTCATAGGAAATAAGCAGTTAAAAAAGTGTCCGCTCCGTGTTTTCCCGTTTAAAAATACCGTGGAATTTCCTCTTGCTCTTTTGAATTTGTGGATTCAATTCGGCATTCTCTAACACTATCGACTCATTACATTCATGTATGCGTGAGTGTAAGGAACGACAACTCTGCGATGCAAAGGAGATTGTCAATTCGGTTTTAGTGATCACGTGATAAATATACAGCGATATTTTTAGATTTACAAAAACATCAAGGTAATAGAAATTTTTAACAATTTTCTTTTTTTCCCGCTTTTTTCTCATATTGGATTCAGTCCCTTCACAATACCCCAACTTTTTTTATTCGAAAGACAGATGACCTAAACAAAAAAAGAGCTGTCAGAGAACAGCGCGCTCGACTATTCCAACGCTTTTTAGTTACTGAGATATAAACTCTAATGTAGTTGCATGCAAAACATTAACCAGAATTTCTTAAAAGGTGATGATTTGCATTATATGCAGGATAGAGTTATATAACTTGAGTATTGACATAGGTGTGATGGTTTGGAAGTGCTGTTTAAAGTTTCAATGCAGTGCATTAAGTTGTTTCTAAGATATTGACTCTTAAGGTAGTTGCACGCAAAACTTTAACCAGAATTGCTAAGTAAAACATGGGTAATAATTTGAATTATACGCAGGATAGAGTTATCTTACTTAGATGTGTATAAAGTTGGGAAATTGTAAAGAGTTGTTTAAAGTTTCAATACAATGCTTCAAGTAGTTACTGAGATATGGACTCTCTTAATGTAGTTGCATGCACAACTTTAACCAGTATTTCTGATTTAAAAATGTGATATAATGTGCATTAAATTTTGATAGAGTTATCATACTTGATTGTTTACATAGCTGTGATGGAAGGATTCCATTAAGTTTCAAGGCAACGAATGAAGCAGCTACTAAGATATTGTTTCTTAATGTAGTTGCACGCAAAACTTTAACCAGAATTTCTAAGTCCAAAAAGGGTCATAACTTGCATTAAATGCAAGATACAGTTATCTAACTTGATGATTTGTGGACTCTTAATGTAAATGCACGCAAAACTTTAACCAGAATTGCTAAGTAAAAAAAGGGCAATAATTTACATTATATAAAGGATAGTTATCGTACTTTGTTGTGCATATAGTTGTGAAATTGGGAAGGGTTGTACAAAAGTTTCAATACAAGGCTTCAAATAGTTACTGAGATATGGACTCTTAATGTAGTTGCATGCAAAACTTTAACCAGAATTTCAATGTTAAAAGGGCCATCACTTGCATTGTAGAAAGTTTCAATGCTATACATCTAGTAGTTACTGAGCTATGGTGTATTTGCATGCAAAACCTTAACCGGTGTGTGACGCGGACGCCGACGCCAGGGTGAATATAATAGCTCTCATATTCTTCGAATAGTCGAGCTAAAAATGGTTCTGATTAATTTTTTATGAATACTTGATGTTCAATGTTCACAAGGTAATTGTGATATAAACCTTAATATTCAGTACATATAAGATCAAGCGAAAATAGCTCCGATATTTTTGAGACAATCTTGCCGTCTAACATTTCCATATAGTCAGCTCCGTCAAACCATTCCTTAGATATAGCTCTGGACGAACGAATAATGCCCAGCCAATATCCCATGATATGAGTGATTACTGGAGAAAAACTACACCTTAGTACTGCGTCGGGTACCTTTTCAATATCCACTGCTGATTCAAGAGCTATACCTGTAAAAGTTATCAAAACTTAATTATAAACCACTGCATCTAAACAGTTATCAAAACTTAATAATAAACCACATTGCTTGTGCATCTAATTAAATCGGTTCTTATTAATCAATAATATTTTACCAGACTGGTATGATTCTCCTTCGCGAGCTTCTTGGGAAACCTGCATGGTGGAACGTTCCTGCTTTAAGATCAGACTGCGTCTTTTAACAGAAGGAAGGGCTGACTTTGTGTTCTTTCTGTTAGCCGTTCAGCCATACATTTGGGAGATAACCATACTGCAGTATTAGCCTGAAATGCTATACATGTACATATCTAATAAGGAAACTGAAGTTGTTGGCTTTTCACCTCGAGTAAAAGTAAACAAGAGGCCCAAGAGGGCCAGTATCGCTCCACGGCCATAAGGCAAAAATCAAATCTGCAAACAGCCCTGCCCCTTAGTGGCCATATATTTTACCAACCACCATGGCTTAAAGGAATCTTGTAGAGTGTCACCCAAGGAATGTTTCTGCAAAATTATTTGAATATCGGCCTGACACTTTCGGAGGTGATGATATTTTAAGTTTTCACCGTAGCCATATAAGGCAAAATAGCCCCACCCCATGGCGGCCATATTTTTCAACCAATCAACATGGCTTGGAGGAATCTGATAGAGGGTCACCCAAAGAACATTTCTACAAAATTATTTGAAAATCTGCTCAACACTTTCGGAGAAGAAGATTTTTTAAATTTTCACTATGGTCATATAGAGCAAAATAGCCCCGCCCTCTGGCGGCCATATTTTTCGACCAATCAACATGGCTTGAAGGAATCTGATAGAGGGTCACCCAATGAACATTTCTACAAAATTATTTGAAAATCGGCTTTACACTTTCGGAGAAGAAGTTTTTTTAAGTTTACACTATAGCTATATAAGGCAAAATAGCCCCGACCCTGGCGGCCATGTTTTTCCACCAATCAACATTTCTTGAAGGAATCTAATAAAGGGTCACCCAAGGAACATTTCTACAAAATTATTTGAAAATCAGCCTGACACTTCCAGGAGAAGATTTATTAAGTTCTCTCTTTAGCCGTATAAGGCAAAATAGACCCGCCCTCTGGCGGCCATGTTTTTTTACCAATCAACATGGCTTGAAGGAATCTGATAAGAGGGTCACCCAAGGAACATTTCTACAAAATTATTTGAAAATCTGCTCAACACTTTCAGAGAAGAAGATCTTTAAAGTTTTCACTTTGGTCATATAAGGCAAAATAGCCCCGCCCTCTGGCGACCATGTTTTTCGACCAATCAACATTTCTTGAAGGAATCTAATAAAGGGTCACCCAAGGAACATTTCTACAAAATTATTTAAAAATCAGCCTGACACTTTCGGAGGAGAAGATTTTTTTATTTCTCTCTTTAGCTTATAAGGCAAAATAGCCCCGCCCTCCGGCGGCCATGTTTTTTAACAATCAACATGGCTTGAAGGAATCTGATAGAGGGTCACCCAAGGAACATTTCTACAAAATTATTTGAAAATCTGCTGAACACTTTCAGAGAAGAAGATTTTTTAAGTTTTCACTATGGTCATATAAGGCAAAATAGCCCCGCCCTCTGGCGACCATGTTTTTCGACCAATCAACATTTCTTGAAGGAATCTAATAAAGGGTCACCCAAGGAACATTTCTACAAAATTATTTGAAAATCGGCCTGACACTTTCAGAGATTTCACTATATTTTTCTTTTGGTTGCCATGGAAACCAGAATTATGGATGGATAATTTTTTTTTGAAGGAATTCAAGAGAGGACATTGAGAGGATGCTTCCTATGAAGTTTCAACTAAATTGGCCAAGTGGTTAGTGAGAAGAAGTCGTTTAAAGGAAAAAGTTAACGCACGCACGGACAATTTGCCATGACATAAGCTCGACTGGCTTTCAGCCAGTGGAGCTAAAAATAATAATAAAAAAAGTTATTGCAAATCTCGTTGCAATGACAAAAATTGTAATAAAATTCTTTACAACGAGAATTGCAATAAAAGTGAGTTTTGTAATAAAACCACTCCCAAAGCTTTAGAACTCGACTTATAAACATGTTATGGGCTGTGATGACATTCTTTAATCAATTAACACATTACTATAAGGATATGGCTCATCGGAATACGATGATTCTTCGTGATGTGTTGGTAGATTTGCAAGCCTACCATATCTTTGGTGAGATTTTATGTCACTTGATGTAAATGACTGAGAACCCAAATATCAGTTCACCAATAAAATAGTGCAAAACTGAAATACGATATCAAACATGAACTGAATTAAAATATTTTAAAAACTACTTTCTTATGAAAGTGCTTGTCTGATTTCAAGATATTTTAGCAGACTTGTTCATTCAGTGATCCCTTTACATGTTATCAAGTGTTATTGGTTGGCTATGAAAGTCATAGAAATCAGGTGGCATCTGAAAATGAAAATTTAATGACATCGGATCCTTATCCACTGGACAAAACAATAAGGAATGTACTTTTGGCGTTCCTTTTCTTCAACATATTCAAGTATATGCAGAATTATTGTTTGTGTGGTATCAGAAAGGGAGTAAAATGCCCAGATTCAAAATTATTCTCCTCTTAATCCGGTTGTCCGATTCCAAGGTTATTTAGTAGAAATGTTCCTTCAGTGACTGTCTACGAAAATTGTTCAAGCCATATTATTTGGTTGAAAAAGAGCAGCGAGGCCTTTGGTATGTAGTTTCAAATGTCTCAGTAAATAGTGGATCCATTGGGATGAAACTACACAGCAAGCATCAATGTATTCTTCAATATTCCTTCAAATGTTTGGGTCCATGCCTAATTCTGGTTGCCATGGTAACCCGACCAAAACTTTAAAATTCTTCTTCCCTCAAACTTGTTGGCCGAATTTTAAATAACTTCATGAAATGCTCCGTGGGTGACCCTCTATCAGATTCTTTCAAGCCATGTTGATTGGTTTAAACACATGGGGCTGTTTTGCCTTATATTGCTTTACTGAAAACTTTAAAAATCTTTTTTTCCAAACCTGGCTGATTTCCAAATAATTTTTTGTTGGAGTGTTCCTGGGGTGACCCTAAATCAGATTATTTTAAGCCATAGTTTTAGTCTGTTGAAAAACATGGCCGTAATGGGGCTGGGCTGTTTTGCCTTATTTGGCTACAGTGATATCGTTAAAAAATCTTCTTATCCGAAACCGTCTAGCCGTTTTCCAAATCATTTTGTAGAAATGATCCTTGGGTGACCTGTTAACGGATATATCAGACAGGCGGTTGCATGTGTATGTACAAAAGAGATGTTTGTAAACATATGAATGCCTTACCTTTCCAATGAGGTTATGCACTTTGAGAAAGCAGGTTAATTTTAGTGTATGAGTTGACTATGACAACATTCAGACCAGATTCCATTGTAACCACTGTCAAGTTTGCAATGCTCGTGTGAGGGGTTGATACTTACACAGGGGAAGTAACCAGCAAGTAATTGTATATTTAAGTTAGGAAATATGTAGGATGCAAGCCTCTTGATAACTTTCAAAGAAGTTTAATTTCTCAAATTGACATTTGTCTACTTTTAATAATCTTCAAGATACAATCACGATAATGACCCACTAATTCCTGCTACACCCAACCTGAAGATGTTAATCACACATTCATACCTAGCGAGAGATGTGTAATAAACGATAATTAATCTCTGATCTTAATCCATGAAACTTTTTCCCATAACTTAAGCACAGGTTTTGTATGCAACATTTTGGAGTGATTATTATAGCCACATGTATTCTTTTCTAAGCCACTTTTATCCAATGCTCAAATGGCTAATGAGAACTAAGTTATAAGATTATTTGTTTTAAAATGTAACTTCTATAGTATCAATAAGATTTAACTAGAATGGAGTGCTCCGCGAAGCACGTGTGTCACCTGCACCTGATCATTGAAAGTGTGACGGACAGACAGACAGACATCGGACAAAGTGTGACGGACCGACAAAAAAAGTAATCCCTAAGTACCTACCATGCTACACAGGGTGACACAATACAATGAACTGTTGACCTTGTTTTTAAATTCAGGTGATCCACATAAACCCTCTGACCAAATATCATAGCGATTATGATGATATGTGCGACTGCATACCGTTACGTTTTCCATTGATTTGTTCTAGTGACCTCTTGTGTACATACATATGCAACCGCCTGTCTGACCTAAATGAACATCAACCATCACACCAGGACTTTGATATATTTTCTACAACTTGTTATTCTACTTAATCTTTTCCAGTGTGTGTATACCACGCAGTGTGTGTATACCACGTGACTTTGACGTCACAAATGCTACGGCAGACAGAACTATTTTACTTTGGTTTAGAAGAAAAAACAAAGGTAACTTTTTTATTTCTTCATCATTTTTAATGAAACATGGCGCAGTCTACGCCACTTACAGAGCCCTATCTCCGGTTTTTCAACGGAGTTTGATTAGTAGTTTAGTTTCTTCAAACACTTCGATGAACCTTTTCTCGAAATGTATTAATATCGCCAACAGCCGGAGCATTATCAAAACTGGATATTGAGAACAGGTTCGTCGAAGTGTTTGAAAAAGCTAGACCACCAATCAAACTGCTGTAAAAAAAACCTGAGATAGGACATTGTAAGTGGCGTAGTCTGCGCCATCTTTCATTAAAAATGGTGAAGAAATAAAAAAGTTACCATTGTTTTTACTTCTTATCAAGAGCAATTATTGCTGTCCGACCATGCAAATATGACGTCAAAAGTCACGTGGTATACACACACTGTATCAGGATTGTTTTATGAGAGATAACTAATTGTATGAGGGATAACTAAGAGGGATAACTTATAGGGATAACTAATTGTATGAGGGATAATTAATAAAGTTACTTCAAGTGATCGGTTCGAGTTAAACGCCGTTTTCAACAAAGATTCTGACATATTATGGAGTGCAGGCCACATACCTATGTATTTTTTGGTTTTCTCACACCAGTACTCCCCACAGTATCCTTTCTGAGCAACTGAGTGCTTTTTTAACATAAACTTATATAGCCTAGTGGTGAAAGACAACTGACGCATGTCATAATGACTTTTTCAAATGTCGGAAAGGAAGTTGGCCGAGTCCGGATTCGAACTCACGACCAATCGAATGCATACTCATTATATCTCCATGAACACATGCATGAAAATCAGGTCAACCATGAACTAATAAAAGAAGAACATAAATTTCAACAATAAACAACAGAAAAATAAAAATAAACAAACTTCAAACATTAGGTAAAACAATAGGAAATAAACACAAGCTTTGACTTTCAATGCAAGTGTAAAAGACAAAACGAAAAATAACAAAATGTTAACGTTGAGATAAACATAATTGTAAAAATGACAAAAAGGTTAAAAAATACACAAAATTTATCAAACTAGAATGGAGTTCTCCCCGGAGCATGTGTGTCACCTGCCGGGGCCTTGTCAGAAAATTTTAAGTTTTGACAGAAAAAGGGCAATAACTCTGATATCAAAGATATTTGGATTATCCCCCTTTTGTGAACCCATCAAAGATTGATATAAACATTTGTCAGAAGTTTCAATCCTTTTAGTAGAAAAAAAGTTATTTGAAAACGTGACGAAAAAGTGTGACGGACAGACAGACTCGTGGAAGAGTACTTGTGGGGTTATTTGGTTTGATGTTTATTTGTGGGGTGCAAGTATGCAATTCATTCCGTAATTAACCCCCCTTTTACGGAATGAATAACATTAATATGCAAATGAGATACCCGTTATAAAAAATAAAAAAAACCTATTTATCTAAGTGTCTTTATAAGGGTGGTAGGTGGGCTCTAGGAAAAACACGCACCCCACAAGTACTCTCTCATGAGGACGGACAGACAGACGCCGGACAAAAAAAAGTAATCCCTAAGTGCCTACCATGCTACGCAGGTGACACAACAAAACCCAAATGTATGACCCCAAAGTACAAACGACACAAAGACTAAATGTGTGAACAAAACTTAAAATCAATTAAAAAAAGAACATACAAACAATAACCAAAATGGGCATAACATGTTACTTTGACCAACTGTTAAACCCTAGAACCTTTTCAAGTAAAATTTCCCTCTTTGTAAAACAATTCAATTTCGAAAAATGTAATCTGATCATTTGATATTGGTTGCCATATAGTTGTCCGAGAATATATTTCACATTAAAGAAACGGCATCTTTATCGCCAGCAAACATCCCTAATTTCATACCAGTCATGATTAGTATGCTCTAACGTCAGCCATGCCCTATACCATCGGCTGCCCGTATCTCTCAGTATGCGTCTAATATTCAACATAAGTCCGCTGCTACATCCGTATATACGGGTCAGCCTCACAACACTAATATATCTCGGGATAGTATCAATGGGGGAGGGTCTAATGTAAATGGAAGGAAATCCAAGCGATAAAACAACTTTCAAAAAATCGCGATACTCGAATAAGTGTACATTGCATCGTTGGATACATACGTACTGTTGTTTCTATTATCATTCGCTGTATATATCTTGGTATCTCATTGGCAGTAGTTGAATAGTGTCCATCGGTAGATACTGATATGTCGTGTATTTCCTCAGTCTCTATGTTCAAATCTGAGGAAAATGGTCCATCATCACATCTCAAAGAGTTTACGCCAACAGTTACATTGTTGGATACATACTCGTTTTCAAGACCACTATCTGTATCAGTAACATTAACACTACTTTCATTTGTCTGTCGTTCAATTTCTTCTTCAACAGAAGGAAAGGTTTTGTCTCCACAACTATTTGCATCATTTCTGTATTTCTGTAAGGGAGCTGTTTCGGCATTTTGAATGCTGACATTTGGTGTTTCAGAAGACAAACTTGTTAGATCTTCAATATCCGAGTTGGTACCCGAGTCTCTGATTTCATCTTGAAACTCACCAGATCTATCGCCAACATTTTCATGCTCGGACACAGCACTTTTGGCATCTGAAATTGTGCTAATTGCCTCTATGACACAGGCACACTTTCTTCTACAACGGAAGGGTTTTTGTTGTTTCCACAACCATAAGGCATCATTTCTGTCTTGGTGTAAGGGAATTCGTTCGGCATTTTGAATGCTGGAATGTTGTGTCTCAGAAGATAAACTATTTAGTTATTCAATATCTGAGATGGTGACCGAGTCTCCGGTTTCATCTTGAAAATCACCAGATCTATCGCTAACATTTTCATGGTCGGACACAGCACTATCGGCATCTGAAATTGTGCTAATTTCCTCTGACACAGGCACTTTCTTCTACAACGGAAGGACTTTTTTGTTTCCACAACCATTTGCATCATTGATGTCTTGATGTATGTGAGCTCTTTCGGCATTTTGAATGCTGGAATTTTGTGTCTTTAAAGATAAACTATTTAGTTCTTCAATATCTGCGTTGGTGACCGAGTCTCCGGTTTCATCTTGAAACTCGCCAGATCTATCGCTAACATGTTCATGGTCGGACACAGGACTATCGGCATCTGAAATAGTGCTAATTTCCTCCGACACAGGCACACTTTCTTGGCACAGACAGTCGTGAAATATTTCAAATGAGACATAATGTACCTCCGCATAGTATCCAAGGATAAAAGTGTGAATGTCTCTATCAAATAACCCGGAGTTCAACACAACACGATGGTAACCAGGTCCTCGTGAATTTATCACAAGAAACTGGCAATTCAGTTCACGAGCCAGCGCAACTTGTGTAATATTGTCGCCAAATGTTACTTCCTTTGACATTTTAGCAATGTAGTGCTCCATTGACCGCACTATAAAATCATTGTAAGTATACCAATGCCTTTTGATATGATCAACTGCCATTTTCCCGAGTTCTTTGCCAGATTTATATAAACCAATTATCTTTATCTGGTCACAAACGGACATAAATTGACAATTTCCAACTACGTCTGGGTCGTATCGGATAAGTGAAAACTTAAAAAATCCTCTCCTCCGAAAGTGTCAGGCCGATTGTCATATAATTTTGTAGAAATGTTCCTTGGGGTGACCCTCTATCAAATTTCTTGATTGGTTGAAAAACATGGCCGCCAGGAGACAGTGCTGTTTTGTCTTATATGGCTATAGTGAAAACTTAAAAAATCTTCTCCTCCTAAACTATTTGGCCGATTTTCAAATGATTTTGCAGAAATGTTCCTTGGGTGACACTCTACGAGATGCCTTCAAGCCATGGTGATTGTTAAAAAAACATGATGGCCACCAGGGGGCGGTGCTGTTTGGAGATTTAATTGTTGCCTTATGGCAGTGGAGCGATACTCCATGGCCCTCTTGTTTTATTTTGTGTTTTTGGTGCTTAACGCCGTTTTCAATTGCTCATTATTATGATGTTGTCTGCTTTTGTACACGATATTTTTCACTTCATTAAAATATAAACATGCATCAACCGTTTCTATATTTAACATACGTGTGTCATACACATGTGTTTTCTTGTGTATTTCAGTGTTCTTCTAAAGTTTCTATCATCACAACTCACAACATATGTGTTAAGAGAGATCTAAAGCTTTTGAATGGTTTTTATTGCAAAACTCACTTTTAATGAAATTCTCGTTGTAAATAATGTTATAACAATTCTTATCATTTAAACGAGTTTTTGCAATATTTTTTTTCGAAATTTAACTCGAGTTGAAAAACCGTTTACAATGTGTACATAACCAATACAAATGTTTTAGGATCACATCATGACTAGAAATGTCGCATCCTTATGTAAAGCCTGTTTTGGATTTTGTAAAGATTGCTAAATAGGACATAACGAAGAATAGTATTCCGATGTACCATATCATTATAGTAATATATGTATTGGCTAAAGAATATCACAACATGTTTGTAAGTCCAAGTTCTAAAGCTTTGGAGTGGTTTGATTACAAAACTCACTTTTATTGCAATTCTCGTTGTAAAGAATTGTATTACAATGTTTTCATTGCAACGAGTTTTGCAATAAAGATATGGTTTTTTTTTACTCGAGGTGAAAACCCATCTTTAATGTGTACATGACCAATATAAATCACTTTTGGATTACATCCCAGATCCTAACTACAAATTTCAGATTGTTATGTAAAACCTGTGTTGGTTTCTGTAAGAATTGCTATATGACAAAACGAAGAATCATATTCTGAGGCGCCATATCCTTGTAATAATGTGTGTATATTGACTAAAGAATATCATCACAGCCCACAACATGTTTGTAAGTCGAGTTCGAAAGCTTTGGAGTAGTTTTATTACAAAACTCACTTTTATTGCAATTCTCGCTGTTAATATTTTTATTACAATTTTTGTCATTGCAACGAGTTTTGCAATAATTTATTGCAAAAATCGTTGCTACATAGCTTCTATCTTCAAGGTTTCTATTCGCTCTTAATGATTTCACTGTCCATGTTCAAGTTGGTTTTAAAATATTAGTTGACCGGATTTGTCTGCTGGACTGATCTCAAAGTTTTTACTTCCATTATGTTGATCTCTTAAAGCAATAACCATACATGTACATGTATGTGTATATATAGTGTTGCCTTTAACATTTATTTAAAAAAGGATGAATGGATGTTGGGATAGTTTTGGGGTATGAGTAAGATACGGAATACTGTTTTGTGCATATCCTACCATCCTACTATCGCATATTAACGAGAACTCGATGGTAGGATAGTAGGACGATAGGATGGTAGGATGGTAGGATAGTAGGATGCTAGGATGGTAGGACAGTAGGATGGCGATGGTAGGACAGTAGGACAGTAGGATGGCGATAGTAGGACAGTAGGATGGTGATAGTAGGACAGTAGGATGGCAATATGTCCATCCTACTATCCTACCATCGCCATCCTACTATCCTATAATCGCCATCCTACTATACTACTATCGTCATCATACTGTCCTACCATCGCCATCCTACCATCCTACCATCCTACCATCCTACTATCCTATCATACTACTGTCCTACCATCCTACTATCCTACCATCGCACTTGTGATTTGATTCCCGCGGTATAAACGTGTGCTCTACGTCATACAGTGTGGTTGTGAATTTGTCGTATCTGATGCAGCAATCAATTTTACTTTTTATGTTATGTAACGGGATGGTTCGTCTTCACGTTACAGTACATACTTAAAGAGTTTCCGAAATACCGTACATAATGTTGAAGTGCAAATACGTTTAGCTCATTTTTGGTATCGAATCTCTAACTGAACATCAAATAATGCACGATGTTTTTTTATATTTAAAGCATTTTTACGTCATTAACGTGATAACGTATGACATTTATATAAAAAAAAAGGCAAACATAAACCAAATCAGTAGAAATTGACTACGTATGACGTATGACGTAGAGCACACCTTTATATCACAAGTGCGATAGTAGGATGGTAGGACAGTAGGATGGCGATGGTAGGGTAGTAGGATGGACATATTGTCATCCTACTGTCCTACCATCGCCATCCTACTGTCCTACCATCCTATCATCCTACTATCCTACCATCGCGTTCTCGTTAATATGCGATGGTAGGATGGTAGGATATGAACAAAACAGTATTCCGTAGTAAGAGTCTGACACGTAAACAGTGATGGCCCTGAATATTCATTTAAGAACAGTTTAATGTACTTATATTTTTAGGACCCCTCCTAAACCAAAAAACGCTCTCCCTTCTGACAATATTGAATTGGATGTCATTTTAAATTTGCTCATATCTCTTTCAGTGGTGATTCATCAGTGCAGGTTGTGTGCTGCAACTGTCAATGCCACAGTCTCGGTCCTATGCACTGAGCACGTTTCAGGCAATCCTCGGTACCCAGGCTATTCATACAATATATGATACCCTGGGCAAATTGGCTGTAAAAATCTGTACTCATCAATAATGTATGAGGTGAAATGCAGCCGCTTGGTTGGCCGCATGACACAAACCTCATACGATACGAAAAGTACAGTGTAGTAACGGAGAAAATCGTAGTGCATGCTTTACGAAGTTTCGCTAGCCAATTTACCCAGGGTATCATATCTTTTATGAATAGCCTGGGTACCGAGGATGGTTTCAGACACGTTGTATCTAACTTTCGCTTGAATTTATATGCACGTGTTAGATGCTTGTACATGATGGAGTGTACACTATCAAATGGGCCTATATAAGCTAAAAAGCAGTTTGCCTCTTATGATTACACTGTGTGAAGATGTAATCAACCATCTTTATCTGTGACACGGTTAGCTTAATCAACCATCTTTCTCTGTGACACGGTTATCCTTCTATAAGTTCATTGTTCCTTTTGACAGGCGCAATTGATCAGTCTACAGGGTTGACATCTGACCAATAGTTAATAGACTAACTTCCCTAAGGCAGTTGGGAGATTGTATAAATATAGGACTGATTTGATTCCAATTCAGTCACGCTGGTGACATTAGCTGAGCAGACATGTTGCTGGAAGAGCGACAACTATGGGTTTTGGGATATTGTACTTCTCGTAATAAACAAGCTATAATGTATTATTGAGTTGCTACTTTGTTACATAACATTTAATTGGCGCCGAGACCTAAGGATCTGGAGAACTACTACCACTATACATTATGAAGCAACGGGTGAGTGAATCATTTATACACTTTGAAATTTGTTTCAGGCTGACATATGGCAGATGGTGAATTAGCATTGTCTTTTCTAAATTTAACAGAACAACTAACAAATTATAGTTTAAATAAATTGTCAAATGATATACTAGTTTTCGATGGAGATACTTCAAAATTTAAGATATGGGTCAAATCAATTGAAAAATGCGCTTTAATAAATAACTTAAATGAAACTAAGACACCACTTTTGGCATTTAAATATATTACAGGTTACGTTTCTGATTACATTTTGCGACTTTTGACTACAACAGTTACTCCTAAACCTAATTGGCAGCAATTAAAGACAGCACTATATGAACGGTTTTCAGAGATAACAGACAGTCATATTCAGTTTTCAAAGTTAAGCAATATTACGCAATTCGAATCAGAAAACATACACGCATTTGCGGAAAGAGTTTTGAGTTTGCGTGACGAATCTTACAAAGGTTTTGAACAATGTACGTCTTTAATTGACCACCAAACTGTTGGTATTTTCATTAACGGTTTATATAATGAAAATTTGAGACAGACTTTGATCAGAGCTAATCCAATTAAATTTCAGCAAGCCGTAGAATTAGCTGCAAATGAGATATCAATTCAAAAACGCTGTGAACTTAGAAATAGGGTTTTTCAGTCTTCGCGTAATTCTAATAATGAACATAGAAATGTTGAAATTGACCATTTACGCAGTGCAAGCTTTTGCACTTTTTGTAAGATTTCAGGACATGAATATAATTATTGTAGGAAAAGGCGTGGACAAATAAATTCAGTAAAATACAAATTTGATAGGCAACATACTAGTTTAAACTATAAAAGACAAAACACACAAATTCAGTGTTGGTTTTGTGGGCGTAAAGGTCATATACGTGCAATATGTGTCGAATACTTACGTTTAAACCCTTTACAACCCTTTGTTCCAAAATATCGGAAACCTCGTGTTTGCCTCGGAGCTTCTGACACAAGAAAAATAGGAAATAATGCGTTTAATTCTCATTTAGATAATAAAGAAATACCAAATTCATGTGTTTTCAAGATAGGTAATACCCCTCTGAGATTTTTAATCGATACAGGAGCATCCTTCTCTCTAATTCACAAACGCATTTTTAAAACTTTCAAATCAGTTAACTTAGAAAAATCAACAATTTCACTTCAATCTGCCTCTGGCGATGCAATAAGGGTTTTAGGAACAGCCAATCTAGATGTCAAAATCAATTCACTAATGATCAACCATACATTCATTATAGTTGATAATCTTTCTAGAAATGCAATTATAGGCAAAGATTTCTTATCGGCAAATTCCTGTCGAATATATTTTGATTTAAATTGCATAAAAATTAAAGATACTTATGTCTCTATGCAAGACGATCGTTGTATAGCCTCTATTGTGCGACTAACCAAAACAGTACAATTAAAACCTATGACTACATACAAATTGCCAGGAAAACTAAAACAAAATCCCAGTATTTCTAATGAAGGAACTTATGAAATTTCTAGTATAGAAAATTGTTACCTTGATACAGAACCACATCTAAAGCTTTCAAATGTTTTAGTGACACTTTCTAATTACCGTAGGGTACCAATTATAATATCAAACCTGTCAAACAAGACTATATCACTTCATCGCGGATGCGTTGTGGGTAAATTACATCAAATAGATAAGGATCATGACATTTCATTGATAGACCGGCCGCAAGTACCGCCGAGTTCATCGCATAATATCTCTTCAGTCGAGTCGGTTAATGAAAATGTTAATGTTCCAAATATACATAAAGACAGGTTAAATACATTAATTTCAAGTTATGATGATGTATTTTCAAAAAATGAATTTGATCTAGGAAGGTATCCATATGGCTCTGTTGCTATAGAGACCAAAACAGATCAAGTGATTAGGCAAAAACCTTATCGAATTCCTTTCAGCGAAAGAGAAAATTTTAAACAAAAAATTAATAAAATGCTCAAGGCAAATATTATACGTCATTCACACTCAGAATTTAATAATCCTTGTATTCTGGTGAACAAAAAAGACGGCACCAAGCGTCTTGTAATTGATTTCAGAAAAACAAACCAGATTATTAAGACTACGGCTTATCCACTGCCTCGTATCGAAGACATCTTAGCGTCCTTAAATGGAGCAAAATATTTCACTTGTCTAGATCTTTCGAATTCGTATCACCAAATACCAATTAAAGAATCAGATCAGAAAAAAACTGCATTTTCCACTCCATTTGGATTTTTTGAGTGGACAGTTTTACCACAAGGTTTAAATATTTCAGCTGGAAAGTTCCAATCAATCATGTCCTCTGTTATTAAAGGATGTGAAGAATTTGTTTTCGTTTATTTAGACGATTTCCTTATATACTCTAAGACTCTTGAAGAACATTTCCGTCACATAGAAGAAATATTTAGGCGACTGAGAGCTAATTGTCTTAAGCTTAAACTAAAAAAGTGTGAATTCGTAAAAGATAAAACCAATTACCTTGGACATGAAATATCAGCAGAAGGTATTCGACCTAAGGCTGATAAAATTAAAGCTCTTAGACAAATTAAAACTCCACAGAATGTTAAGGATGTACGATCATTTTTAGGTTTTGTCGGATTTTATAGGAAATTCATTCAAAACTTTGCTGAAATTAGCCTCCCATTGGTAAGATTAACTAAAAAGAATGTTAAATTCGAATGGTCTATTGAATGTCAAAACAGTTTTGAGAATTTAATCACTCAATTAGAAAAATTACCGCTGTTACGTCACCCAGACATAAATAAACCTTACATATTATATACAGACGCAAGTGATTATGCCATAGGCGCCGTCTTGATGCAAAATTTAACAGGAAAAAAGGGAGATGAACTACCGATATTCTTCCTTAGTCATGCTTTATCGAGAACGCAAAGGAAATATTCCACAATTTTGAAGGAAACTCTTGCAATTACCTATAGCCTAAAAAGACTTGATTGTTACTTGCAGGGATCAAAATTCGTAATAAAAACAGACCACAAACCTCTAACTTATTTGTTATCCTCAAATTTCGATAATAAACTTCTACAAAGATTTGCATTAGAAATTTCATGTTATGACTGTTCAATTGAATACGTACCTGGAAAAACTAATGTAGTAGCTGACTTTTTATCAAGACAAGTTAAAGGATCAACTTTTGATTCAGACACTGATATTATGACAGAACATAATAAAGGAACTACGATTAATGTTATTAATAGCCAAGCAATTAATCATGATGAATTAACAAAATCGTATGAAGCACCAGAAACTATACCAATTACTACCCCAGAAAATTTAGTTACTATAGATATGAAAAAAGAACAGGAATTAGATTTAGATCTCAAGAAATTAATAAAACGAGTGCAGACGAACTCTTTAACTAAAGCTGAAAATAGGAGATTTGTTATGATTCAGGACATTTTACATTACTTGTCAGATAAGGATATTTACCCTTGCCCAAGAATATATGTTCCTAGTCAATTAAAAGAAATGGTTTTAGTTGCATATCATAATATAGGACACCCTGGTGTGAATAGGATGTTTAATGCCGTGCGAAAAGCATATTACTGGCCCAATCTTTTCAAGGATATTTACACATTTGTAAAGACATGCATAGCCTGTCAAACTGTCAATCTTAAAACCATAAAATCGCCTTTACAAGATCAGATAATACCAAGCTACCCTTTTTCTGACATTTCATGTGATATCGTCGGACCGATGGCTCCCACAGCTTCAAATAGCAAATACATGATAGTATTTATGGATGAACTTTCTGGTTATCCTGAAATAGTTGCGTCAGCAACGGCAACTACAGAAGACGTTGTTAACGCATTTTTCGAAAAGATATTCTGGAAATATGGCTCTCCTTTATCAATACTGACAGACAACGGGTCCGTTTTCACCTCTAAAATGTTCAAAGATGTTATGCAGGAATTAAATATCAAACATCGTAGAACCGTCATGTACAACCCCCAGGCTAATGGAAAAAATGAACGTTCGCATAAAAGTTTAAATGCCATTCTATGTAAGCTTACTAGGGATAATCCGATGGACTTCGATATTGTACTAGAACAAGCCCTTGCTGGCATCAGGTTTAATCCATCAGAATCGGCTGGACATAGCCCATTTTTCATAGTATTTGGTCGAGACCCAGTACTACCTATTGATTCACTGTTAGGAAAAAGGTTACCTTATGTTGGCAATGAATTCCATAAAGAATTACTACAAAGAAATCACGAAATTTACTGTGATGTATTCAAGCAAATCACTAAATCAAGAAGAAGGCGTAACAAATATGCCAATAGGAAAGCCCAACAAGTAGAATTCAATGTAAATGACCCGGTCTATTACAAAAATTTCCAACGCACTTCTAAGACATCTCCTCAATGGATTCCATACTACCGAGTAATCGAATTTGATGGTTCAAAGCAATTAATACTTAAAAATCAATTAGATAACAAGATAATCAAATGCAATGTTGATCAAGTTAGAAAGGCAGAAATTGACGAGTGGACTCTTCCTTCTACTAAAACTATAAATCCAAGACCTATTCGAAATTGCAGATATGTTATTCCTCCTGAAATTGTTTCAGAGAGCTCTGATGATAATACAGATTCAGATAATCAAGATTTAATTCCAAAACGTAAAGTTAAAATGACAAAGGTAATTAACAAACATAATAATAGTTCTGAGTCCTCAACCAGTCAAGAGAGTGAAGATAATATTCCACTAAGTAAGTTACAAGCACGTCTTAGGCGTTTAGAATACGAGCGTATTCACGGTACAGACACACAAAATGAGAGTGAGATGTCAGTTGTTAGTGATCAAACAATCCAATCAAATATTCCCGATCAATTGTCTATGTTTGATGACGAGTCTTTGTCAGCTCCGTTAAGTGACATGGAGATTGACAGATGTTAATTAAGATTTAAGCAAGAATTAAGGTAAATCAGTTACTTAATTAGGAGTTCATATTATAAGCGTACTAGCTAATTATATAATATTGTGAGAAGATTTGAGCGAGATTTAGGTTTATACCTATTGATTAAATAAGTTAATTAGAAGATAAATATTATAAGCGACTAGCTAATATAATATTGTGATGGTTATTCACACGTAAAATAGAAACGCGGTTTTTATAACAGGACTTAAAAGTTAAAATTATGCGTAAATAAATAAATGTATTCCTGCCTATAATGGTTCCAAGAAAATTGTTGTGTATTAAATGCTAATGTAAGAATTTGACTTAATCTAGCATATGGAAGAAAATTCCAAACGTCTCTATTATGAGAGGGAATCGAATTACAATTATAATGCAGGAAAGGTATACCTGTGTATATATAATATAACGGCCATTTTTATCGTTTTTCAAGTTTGTTATTGGTTTAAGCGTGTTATTGTTAATATATCATATTTAATTGCATCCGTTAAAATGTCTACGACAAATTGTTAACTACCAGTATTAATTGACACTCATATTTATTCTTTTGCACATTGCTGAGGCATCACTATAAATTCATTCTGTTAATTCAAGAATAAGACATGCTATTACACCTTGCTAAGAGTCAGCTAAGAGCAATGATTCGAGTGTAAGATTCACTGCCACCTCGCAGAAGGCCAATGAAGCAGCCATTACGATTGTTCCGGAGAAATTCCTCTTTTGTCGGAAGACCTCATCTAATCTAGTGATCCATTCCATGATGTTTCCATTATACACATGTATTCAAGACACTACTACACAGATGAATATATACCACTGAAGAATAACATTATTTCAACCATAAGAATGTCATTTTCAATTTTGAGAAAATAACAATATTTCTAACTCCTTATATGCTGGACTTATACTGTGATACTACCTATTCGACTGTTATTACTACTAATCTACGGAATGAATAACAACATTTCAATCAACCCTATGATAAACATATTGTGTGGACTTCGTCATAAAAGGACTACAACTACAACTGTTTCTGATACTACAACTACAAATGTTTCTGATAGTACAACTACAACTGTTTCTGATACTACAACTACAACTGTTTCTGATAGTACAACTACAACTGATGCTACTACTACTACAACTACTGATGCTACTACTTCTACTGATGATTCGCCGTAAATAACAATAATTCAATATGAGTTCAAACTTCTCTGGATACTACGAAGTGCTAAGAAATACAAGACTGTTGGATCGATAATAATCATCGTACTGTTTGAAGAAATATTTATATTGTTACCTTGTTGTATTGACTATTTCACGTTCATTTCTACATTACCATTTCCTACTTATTCAGTACAACTATGTTAATACAGTGTTCATGTAATTGTTTCTTTTAAATTGCAAATATTCAATTCACTTGAATTAATGAATGACTATTGTTTTCAGTTATCTACATAACCATTTATTAATTCCAAATACTTGTATATGTTTTATTAAGGATTGGTCGTCACTGCAATTAAGGTTTTAGATCTTTTTAAAGAATTCCTATGTAAAATTCTTTATATGATCAACATGGGAAGGTGTGAAGATGTAATCAACCATCTTTATCTGTGACACGGTTAGCTTAATCAACCATCTTTCTCTGTGACACGGTTATCCTTCTATAAGTTCATTGTTCCTTTTGACAGGCGCAATTGATCAGTCTACAGGGTTGACATCTGACCAATAGTTAATAGACTAACTTCCCTAAGGCAGTTGGGAGATTGTATAAATATAGGACTGATTTGATTCCAATTCAGTCACGCTGGTGACATTAGCTGAGCAGACATGTTGCTGGAAGAGCGACAACTATGGGTTTTGGGATATTGTACTTCTCGTAATAAACAAGCTATAATGTATTATTGAGTTGCTACTTTGTTACAACTGCAATTAACTCTAGTACTGCCATATCTACAATGAATTGCTTCAGTATTTTCCATCAGAAAGGTGGAAAAGTAGTTCATGGTACTATGTTAATAGGATCATCATGTCCAGTTGAATGGATAGCGGTTCAAACTTCTATAACATAGAATCGATCTGGTTATATCAGTTAGTAGAGACAGTCGCCCTGAAAAAGAGGGGTCCCGGGTACGAGCCCCATGTGGCAAGTACTCGCAAAAATAGTCAATTCTACACGGCGATAGTAAATAAAAAAAATAATGAAAAGAAAAGTGCTTATGGTTTGATTCTGTAACTTTCGGATAAAGTATAAAACATTAAGGAAACACATAAAAGAATGTAATGTCGCCAACCGCGGGGTAAGCAAACTTCGATTCTATCAGTGAAAGAACATCGAAATCCGCCGCGGTTGAGTGTTTAACGTAGGGAATTTGAAACCGGGCGTCCCGGGTTTGATCCCCTGTCGAGGTGGTCATAGTGGTGTGCACTTGCACAACCCAGATTTCATAGAATAGTACTGGTTTGTTGACACAGAGATCATGAATAAGGGAAAAGTAGTCTTGATACCACTGAAATGATGTTAAAAACGGCGTTTGCCTCAAGAATACATGAGCCCGAAAGGACAAAACAGAAGAGCAAGGTTAAAATACCTGTATATATGCCGCCCTCTCCACACATTCCTTGATGCTACAAGCAGGCGTTCTTTTTCTGAAAGCGGTGTCCGTTCCAAGCTGCCCTCTTAGAGCGTTTTCCTCCTTGAGCGCCTCCATTTTGGATTTAATGACCGCCATTCCCGAGTCGAGTTTATCCTGTTCGTTGTCATAGATACGAACAGTGTAGATGGCCGTCGAGAAAACTCTAACCAAGCCGCTGGATGATACATTTGTGTTTCGCTTAATTGAGGTTTTACACCGTTTTCAACATTATTTCAGTTATATCACGGCACAGTTCCCTTGGTAAACAAACAAGTACTAGGCTAGGAAATGTTCATTGTCCAAGAGCATTCCACCATGACGGACGAGTCGCGACTGCGGATCGGACCCGAGACGCCCGGGTTTAAATCCCCGACGCTAACATTGATTGATTGATTGATTGGGGTGGAATGTTGTGTGGAGTAACTGGTGCGAGAGAGATAAGTGTTGTTTTGCGTTTAACGCCGCTATCAACAATTGTTTCTGTTATATTACAGGGTTTCCCGAGTAAGTTACCAGTACTACTGGTCCATTTATCCTGACACCAGCCAGTCAGTCGTAATACTAACCCCGCAACCCTGAGCGCCAAGGAGGATAGTCAATACTACCATTGTTCAAGTATATGGTATGACCCAAGCTGCAGAATTGTTGTAGGAGGGAAAGGGTTAAACAAATAAGAGGGTAGATCTGGTGCTATAAATCGACAACCTACCGGCAATCACAGTTTCCTAACTCTGTCATCAAAAAGCTATCAGTCCATACAGAATAAAAGCACTGCAGTGCTGACGGCCTGGGTGCAGCTGGAAGGTTGGATTTTTCGACGCACGGGCCCTACGGCCCCCGGTTAATCCGCCATTGTATAGTTCACGTGACTTCTTTCTTGGGGTGGGGTAGTCGGGCATGGGCCCTATGGACCCCCGCTTAATACGCCACTACATTTGCCACGCTTTTTCTTTGTTTACCATTAATTGTTCGACGGACGGTTAATCCGCCACTGTATATTTCACGTGACTTCGTTCCTCTTCGCGAATGTTAATAATGCTAACTTGACCTCTCGGCGCATTAATTTCTAAAGCATTTCTTGAACTTATATTGGAGTACTCACGCCGTAAGCTTTTCACTGATGTTCCAACAACATTAAAATGATATTTATGGGGGGAGATCCTAACCTTTTAAATGCAGTTTTGTTGAATCCATGATGAACTATTTTTCTCGCGCAGTTTTTCATGCGTTGTTTGGTGTTAACAGCAATTGGCAGTTTCAACAATTTTTTAGTTATATCACGGCGTTTTCTGGGTAAGTTACCAATGCTACTGTTCCATATATACTAGTCAGTCGTCATGCTTACCCCGCAACCCTGAGCGCCAAAGGGGGGGGGGGGCAGCTATTACTACCATTTTTAAAGTCTTACATGTTTTTAAAAAAGCACAATCTTAAAACGCATCCCTTTAATATATAATTATATTAAATATATTACCAGCCAATAATCCCTATGGTCTCTTTCTCGTCCATTTTCATCTAGCCTCGATCAATGCCTTATCTACAATGCACGTGCATGCGTGGATTTACGAACAGGTGATATAAATAAAAAAAAAACACTTATCTGTCTGGGCTGAAACATGTCCCTTATATAAACGCTTTTAGACGACTTTTGAAAACATTGTGACAAAAAGAGAAATTGCTTATCATGATGAAATTGGCCACACAGTTTTCAACTCTGTTCAATATTTATACTTTCATTCATAGATATTTTTGTGAAGATGTTTTTAAGTTATGAAAACATTGTTAGAAAGGATCAACTCCTCTAGAACACTTTATGAGTAATCTCATGATGTGTTGGCTATGGGAACAGAGAGCCCCCGCCTCAAAACGGAACCCCCTTTAGGGATAGCGAAACCGCCCGTCTGCAAGGACTGTACAGGCTGATCTGGGTCGATACATTACGCAGAGGCCATACTATTGGTTTTCTCGCGGGACAGCTCATATTGTAAAGAAGGAAATACGATGATCAAACTAAACAGATGAATTGAAGGCAGTTTGATTGTCAAAAATCAATGCCTTTATCAGAATCTGATATTGGCTAGCCGAGCCCCGGTAGCTCAGTCGGTAGCGACGCGGGCTGTCAAACCAGGGATTCGAATCCCGGCTCGGCCAACTTTCTTTCCGACGATTGACAAAAGTCAATGCGACATGCGTCATTCGTCTTCCACCGATGGGCTAAGTCTGTGTGGAAAAGCAGCCAGTTGCTTGGGAAGATTGTTGTGTGGAGTACTGGTGTGAGAAAACCAGGAAATGCATGAGTAGGTGAACTGGCGGCCGTGATATAACTGAGAAATTGTTAAAAGCGGCGTTAAACCCCAATCAATCAACATATTGGCTATCAAGTTTTATGACAGTTGACAACAATCTGTTAGTGAACTTGCACTGTTGCAAACTTTAGATCCGCGACAAATGACACATAGAGATAACAACATTAACACATCAACAACATTCAGAAATATGTTTATTTCATCCTTTTTTCTTTTTATACAATTTACAAAAAAGTCATTAACACATTTAAGCAAAACCATACTGAAGTTGATTGTAGGAAAATGTGAACAGACAGACAGACGTCGACGATGAGTGATAACAGTGGGTCAACCCTAACTATATGCTTAGATGAGCTAAAAATCATTGCAGCAAATAAAGAAATTGCTCATAATGAGTAATTTCTCCTTTTATCTAATGTTTCCAACTCTATTCAATAATTCTATTTCGTTTTTAGTGATTTTCACTATTTTTCCCACAAAGTGTTTTCAAAATAATCTACTGAAGGTTTGTAGTATGTGTAAAAAGGTAAACAGTGTTACTTACTTTTAACCTTATCCTTTTTAGAACTGCACTTTAAAGGTGCTGAACTCCAGATAGAGATCAAAATATTGATTCTTCTGCAAATATTGCTAATAGTGACAACAAAGTAAGTAATAAATAGTTCAAAACTATTTTGGCAGTAAAGGTTGAAAAACAGTCAAATGAAAGTCAAGAAATTGTACAAAATTGTACCAAATATAAATAAAGCATAACCGATGAATATTTAGATATTTATTGTACTGGAAAATGAAATGATTACTCTAATTTTATTCCAGAACTATGATTCTAATATCTAAAGACAACTTTTGAACAGTTTTAAAACTTTGACTATACTATCTATAATCTGAAGATCAGCACCTAACACTTTTCCACATTCTACTAGTCTGCAGCAGACGACCTTGTGAACATCTAGTCAAAATATGGAAACAATTCTATCAATGATAGTAAATTCATGTATTGAACATGTATTGAACATGTGTTGAATCCATTAACCCTTTCCCTCATACGACAATTCTGCAGCAGACGACTTTGAACATATTTTGTCAAAATATGGAAAATCTCTATAATTGAATGGATAACCTATGACTAAAAGTGGAAAACATTGTGGCAAAAGGTGAAATTGCTCGTTTTGAGCAATTTCTTCTTTTGTCACTATGTTTTCAAAAAGCCGTCTGCTGCAGAGGCGTCAGAGAGCGTCTATATGAGGGAAAGGGTTAAGACCAAGGAAGAATTTATTGAATTATGAATGATTTCTCCCTTCGCAACAATGATTTCAAAAGTCGTCTGCTGAAGATGCATCACACATTGCGTAGAGATTCATGTTGGAAAGTGTTTAGATATATCTCAATATTTCTTTTATTAACCCTTTCCCATGACGCTTTCTTACGCCTCTTAAGCAAACTACTATTGAAAACTTTGTGACAAAAGAAGAAATTGCTCAAAACGAGGTTTACCATATTTTTACACATATATTTTCAAGGTCGTCTGCTGCAGATTTGTTGTATGTGGAATAGGTTTAAAGTAAGTTACAGGGTTGTCAAAATGTTTTGTTATAACAGATCAAATGAGAAAAGTAACCGATCAGGCTTGGGGTCAGATCAAGGGCAAATCCCTGGAAGGGCCCCCAGGGAAGCAAAACTAACAGATCAAAAAGTGAATTTAACAGATGATTTTGATCAGCAATCGGTTAATTTTGAAAACCCTGAAGTTATGTGCCAGAAAATAGTTACACAGCTGTATCCCCAGATTGTTTAGTCCAAACAATCAGACTAGTAACCATCTCTGTGGTCTAGTGTTTAAAGTATCTGCTTGTGGAGCAGGAGACTGGGGTTGGATCCCTGAACAGGTCATTATGAGGAATTTCTTCTTTTGCCGCAATGGTTTCAAAAGTCGTCTCTTGCGGATGAGTTAAAATGCGTCTGTAATTGGGAGAAGATAAATAACCCTTTTACTTGATGGCTAACCTGATCAGAAAGTGCATTCAAAGGCTAAAACATGCCAAGATGTGGTTGTGGTTGACAGTATGAGACAAGTCAAAACAAAACAGACCCTCTGATAAATGTTCTTTCCCTGTAAGACATTCAGTCATGAGTACTTCCTGAACACAAGAACACCTGATTACCGTTACCTATTGCTGTAACGTCCTTATAACGCATTTTAAAGGCGTTTAAAGGGAAAGTGAATACCGTCCTTGGTGTTCAGTATTGCTGTGAAAGCATTTCAACTGATGCATCGATGTTAGGATAAAGAATAACAGTTGTGCTGGTAAACCAACCAGAATGAACAGCATTCATTGCGGATAAAAGCACTTAAGCACATGTTACTTCAATTTTAGGAGATGAAAGTTTGGTATCCGCGACTTGGCTATATGTTGTGCTCCCATCGTCCGTAGATTGTGTGAGATCTGTGCTACATTCTGTGTCGTAACGAGAACGAGACTGTTTTAATAATTGTATGCTTAGTTTATACAACCCAACGTCAACTTCCTGACTTGGAAACACATTGTTTTGATCCAAGGCCTGTAAAAGAAATAATATGTTTTTATATCATAAATGACGTCGCCAGCGTGAAATAACGTCATTTTATATCATAAATGACGTCGCCGGAGTGTAATAAAGCCATTGAATAAATTGCGTATTCAACTAGTGTAATAACAATGTTACGTAACGTGATGTCATAACGTAACGTTTAGCGTTGTCATAACGTAACGTTTAGCGTTGCAAATATGCGCGCTTTATAGCGACGTTTATATGGATATAGCGCTGTAAATTATTAAATTAGTATTTATGATATAAAAAGAACATTACATTCGTGGTCATTCAATACGAAATTTATTAAACTCGTTTAATAAATTTCGTATTGAATGACCACTCATGTAATATACTCTATGTCAAACAAAAGCTAAGATCAAGAAATGTGACTCGATTTTCAATGGGAAAGCGTCTCTGTATGGGAAAGGGTAACAAATAGAAATTCCCTGTTAACCCTTTCGCTCATATAGACGCTTTCTGACGCCTCTGCAGCAGACATATTTTTGAAAACATAGTGACAAAAGAAGAAATTCAAATATAGAGATTTTCTAAATTTTTTAGTAATCTTTTTTTAACCCTTTCCCTCATATGACAATTTTGCAGCAAACCACTTTGAACATATTTTGTGAAAAAAAATAGAAAATCTCTATAATTGAATGGATAACCTATGTGGAAAACATTGTGGCAAAAGGAGAAATTGCTCGTTTTGAGTAATTTCTTCTTTTGTCACTATGTTTTCATAAAGGCGTCTGCTGCAGAGGCATCAGAAAGCGTCTATATGAGGTAAAGGGTTAAAGATTACTAACAAATTTAGTGTCATATATTAAAACATTTTTGTATATTACATCTAGGTTGTTGAAAGTCTTTAGATCCAAAGCATTTGCTTAAGTTTGCATAAATTAAAGACATGTGAGCTCAAGCATAATCAACCCATATACAACAAATCTGCAGCAGGCGACTTTGAAAACACCTTAGCATATAAATGAAAACTCTCTTTTAACAAATTGTAATAATTGAATAGTATTGAAACCAGTGTGGCAAAAAGAAGAAATTGTTCACTATGAGAAATTTCTCCCTTTGTCACAATGTTTTCAGTAGTTGTCTGCAGAAACATTGTCAGAAACACTAAAAATTATCTATCTAACTTCAGAAATAAATCCCTTCCCACATACAGACGCTTTCTGTAGATGACTTTTGAAAACAATGTGATGAAAGGAGAAATTGCTAAAACCAAGCAATTTTCTCATTTTTCCGCAATGTTTTCAACTGTTTTCAGTAATTGTTCTTTCACTTTTAGAGATTCTCTATTAGTTTTGCCAAAATGTTCTCAAAGTCATCTGCTGCAGATTTGTTTGTATGTGGGAAAGGGTGAAGCATGAACACATTACCTTATCAACTTTACACAGCTGTCGTCTAATTTCCAGGTCCCGTCTAGCACACAAAGCCCTTCTATAGGGGCCTATATTTGACATCACAGCTTTTCGTTCCTTTAATTTTTGTAAGGCAGAGGAATGGCACATAGCAACGTCATGTAAAAACTCAAATTTGTGTTTCTCTTTTGGTCCTTTGCTTCCTGCAGTCTTTTCTGTAGAAGTTTCATTTGAAGTGTCTTTTTTCACTGCTTTTAGAGCATCTTCACTTTCACCCACCTGGGTGTCACCTCCAACTTTTTTCGCCTGTTTGGTAGCATTAACAACATCTTCTACAACAACAAAAAGTCCAATTATTCCCTTTCCCAAGATATTTGTTTTCCCTTTTCTGTTTTGTATTGAACAAGTAATTCAAATTTGCAAAACATTTGAAGTTTTCAAATGAACAGTTAAAACATACAAAACAACCAATTATATATTTTCTGTTGATTCTTTCTCATAAGCAGAATTAATTTGACTCATCTGCAAAAAAGGATAAATGGCTAATAAAAGGCTTTCTTAATTTTTACATCTAAGGACGTTTTCAAAAGTTATCTCCTGCAGATTTGTCATATGTGGGAACAGGTTAGTGTCACTCACAACTGGTAAACTGTTGATCACTTTCAGTTAACCCTTTCCCTCATATAGACGCTTTCTGACTCCTCTGCAGCAGAAGGTTTTTTGAAAACATAGTGACGAAAGAAGAAATTGCTTAAAACGTGCAATTTCTCCTTTTGCCACAATGTTTTCCACTTTTAGTCATAGGTTATCCATTCAGTTATAGAGATTTCCTATTGTTTGACAAAATATGTTTAAAGTCGTCTGCTGCAGAATTGTCGCATGAGGGAAAGGGTGAACCCTTTCAAACTTGCAGAAGTGTTATTCCTCACCTGCAGCAGATGACCTTTCATAATGAGTCATTTCTCCTTTAGTCAGTTTTCCTACTGTCATTAACCCTTTCCCACTTGAAATTGCTCATGATGAGCAATTTCTCCTTTTGCCAAAATGTTTTCAACTCTATTCAAAAATCATACTTTCATTTATAGAGATTTTCCATATATTTTGTTTTAAAGATTTTATTATCATCTGCTGCAGAATTACTGTATGTTGAAAGGAGAGTTAAAAGTCATGTTATATATATTATCCAGATATTTTCAAAGTCGTCTGCTGCATTTTTGTTGTATTTTGAAAAGGGTTAAGGAGACACCATGAAACATTTTATTGATCATGACAGAAGGAATGATGCTTTCCCAGAAATCCCGAGAGCCAAGCACTACCAGTTTTAACCCTTTCCCACATACAACAAATCTGCAGCAAACACCTAGGCAAAACAAGAGCACCGCGTACGGCACAGACGCTCGACTGATGGAAAACAGAAAAAAAGCTGAGCTGAACAAAAAACCTTAACCGGACAACCACGCCAGGGTCATGACAATAGCTCTCGTTTTTTCAAAAAGATTTTTAAAGTTTCAACTTAAACTATATTAGTACTTACCTGAATTTTCATCTTGGAATTTTTGACAAACCTCTAGGACTTGGGAGTATAATTTATCACCGGCAAATTGTTTTGAAAGTCCCATTGATGAGAATATACTGCCCGGGGTGAATCTCTGAAGAGCGGAACCCGTAGCTAGTTTGGGCTTTTCAACACGCACCAAGCTACCCCAGTTTATCTCTAATGCGTCAACAGCAGCTGAAATAATGATTTAAAAAATAAATGATGTCCAGTCAAACCTGTGTTTAAAGACCACCCATGGATAGAGAACAATCTGGTCTTAGTTCACAGGTATTATTTAAAATAAAATATACTATCCAATCTGTGTTTAAAGACCACCTAAGGAGAGAACAATCTAGTCTTTGTTCACAGGTGGTGTTTAATTACAGGACTATTTATGCATATTGAGTATATGGGGAATTAAAGTGTGGTTGCTATAAACAGGGAATTGCTAGAAATAGGTGGTCTTTAGCCCAGGTTTGACTGTATGTTGAAACACCAATTAGCCCCTGTACTGTGCGGCAACTATGTTTTTGTAAAACCCTTTCCCACACACAACAAATTAGCAGCAGACCACTTTGAAAACACCTATCCAAAATTATGGAAAATTTCCATAAGGGAAAGTTTTATTATTGAAAAGAGTTGTTAACATTGTTACAAAAAGAGAAATTGCTCATGAATTTCTACTTTTTCCACAATGTTTTCAAACGTCGACTGCTGCAGAAACATCTATATGTGGGAAAGGGTTAGAAGTAAGTAAAAAGGTCAATTGGGTCAAAATGTAAAGGTCTTATCATCAACCGTTTTGGTATCAATAGAGATGTCTAGTGACAAGCTATGCACTGATCAAATAGGACAAATAAAATGGACAAACAGAACAAATATATACGATATGAGCATGTCTACTGGATAAGGTACAAGTTGGCATTTCTGAACAGTGTAGATTCAGATCAACCTAATCATTACGGTTACCTCAATCTACCAAAGTTGACAGATGCTTCTAACAAGCCTGTATATAAGTTATACATGAGAAATGAAGAATTTGATCAAACTGTTTAGATTTGGTATTTTTCCTACCCTTTCACCAGAACAGAATAGAACACACAAAAACCAATCAAAATGACAATTACATATTCGATACTCCCCTATGTCGAGGCGCAGAGATTTTTTTTTTTTTTAATGACGTTACTTACACTGTATCAAAACTGATTCCAGTTTTCCAGATACAAGAACTTTCTATTTTCCTTTAATTTCATCTTTTCAAACTAGTCTAAAGGGTTTTAAAACAAGTAGAAATTCTCTGTATTTAACTCACCAACTTTAACATGACCCAACAAACTGCCTTCATCTGATGAAATGGATTCGAACTCGTCAATATCTGGAAAAGGTAAGAAAACATCAAATACAATAATTATAATTTAACCACTTTCCCATATATACAACAAATCTGCAGCAGACAACTTTTAAAATATCTATAAAGCTAAAACAGAAATCTTTAAAAATGAAAGTAGAATTATTGAATTTAATCAGTAGCAAAACGACAAATTACTCATTTTGAGTACATTTTTCTATTGCCACAATATTTTTCTTGATTTGTGAAATGTCTGCCACAGATATTAAAAAATGCATCTGCATATTGGAAAGGGGGGTTAATGTGTATTTCATTTCCTTGGCAAACATTTAAGAATGTAGATGTTGTAAAACAACCGCTGCTACATTTAATCAATAACTTAATAATGTCATAATCTGTAAAATGGTCTTGAGGCTTTTCTAGGGAACAATGTCGTTCCTCCCCCTCCTTACATATTTTCTGCAACAGCAATTAAGAGTATTTAAACCTTTGACTTATATAGTAAACTTTCGATACATTCAACTTTAAAATATCTAGCTAAATGGAGAAATACCTTAAAACAAGCACTTCTATTCTCAAAAATGATTAAATTCCATTTCTATATATTTTATATTGTATAATCAATTCAAGTAATTAGTTATAGCGCATAAATTTTTTCTAGACAACTAGCTTTGTAAAAAAATAACAAGAACAGTAGACAGGAGTGTTGAAAGAAACACATGATCGTGTTGCCTGCTAAGCAGTGAGTTTGTGGAAGTGCCACAAACAGATAATTCATTGTTCAGTCATATCACGGCATTTCCTGGATAAGTTACCAATACTACTGATGCATTTATCCTGACACCAGCCCTTAAGTGGTAATACCTAATCCTGCAACCCTGAGTGCCAAGGTGAGCAGCTTTTACTCCTATTTTTTAAGTCTTTAGTATGATCTGGCCGGGGATGAAACCCGTGATCTCCCGCACTCAAAGCAGACGCTCTCCCACTAAACCAACAAGGCGTGGAGTCAAGAGTTGAAGAGAAATGATCCCTATGTTAATATGCCATGACAGGCAACACAAAGATACCCTTATCAACTAGATTGTTTAATCTGTTACTGCTAAGGTATATTTATCTCTATTTCAAAACTATTTATCCCTCACATAAAAATGATGGAAATTTATATAAGAATAATATCAAGGAATTTTTTTTTACTGTACTGACCTGCTTCAGTTTGCTTTCTTGGTTTAAGAGGTGGCATTCTGGAAAAAAGAGAGGTACATGTACATGTATTATACTTTAAAACCCTGTTGCTTTGCAAGTACTTGAATTAAGTCACGGTCAGGTCTACTTGTAATACTGTAAAGGTCCATGTTGACAAATATCACTTTATCCATTGTCATATTGGTGCAAAAAGTCAATATTTATTTCATCCCGTTGGACATATTGACTACTGTATGTTGATAATCTTAACGATTTTCAAACATCAAAACATATTTCTGATAAATCTATTGGTCATTTAACCCTTTCCCTCATATAGACGCTTTCTGACGCCTCTGCACAAAATCAACATTTAGAGCTTTGCAACCATCAGAGCAAAATCAGCATGTGGCTTATATACTGTCTGATCATGATATTGACTCTCTAGTCCAACAAACATATAGAAAACCTTGGAAAAGCAGTTAACTTATAGCCAAACATTGACTATTAACCCTTTCCCACATACAGTAAATCCGCAGCAGATTACTTTGTAAATATTCTAAATCTCTGTAAATGAAATATAATTGAAAACATAGCGACAAAAGGAGAAATTGCTCATTATAAGCAATTTCTACTTTTGTCCCAATGATTTCAATAGTTGTGATGGCAAGTGCCATAACTTTCACAAAACCTTCAGTCTGTTTTCCATATTATCCCCCATTGACTTACCCATCATCTTTGGGCTTGGGTTTCTGTATCGCGGAAACAGTTGGCGGAGTTGGACTCGGCTCTTCTTTAACAACACTTGTCTCCACTGGCTTGGGTGGGACTGGAGACTGTAAAAAAAATGGAACATTGTTTGTTAATACGGTGTTTGACAACGCTTTCAACAATTTGACAGTTGTATCACTGCATTTTCTGGGATTGATCAATTGGGGTTTAACGCCATTTTTAACAATTTCTCAGTTATATCACGACGGCCAGTTCACCTACTCATGCATTTCCTGCTTTTCTCAAACCAGTACTCCACACAACAATCTTCCCAAGAAACTGGCTGCTTTTCCACATAGACTTAGCCCATTGGTGGAAGACGAATGACACATGTCGCATTGACTTTTGTCAATCGTCGGAAACAAAGTTGGCCGAGCCAGGATTCAAACTCACAACCCCTGCATTTTTTGGGAAAGTCATTGGTACTACTGGTCAATTTATCCTGACATTATTGAGTCAGTGGTAATGCTCATTGCACAACCCTGAGGGAAAGCCATTACTTCATTTTAAAGTCTGTGGAATGACCCGACCAGACATCAAACTTCCTACATCCTTCACCTGAGGCGGAAGCTCTACAATAATACCTCCGAGGTGGTCACAAAATGAAACATTGATGCAATTTGTATTTGCTTTGTACATTTTTCAAAAACTCTTTCTCAAATGTTTTCAACTCTGTATTAAAATTAAACTTTCACCAGCTGATCTCCATGTGACATTTCGAAAAAAAAATGATGGGGTTTTAATGAGCTCTCTTAGGAATTGAGAGTGCTTTTTGCCCTTGAAATGTGACATTCACCTAGGAGTAGCGTGCATCATATTCCTTCAACAAAAGCGCTGCAAGCGAACGCTTATGACAGATGTGTATGAATAAATATATGAATTGGGTTTTGTGGTTTCTCTGTTTTGGTTTCTCTTGCATGAATATGATACTAGTGCTTGGAGAGAGATAGACATCTACGGAATTTTCGCCAACAATGCAGGGTCACTTAAGTATTAAGTTTACGCGGAAAAATGAGAGACATTATCGACTTATGCAGCTTATATATGAACTTTTTTCCGCATACAGACCCTTTCTGACGCCGTGACAGCAGTCCACATTTGAAAACATAGTTGTAAAAGAAGACATTGCTCATAATAGCTCAACTCTATTTATTAATAAAACTCTCATTTATGATGCTTTCAAACTCATCTGCTGCAGATTTGTTGTATGCGAGATAAGGTTAATATCAGTGTTTGGCCATAACTGTTCTACAGAGGTTTCCGATCTTTTGTCTGTGGGATAGGGGTTAACCCTTACCCACATACAAAAAATCTGCAGCAGACAACTTTGAAAACTTCTTGGCAAAAAGCACAGAAAATCCCTTTAAATGAAAGAACAATAATTTGAATAGAGTTGAAAACATGGTGTGAAATTGCTCGATTTGAGCAATTTCTTCTTTTGTTGCTATGTTTTCAAAAAGCTGTCTGCTGCAGAGGCATCAGAAAACGTCTATATGAGGGAAACGGGTTAAAAAGACTTACAGGTTCCCCAGGCTGGTTGAGAATATCATCATCTGAGTCGTCCGACCAGTCACTGAAGTTCTGCTCTATAATGTCCAGATTAGCTCCATCTGTGGAATACACAATGTGAACAATTTGAGAAACACTCTCCGCAAACCAACCTCAATGAAATTATATGCCTAACTAAGTGGAAAACTGCCTATGTATACACGTTAAATGGTCCAAATGAAAACTGTGTTATAGAAGTGTCTTGAAACCTTTATTGACTAATTTGCAATCAGCACAAAACCAGATCGGACAGTGAGACTGTGTGGATGCTTAATGGTTGTTTTTTGTAGAGTGCTGCTCATTTGTTTGCATATGTTTTCAATTATGATCACAAAAGGGCCTACAGATTTCACAAAAAAAAAAAAAAATGAAAGATGTCTAGATGTCAACACCCGTATCCCCTAGTAATGGCCCTCAAGAGAATCTACTTTGTGAGACAATTCTTTTTAGTATGTATCTTGATTGATAGGTGTTTTACGCCGTTTTCAACAATTGTTCAGTCATATCACGGTGACCAATTCACCTACTCATGGGTTTCATATACCACACATCAGACTTTCCAAGCAACTGGCTGCTTTTCCACATAGACCATTAGCCCATTGGTAGAAGACGAATGACCCCTTGTCACAGTGAATTTTGACATTTGGATATAGAATAACTGTTTAACCCTTTTCCTCATATAGATGCTTTCCGACGCCTCTGCAGCAGACGGCTTTTTGAAAACATAGTGACAAAAGAAGAAATTGCTCAAAACAAGCAATTTCTCCTTTTGCCACAATGTTTTACACTTTTAGTCATAGGTTTTCCATTCAATTAAAGAGATTTTCTACTTTTTGACAAAATATGTTTAAAGCCGTCTGCTGCAGAATTGTCGTATGAGGGAAAGGGTTAAGAACATGAAATTTGCACCTATTTAGAGCTCTTAATCAATACCAAACACAAGCTTTCACTATTTCACTACTAGATCAACTTTCCCCCCGTCCCCAAAAAACACGTCTGTAAAATAACACTTGAGCAAATATTTCAGGAAATGGAGAAAATTAAACAGACCTTCTTTGTCTGAGCCTACTGTATCTTTTATTACATAACCAGCCAGCTGACCTTCACCTGAAACAAACAAAGGTCATAACAATTCAATATCTATAAATAGAAATCATATTTCAAGTGATATACAAAATAGAACATGTGAATTAAGAAAGTGTTAAGGCTGAGCAGTTTCTCCTTTCCTAAATGTTTTTTTAAATGATACATAAACTATTTTCACTCTGCTATAAAGATGTTATAATTTTTCGCCACTCTGCTGATGTCTCTAAAAAATTCACAACAGATTCATAAATTGCCCAGAATGTGAAACTGTGTCTTTTGCTCTTAAAAGTGGATTCTTTACAAGAACACCTCCATTGAAGTCCCTAGGATACTTAAGACAAAATTTTGTCAGCAATGCCTTTTATTTAACCTATTAACATGTTAACTTTTTTTTCCCGTCTGCTGCAGACAACTTTCGAAAATGCCAAAACTCGTCTGATTTTTTTTAAGTTGAAAAGGGAGCATTACTGAATAATTATTAAACCAGAGTAATGTGACTTGGTATAGACATGAGTATTGTGCCTAGGAAAATGTGTTGATAAAGTTCCATTTGAAAAAGTTAAAATGGGCAAGGTTAAACCTTTTGTATAAATTTCTAAGTCCAAAAAGGGACATAACTGAATAGTTATTAAAGCCAGAGTTATGTGACTTGGTATAGACATGTGCATTGTTTCCATGAACATGTGTACCAAGTTTCATTAGAATTTATTTAACTGTTTTTTTTAGTTATGAGGTAAGGTTAAAATTTAGTGACAACAACACCAAAGGTATCACAAAATATGTTCAAAGTCGTCTGCTGCAAAAGAGGCCCAGGTAAACCATCGCAGAACCTACCCTCCGTATATGGACTACTATCCAACTTTCTTCTCTTGCTATCCCCCGTTTCTGAACCATCCCTTGACTTTGATCTTGACCGCGATCTCTTTTTTTCTGCATCTTTCTCATCCTGTAAAATGGGGAAAGTTCTTTTTATTAAACATGATGAAGGCTTTTTAATGGGGTGGGGGTGGGAACTGTTAAACAATAAAATACACATCACTAGAACAGTGCTTAAAGTAAGTCACTCTTACCCTTTTATTTTTATTAACCCTTTCCCTCATGCAAATGCTTTCTCATGCCTCTGCAGCAGACAACTTTCATAATGAGCAATTTCCCCTTTTTCCACAATGTTTTCTACTGTATTCAACTGTTATACTTTCATTTATAGTGATTTTCCATATTTTTGTCTAGATGCTTTCAAAGTCGTCTGCTGCAGATTTGTGGTATGGGCGAAATGGTTAATTCATATATTAGACATAGCTCTAATACAAGTATTATAAATGTCACAAAACTAATTTCACTCAATTTACAAGATTGAGTATGACGGACAGATTGACAGACAGATGATGGAAAAGTGATCCCTATGTGTCACTTTACCAAGAAAGGCTACACCAGTCTGAAGAAATAAATAGAATAGCAAAACAATTTTCAAATAAGAGTCGAAAACATTGTGATCAATGAAAATATTGTAACTAGTTCCTGTAAAGACACATACCTTTCTGGAGCCCCTTTCCTCATCTCTTCCTCTACTTTTGTTTGTATGTCTAGATCTGTCACTACCTCGTTTTGATTTCTCACTACCCGCAACACTACCCTGTAATGGTTGATAAATTGATTCAAAATATGAAGAAAAGATGAATTATATTATGACATATTTGTCAGTGTATAATGGCAAAAGGTACAAGTTGACATTTCTGAACAATGTAGGTTCAGGGCTCTAGATAAGGGGCGTTTTGTATGTTCTAAAATCCTTATTTGACCATCTAACCCTATATTGTGGGTACTTAAAAGAATCGTCTCAATGAGACAATTCTCTTGAGTACCCACATCATAGGGTTTGCTTTGGTAATAAGAGATATTGTAGGGAAAAGAGCTGTTTACTCTTTCTTATCTGGACCTCTATAGGTTCCAAATTAGCCTATACATCTGCTCCTTCTTATTAGAACCTACACAAATTGAAAGAAGCTTCTCACAAACCTATGTAAATAACATGTGAAGAGTGGAGATTTTTATCAGACTGCAGATGCAGAGGCTGATCAGGGTCTCTGCATTGTTCCCAAAAGCTGCCTTGTAGTTGTTTTTTTCATTGAATGGATCATATGTATTTGCATAAATGTTTGTAAAATGTTTAACAAAATAACATGTGATGGGGTAAATAATTTACAGTATACATAATATACAATATAGTTAGTTCATGGTTATTTCAGTTACTGTACAAACTGTTGTCAAGAACTGGTGGGGATTCCATCTGAACTGTTGCCAATTAACAACGAAATAACTGTTTTACTATCTTATAAAATGTCGATTGAAACCAAATTTTAAGAAGTTGAACTACAAGTTGAAGTAGTTTGCTTAAAGGACTTTATCATTTAACATATGTACATTTTTGTTTGTAAAGAACCAGGAAAACTATGTTAAAATATGACGTCAAGAGTCCGATTGATTGATTGATTGTTTAATGTTTTACGCCGCTTTCAACAATTTTAAAAGTTATATCACAGTGTCTTTTGGGTAGGTTACCAGTACTACTGGTCCATTATCCCGACACATGCCAGTATAATTTGTTATGCTTATATCGCCCAACTCTAAGCGCCAAGGAGGGCAGCCATTACCACCACTTTAAAAGTATTTGGTATGATCCAGTCGTGGAAAAAAAAAAAAAAAAACACGACCTCCCGCACTCTACCTCAAGAGTCTGAGCAGGAAAATGTTCAAAATATTGACTGAGGAGCAGTTCAATCAAAGACAAATCAATCTATAAATGTAAAAAATGTTTCTAGAAATACACAATGTCATATCACCTGCAAAATTCTAATATATAAAACCAATTGCAAATAAGTCACAGATAAACAGATAGAAAACATAGAATTGATACCTAATTGATTCATTGATTCATTGGTATTTTATGCTGCTTTCAATAATTGTTCCAGTTATATCACGGCGTTTGCTGGGTAAGTTACCAGTACTACTGGTCCATTTATCCTGACACTAGCCAGTCAGTTGTAATGCTTACCCTGCAACCCTGAGAACAACCATTTAAAAAGTCTTTGGTATGACGTGGCCAGGGATCGAAAATGCATCCTTCCGCACACATCACCGAGGCGGTCAAAATGATACCCAAATGTCACCCGGACTGGACTACAAAAGTATTCCTACCTTTTCATCTTTATCTTTATCAGCATCTTTATCTTTATCTTTATCTTTGTCTCCTTCTTTCTCAACATCCCGAGCAGACTTTTTACTATGACTAGACAACGCTGGGGAATTATCACGAGGTTTCTTAACAGACGGAGATCTGGATCCTTCTTTTGACGCTCTCCTTTTTCTAAAATTCAATTTTTACAAGTTAGAATATTAAATTTCAAGATTCACTTCCTTTGATTTGTATATCTACCATTACAGTTTAACTGTTATGCTTTGCAAAATATCTGACGGCTGTTCCAAGAAAAAACTAGAAATACTGTGAGCAAAGCTCACTAAAGAATACCCCCCGCTCCCCTCCCAAAGCATCGGATACATTGGTAAAGTTTCTACTTTGCTTATCTTCCCTTGGAAGAATCTGAGGAGAAAAATCTTCCTTCATGCATATCTACATATAATGTGTAGCCTTCATATACAGTTTGACTCAGTAGTGCTTACAAGAAATGTAGAGGTATGTGCACAGGAGTCCCTCGCAGGCAACCTCTAAGTTGAATTATCTGCCCTTGGAAGAATCCGAGGCGTATGATCTTCCTTCATGCATATCTACATATGATGTGTAACCTTCATGTAAAGTTTGAACCAAATCCATTGAGCCGTTTAGGAGGAGTAGTGCTTACAAGAAATGTGGAGGTATGTGCACAGGAGTCCCTCGCAGGTAACCTCTAAGTTGAATTATCTGCCCTTGGAAGAATCCGATACATATGATCTTCCTTCATGCATATCTACATATGATGTGTAACCTTCATGTAAAGTTTGACCCAAATCCATTGAGCCATTTAGGAGGAGTAGTGCTTACAAGAGATGTGGAGGTATGTGCACAGGAGTCCCTCGCAGGTAACCTCTAAGTTGAATTATCTGCCCTTGGAAGAATCCGAGGCGTATGATCTTCCTTCATGCATATCTACATATGATGTGTAACCTTCATGTAAAGTTTGAACCAAATCCATTGAGCCGTTTAGGAGGAGTAGTGCTTACAAGAAATGTGGAGGTATGTGCACAGGAGTCCCTCGCAGGTAACCTCTAAGTTAAATTATCTGCCCTTGGAAGAATCCGAGGCGTATGATCTTCCTTCATGCATATCTACATATGATGTGTAACCTTCATGTAAAGTTTGAACCAAATCCATTGAGACGTTTAGGAGGAGTAGTGCTTACAAGAAATGTGGAGGTATGTGCACAGGAGTCCCTCGCAGGTAACCTCTAAGTTGAATTATCTGCCCTTGGAAGAATCCGAGGCATATGATCTTCCTTTATGCATATCTACATATGATGTGTAACCTTCATGTAAAGTTTGACCCAAATCCATTGAGCCGTTTAGGAGGAGTAGTGCTTACAAGAAATGTGGAGGTATGTGCACAGGAGTCCCTCGCAGGTAACCTCTAAGTTGAATTATCTGCCCTTGGAAGAATCCGAGGCATATGATCTTCCTTCATGCATATCTACATATGATGTGTAACCTTCATGTAAAGTTTGAACCAAATCCATTGAGCCGTTTAGGAGGAGTAGTGCTTACAAGAAATGTGGAGGTATGTGCACAGGAGTCCCTCGCAGATAACCTCTAAGTTAAATTATCTCCCCTTGGAAGAGTCCGAGGCGTGTGATCTTCCTTCATGCATATCTACATATGATGTGTAACCTTCATGTAAAGTTTGAACCAAATCCATTGAGCCGTTTAGGAGGAGTAGTGCTTACAAGAAATGTGGACATACGGACAGACAGACAGACAGACAGACAGACGGACAGACGGACAGACGGACGGACAGACAGGGTGATTCCTATATACCCCCCCAAACTTTGTTTGCCGGGGGGTATAATAAGTGTAGGGTCTTGTCATCACATTAACCCTTTCCCTCATATAAACGCTTTCTGACGCCTCTGCAGCAGACAGCTTTTTGAAAACATAGTGACAAAAGAGGAAATTGCTCAAAACGAGCAATTTCTCTTTTTGCCACAATGTTTCCCACTTTAAGTCATAGGTTATCCATTAAATTATAGAGATTTTCTATTATTTGACAAAATATATTCAAAGTCGTCTGCTGCAGAATTGTCGTATGAGGGAAAGGGTTAAGGCCCAATAGAAGATTATTAAAAGAATTTCAAGTTGGTCCACATGTTCATTGTTTTTTATTTAATCAATTCTGTAATATAGTGTCAAAATGGACTGTTAACCATTTCCCTCATATAGACGCTTTTGACGCCTCTGCAGCAGACAGCTTTTTGAAAACATAGTGACAAAAGAATTGAATGGATAACCTATTTTTTGACAAATTATGTTCAAAGTCGTCTGCCGCAGAATTGTCGTATAAGGTAAAGGGTTAAGGCCCAATAGAAGATTCTTAAAAGAATTTTAAGTTAGTTGTCATGTTGTTCATTGTTATAAATTTATTTAATCAATTATGTAATATAGTGTCCAAATGGGCTGTTTAGGCCCAATGAAAGATTATTAAAATAAAATAAAATTATTTAACTACCTTGATCTATCTCTGTCCCGATCTGTAGATTCGTCCTTTTTGCTCTCACTTTCTGCATCCTTGCTTTTTGTATCTGTCCTTTCCTTATCTTTATCTCTCTCTTTATCCCTCGATCTGTCCCGCCCCCTGTCTTTCCTATCATCCTCCCTCCTGTCTTTCTTTCTATCATCGGTAGTGTCAGTTTTTCTAGATTCTTTTTTGTCAGACTCTGAGGGTTCTGGATCTTTTTTGTCAGTTCTCCCATCGTCTTTGACGACTTCATCCTTTTTTTCGCGGTCGTCTCTCCTGTTGAGAATCAAGAATACGTCCAAATCTCAAGGCTTCACTCGAAAGCGCAACACAAATATCATTAACTCTTTCCCACATATACACAACTTGTGGTTCATCTACAGCAGACAACTTTCATAAACACTGTGGCAAAAGATGAAATTGCTCATCATGAGCTATTTCTCTTTTTGCCACAATGTTTACTACCCTATTCATTAATTATAATTTCATTTATATAGAGTTTTTGGATTTAAGTTTTCAAAGGTCTTCTGCAGATTTATTATATGTGGTAAAGGGTTAAATAACACAAAGGCTCTCAAACAGAATGTTTTCAGATAAAAAGAATTTAACCGGTGCAAATTCATTCAACCTAAACTTGGCATTAACATGCAGCCTGGTAATGAAATTTACTCCATAATATAATTTTCAAGACTATACATGACATGCCAAAAGACATAAAAGCATCTATCTTCTTTCCTTTTGTCAATCGTCGGAAAGAAAGTTGGCCGAGCCGGGATTCAAACTCACAACCCCTGGATTGACAGCCCGTGATGCTACCAACTGAGCTACAGGGGCTCGGCTGTTTTTCATCAAGCATCAAGCTATCACAGAGATAGACAGAGATAAAGAATTGCTATTAGAGAAACACATAAGAGTAAATTGTCTAACTTTTCTTCTGGCTTTTCATCAGTTCGTGGACGTCTATCATCCCTTGATGCATCCCTGTCTCTGTAAAAAGGTGAAAGCTTCGTTATATGGACAATTAGCAAGTGGGATGTGGAAATAAAACCTTTCCCTCATACAGAAGAGGTTTGACGTCTACCATTTTCATGTAATGTATTGTTATGTAATTATAGAGACCAATTGATTTGATGATCAGCTTAATGCTGCTTTTTAGCTTCTATAGGCCCATTTAATAGTGTAAACTGTATAATTTACAAGCATCTGACAGACGCAGACAAATTTAGGTGACAGAATTAAAAACAAGGAAGTCTGGGTGTGATACCCTAGCTCTTTCTGAAAAGACTCCTTGGTTCTTTAACATGCTTAGCATATATCACCAATACATGCGTGGCACCTAACATTTTTCTTGGAAAGGACTAGTACTTGACCTTTAGTTGAGTGGGGGACATTTAAAATCACCTCAGAAAAATCCAACACCGGAATGGGATTTTAACATTATTGAAAGTTATATGACATAAATCAGATTATCTTTTGCTTTATATTGGAATTTTAAGTAATTTTTATTAACACTTGAATGGCTCATAAATGAAATTAGAATATTACATTAAGATCGGTTTGTGAATTCCAGCATAGAAACTTTGAATGAATTTCAATTCTATCCTTTGCTCACATACATCAAATCTGCAGTAGAAGACTTTGAAATCATCAAGGTAAAAATTACGGAAAATTTCCATAAATGAAAGAATAATTATTGAACAGAGTTGATAAAATTGTGACAAAAGGAGAAATTGCCGATTATGAGCAATTCCTTCTTTTGCCACAATGTTTTCAAAAGTCTTCTGCTGTGAAGGCCTCACAAAGCATCCGTATTCGGGAAAGGGTTATATATTCACCTGTTATCTTCTCTCGAGACATCTCGTCTTTCGTCTCTACGATCCCCTTCCGCCCTGCGATCCGGTCTGTCGGCCCAGTCCCGTCTCTCCGGAACGTAAAACTCGTCCGTCCTTCTTTGTCCACCTTCCCAATCTCCACGCCTGCTTCGGTCTTGAAAACGACCGCCTCCTTAAAATAGCGAGGAATCTATCAAACTTTGTTCTCAAAATTCTAGAAACGGGTCTGGAATGGCCAGTCTTTGCAACAGCTTCTTTACAAAACCAGTATTTATTTTTATGGATTGAATTTCTCTAAAATAGAAAGCCCGAAAGGACTTTTTATTTTGATGCTTTCACACATACAGACGTTTTCTGAAGCATCTGCAGCAGACAATTTGTTAAAACATTAATCAATAATTGTTCCTATATTAATAGTTTCCATATTTTTGACTTAATGATTTCCAAGTCATCTGCTGCAGATTTGTTGTATGTGGAAATGGGTTAAGATAGTACTAGAAAGTCTAGTGAGATAAAGGAAACAAGAAAATGTGTCCATGGAACACGGATGCCCCAGTTGTTAACTATATTTTAAAACGGACGGACGAACAGTTGGTCCAACCTCAAATTGATACAATTTTTTAAACAATGATATGTTGATTGTCATTTGTGTGAAGTTTCATAATGATAGGACATCAGGTTCACTAAAATCTAACTTGACCAAAAACTTTAACCTGAGAATGGAATGGACGAACAGACAGACGAACAGACGGATGAACAGTTGGTCCAACCTCAAATTGATACAATTTTTTAAACAATGATATGTTGATTGTCATTTGTGTGAAGTTTCATAATGATAGGACATCAGGTTCACTAAAATCTAACTTGACCAAAAACTTTAACCTGAGCGGGACGGACGAACGGACGGAGGGACTAACAGACCGGAAAACTATATGCCCCTCATACCTCGTATGCCGGGGCATAAAAATGTTCATTGGAATAATTATTGTTTTTCTCAAATATTGCTAAGAGTTGGGTCCTTCAAACAGTTCTAAATGGAATTTACCTATTAAATGGTGTTATGAAATTTCGATTGAAAGTGCTCTTAGCTTTGCCACATTAAAATCTTTATAGAGAGAAATGCATTTTGACCTTAACCCACATACATCAAATCTGCAGCAGACGACTTTCAAAACATTTCAGCAAATATATGGAAGACCTCTACAAATGAAAGTATGATTTTTTTAATTGAGTTTAAAACATCGTGGCAAAAGGAGAAATTGCTCATTATGAGATGCAGATGGATCAACACTTTGTTTCAGTCATGCTCTACAAAAACCAAACTTGGAGTATTCTTGACAACATTTGATAACACTCACTATGTGATCTAATAGCAATAAATATGCTGCAGGGCTCCGGTACAACAATATCAATCTTGCTTTTAGATGTGCACACTTTTTCAAAAGTACAGACGGATTTCAAGTTCATTGCAGGTAATCTTGCAGAGATGTAAACTTGTCATAGCTCGTCGATGTCGACAACTAACAACAACTTTTATTTTACATGGTTACTTACTATCTCCTGGGCCTCCGCGAGACCATCCAGGGCCCCCTCTAGGTACACCCCTCCCACCACGGTCCCAGTTAGAGTCTCTATAATCGTAGGGTGGTCTTTGGTTAGGTCTTACAGCTGTAAAAATTAAAGAGATTAAAACATATGAGCACGTATATATACAGGCAAAAACATTGTCTAGACATATATTATATAAAGTGATTTGCAACGCTGATTACGTAAATAAACAAATCTCCCTAAAATCATTCGAGGCACGATACTGAGGTTCGCGTAATGTGCATGTCATAGAATGAGATACCATATTTCAAACGATTACATCAGTCATTTGGCATATATATATATATATATATATCAATATATTGAGAATTTTTATGAGGTTTTTCGTAAATAGGTAGCATAAATACACATACAAGTAAAGTGTTTTGTGTTTTTCATAAATAAGTATTCTGGTGCCATGATTTAACTTAAGTAATGTTAATTGGTTTAAAACTAAAAAACACAAGAGCGACGCGAGCAAACGCCCATGCTCTTCTGCTTTACTGAATAATTATTAAAGCCAGAGTTACGTAACTTGGTATTGACATGCGTATTGTTCCTAGGAACATGTGTTACAGTGTACCAAGTTATATTTGTAAATGTTTAACTGTTTTTGAGTTATGAGGGGAGGTTAAAGTTTTGTGACAACGCAGACGACAATGATGCCAAGGGTATAACAAAAGCCCGACTTTTTTCTCTCCGAAAAAAAGACGAGCTAAAATTAAAAAAGATATATGAAACTGCGTGTGATAAAATTACCATCTGGAAATCTGGAGTCGCCCCTTCCAGAACCGTATCTCTCAAAAGGCACAGGCTCTCTACGGTCTGGTTCCCTCCTGTCCCCTTGGTCCCTCGGATCTCTGGCATCTCTTATTTCTCGCGGATCTCTTGGATCCCTGTCTGGTGGTCTAAACCCTTCTCTCTCATTTCTTCCATATCTATTTCTATCATCAAAGGCTGGCGTCGAGGAGGGAAATCTTGGGTCATCGAATCTATCCCTTCTAGAAAAACAAAAAACTACAACTGTCATTATTTGTGACTTAAATCAGACGAAAGCTGCTTTTATAGTACAAAACTAGAAATACTGTGAGCAAAGCTCACTGAAGAATACCCCCCGCTCCCCTCCCAAAGCATCGGATACAATGGTAAAGTTTCTAAGTTGAATTATCTCCCCTTGGAAGAATCTGAGGCGTATGATCTTCCATTTATGCATATCTACATATGATGTGTAACCTTCATGTAAAGTTTGAACCAAATCCATTGAGCCGTTTAGGAGGAGTAGTGCTTACAAGAAATGTGGAGGTATGTGCACAGGAGTCCCTCGCAGGTAACCCCTAAGTTGAGTTATCTTCCCTTGGCAGAATCTGAGGCATATGATCTTCCTTCATGCATATCTACATATGATGTGTAACCTTCATGTAAAGTTTGAACCAAATCCATTGAGCCGTTTAGGAGGAGTAGTGCTTACAAGAAATGTGGAGGTATGTGCACAGGAGTCCCTCGCAGGTAACCTCTAAGTTGAGTTATCTCCCCTTGGAAGAATCCGAGGCGTATGGTCTTCCTTCATGCATATCTACATATGATGTATAACCTTGATGTAAAGTTTGAACCAAATCCATTCAGCCGTTTAGGAGGAGTAGTGCTTACAAGAAATGTGGAGGTATGTGCACATGAGTCCCTCGCCGCAGGTAACCTCTAAGTTGAATTATCTCCCCTTAGAAGAATCTTCATGCATTTCTACATATGATGTGTAACCTTGATGTAAAGTTTGAACCAAATCCATTGAGCCGTTTAGGAGGAGTAGTGCTTACAAGAAATGTCGAGGTATGTGCACATGAGTCCCTCGCCGCAGGTAACCTCTAAGTTGAATTATCTCCCCTTAGAAGAATCTTCATGCATATCTACATATGATGTGTAACCTTGATGTAAAGTTTGAACCAGATCCATTGAGCCGTTTAGGAGGAGTAGTGCTTACAAGAAATGTGGAGGTATGTGCACAGGAGTCCCTCGCAGGTAACCTCTAAGTTGAATTATCTGCCCTTGGAAGAATCCGAGGCGTATGATCTTCCTTCATGCATATCTACATATGATGTGTAACCTTCATGTAAAGTTTGAACCAAATCCATTGAGCCGTTTAGGAGGAGTAGTGCTTACAAGAAATGTGGAGGTATGTGCACAGGAGTCCCTCGCAGGTAACCTCTAAGTTGAATTATCTGCCCTTGGAAGAATCCGAGGCGTATGATCTTCCTTCATGCATATCTACATATGATGTGTAACCTTCATGTAAAGTTTGAACCAAATCCATTGAGCCGTTTAGGAGGAGTAGTGCTTACAAGAAATGTGGAGGTATGTGCACAGGAGTCCCTCGCAGATAACCTCTAAGTTAAATTATCTCCCCTTGGAAGAGTCCGAGGCGTGTGATCTTCCTTCATGCATATCTACATATGATGTGTAACCTTCATGTAAAGTTTGAACCAAATCCATTGAGCCGTTTAGGAGGAGTAGTGCTTACAAGAAATGTGGACATACGGACAGACAGACGGACGGACAGACAGGGTGATTCCTATATACCCCCCCAAACTTTGTTTGCCGGGGGGTATAATAATTGAAATTTGAGGAGATAACTCTAGAATGCCTGATATCTTATATATATATTAGAATGACATACTGTATTAGTTTTGTTCATGCTTTAAATTACAAAATGCTTAAACTTAAACAAATAGGACAAAAGCGCCACAGAGCGAACGTTTGTCTGTTTATTCCAAGTCGAAAAAGGGGCATTACTGAATAATTATTACGGCTAGAGTTATGTGATTTGCTATAGACATGCGTATAGTTCCTAGAATCATGTGTACCAAGTTTCATTTGAAAATGTTGAAAGGTTTTTGAGTTATGAGGTAAGGTTTCAAAACTTTGTGAAGACGACGCCAAGGGCATCACAATCGAAAAACAGACGAGCTAATAAGATGCTGATGTATATTACCTTTCCCTTGGGTCCACCGGTGGCTCTCTACCCGGGACTTCTCTCGGATCAAAATCTCTACCTTGGGCAGACCTGTCTCTTGGATCTCTCTCCCTTGGGTCCCCTCTTTGTTCCCTTAAATCTCTTGGAGGTTCTTCCCTGTCCCTTAAATCCCTATTATCTCTTTCTCGCAATTCTCGAGCTTCTCTTGGTTCCGCCCTTTCTCTTTCCCTCGCTTCCCTGGGGTCTCTAGTCTCCCTTACATCTCTATCCCTTTCTCTTGGATCCCTTATTTCCCTACTTTCTCGCTCTCTCGGATCCCTTGGGTCCCTGGTTTCTCTCGTATCGGGGCGCAAATCCCTCTCCCTGGGCTCCCTTTCTCTGGGATCATTTCTGGCATCTCTGGACTCTCTGTCCCTGTTGTCCCTAAACTCTCTTCCTTCTCTGTCTCGTACCTCTCGTTCCCTGTCTCCTGAATTAAATAAACTTTTATATTTTAAAATAGATTTTACTTAATTGAAAAATATACAGAACATGTATAAGGAAAACTTGGGACTTCAAGCGAAATATATCTTCATGTACAAAAAAATAAATTGTGGCAGGAAAGAAATTGCTTTTTATGTTTGCAATGATCTGAAAAATTTGTTTTCATGTAGCGAACTTTAAATGAGGATGCCATACACAAATTTTTTTTAAGAACTCCCTCCCCCAGCCCCCCAGTATACTGCAAGCATCGTCATGAATATGTGTCTACATACCCTAGCCATGACAAAAAAAAACTACTTTAGAATCACCTGCTGTCTTTGATTTACCATATTTATAAAAGGATAACATTTTCAAAATGACAATCTTATAAAAACTCCGCATCTAACAATTTCGGGTCCTAATCTCTACTTTTAAGACATATTAACATTAAACTAGTGAAGCTATACTTCCAAGTTTCTTGAGAAAAGATGCATTTCGATAGATAATGTATACATATATCAGAGGTCCAGATAAGGATGAGTAAACAGCTGTTTTCCCCACAATATCTCTCTTATAATCCAAGCAAATCTACATTGTGGGTACTCAACAGAATCGCCTCATTGAGACGATTCTTTTGAGTACCCATAACATAGGGTTACAGGGTCAAATACGGATTTTAGAACATGAAAAACGCCCCTTATCTAGAACTCTGATGTATGCAGACAATGAAACCTCTGGCAAGACAGTGTAGGTGCACTGGCTCATCCGAATCATCACTGTATGCTGATCTATGTATTAACCCTTTCCCATATATAGACGCTTTCTGACTCCTCTGCAGCAGATGACTTTTGAAAGCATTGTGGCAAAAGGAGAAATGGCTCATAATGTGCAATTTCTCCATTTGCCACAATAATTTCAACTCTATACAAAAACTATACTATCGATTGTAGAGATTTTCTCTATTTTGGACTTGATAATCTCTGCTGCAGATTTATTGTATGTGGGAAAGGGTTAAGACCCCAAATTTCTTAATGCGACCCATTCATAAACAATAATCCATTGTGCATAACATGTATAGGAGCAACCCCTTCATGAGCAATTTCTACATTTGCCACAATAATTTTAACTCTATACAATAATCATACTATCATTTACATAGAGCTTTTCTATATTTTGGACTTGATAATCTCTGCTGCAGATTTATTGTAAGTGGGAAAGGGTTAAGACCCCTAATTTCTAAACGCGACCCCTTCATAAACAATTATCCATTGTGCATAATATGTATAGGAGCAACCCCTTCATAATAATTTACACGACACTTTAACACAAAAGTGGACGGTGATCAAGACTCTTATGGGACTTTGCAGACCAAATTGCATCAAATTAGTCAATTGCGTGAACAATTCATAAACAATAATCCAGCATGCATAATATGTATAGGAGCAACCGCTTCATAATAATTTACACAACACTCTAACACAAAAGCGGACGGTGATCAGGACTCCGGTGGGACTATGTAGATGCATAAAGACCTCAACTCGCTCGAGGCGGTTCATATTATCTAGGACACTGCAAAATAAAAGCATACCTCTATAAGCTGGGTCAGGGGATTTCCCTCTTCTTTCTTGATCTCTGCTTGGCTTTGGTGATCTCGTCTTTGAATCAGAGCCTACAAAATGCAGGAAATAATGGATTATTTACCCTATCCCACATACATCAAAACTGCAGCAGACAATTATCTTGCAAACTGCACATTTAAGTATTGAATTGAGAGTTGACAAAATTGCAGGAAAAAGGAGAAAATGCTCATTATGAGTAATTAATCCACTTGTCACAATTTTCCAAAAGCTGTCTCCTGCAGATGCATCAAAAGCCCCCAGCATGTGGAAAAGGGTTTGTGATCTCCTGATTTAGCATAAAAGGCATTTGATTTTGAATAATATATATGTTTTTCTTTTTCCCACACTATTTTCAGAAATTATCTTACGTAAAAAAAAGAAATATTTTTTCGTTCTTGCACCAGAATTTTATATAACATTCATCGAAAGCAACTGACAGCATTTCTGAATCTCCTTTTATGAAATGCACTCACCCCTATGTGAGGATTCTGGGGATTTCCCTCTTCTATCTGGTACTGGTTCTCTAACCTCTTTTCTTTCAGGGCGGACTGGGGACCGGCCTTTATTATCTGAAATAAAATATATTTTGGCTTTGTGAAACTCTTAAAACTTTTATCTGATCACACTAGTCTGGAGTTACCTTTCCCTACCATTACATTAGAGCATCAGGCATACACCAATTATGGCGCCACTCTTTGGATGAGTGTAGTAAGCAAGAAGCTATATGGACACCCTTTATGTGGACCATCTGGTTTTCCCATACCATTACATGATAGGGTCATCATACACCAATTATTGCAAAAAGGCTAAAATGACAAACAAAGCCAATAATAAACATTTGAAATTTTGTTTAATTTTCCTAGATTACATATCATCCGAATGAATATGTTGCGGATCGGTCGCATTCGCTGGTGGAAAACCGTGTGTAGACCACAGCAAAACATACAGATTCTATTTTAGTGCAATAAGTTTGACTATTTTTAGAAGAATAGTCCCTATTATGGCGCCACCCTTTGGACATGGTGTAGTAAGCAAAAAGCTATAGGGACACCCTTTGCGTGGGCCATCTGGTCAGGCATTCACCAATTATGGGGGCACCATTTGAACATGGTGTAGTAAGCAAGATGATATAGGGACACCCTTTATATGCGCCATCTGGTCAGGCATTCACCAATTATGGAGGCACCATTTGGACATGGTGTAGTAAGCAAGATGATATAGGGACACCCTTTATGTGTGCCATCTGGTTTTCCCCTACCATTACATGATAGGGTCAGGCATACACCAATTATTGCGACACCATTTGGACATGGTGTATTAATCAAAAAGCTATAGGGACACATTTTATGTGGACCAACTTGTTTAACCTTTCAAACCCAAAAAGTAGTTTGCTTCTTATAAATGTATTGAGTCCAAACATCTATGAGAAAAACTATAAATAAGGGAAGACATACTTATTTAGTATATCATGCCGGGTACTAGACTAGTCATGTTTTTTTTTAAATGTATTCCTTATTAAATCAATTTACCCCTGTAACTTTCTGGGGACTTCCCTCGCCTGTCTGAATACGACTCTCTGGATGCTTTGGATGGAGGAGTCCTGCCTCTAGTGTCTGTGAATTACAAAATTTATTTATTGGGGTTTTACGCCGCTTTCAACAATATTTCAGTTTTATCATGGCGACAGTTCACTCATTCATGACCCCTGGGTAAACAAACCAGTACTAGGCTAGAAAATGTGCCTTGCCCAAGGGCACTGCACCATGACCATAGTGCCGCGACTGGGGATCGAACCCGGGACACCCGGTTACGAAATCCCCGACGCTAACCACGGCGGATTCCTGTGAATTACAAAAGATATTAGTTAAACTGATTGATGCTTACAAAATTGATTGTTAAATATCTAACAGACATAACTGTGCCAAAAAATGCAGAATATGTAAAAGCTGAAAACATGGGTATTTCAGATTGCCGCTAAGGATTTTTTTTTATAATGTTTTATTGAATTCCAGTCAGTAGTTGCAGAGATACATGTATAGCCCAAACAAACTGAAGGCACGCACAAACAGACAACATGATGACTATATTCTTTTTACCACATACAGATGCTTTCTGATGCCTCTTCATCAAGCAAATGACAGTTTAAAACATTGTGGTAAATGAAAAATTATTCATAACGAGCAATTTCTCCTTTTGTAACAAATTTTCGAACTCTATTGTAAAATTAAAACTTTCATATAAAATGATTTTTCTACAGATGGTTCAGTCATCTGCCGCAGAGGTGTTGTATGTGATAACAGGATAATATTCTTTCCTGAAATTTTCAAGGAGCATAAAAACCAAAATTGAACGATGTCATGCGATAAACGTACTTACTTCATCTATAAATTACAAAGACTCTTGATTAATTTTCAGATAAGTGTGTGCAATTTCTGCTTATTTAGATAATTTATTCATTTTTAATTTTTATTTTCCAAATGATAATCTGCTGCAACATTCATCAGACAGCATCTGTATCAGGAAAAGGCCTCCGATATGTTTACAATAAATTGATCAAATAAAACAATTACCATCCATGATTGAATCTATTCTCCTTTTATTATGTAAATATCTTAATGATAAGTTTTTTTCCATTGGTTTGGCTAGTACTTTATAAAATGAATTTAAGAATTTACTATATACAATTATTTAAGTCATATGCTCTTGAAAAAATCTAATAAAATCTTGTAACATATGGCAGAAAGATTGAGTACCGTATATCCTCAGCCATAAGTCTACTTCGGCCATAAGTCGAGGGTCCATTTTGACCCCAATTTCGGTGGTTTTGAGTTTACTCTCAGCCATAAGTCGAGGGTCGACTTTTTAAAAATTTCGGACCAGTGCTATCATGAAATATTAAATTTTTACCATTTTTTTAACAAAAGTTGCCATAAAAGAAGTGGAATACGTTACTGAAATAAATGTGTATTTTCACATCCCATATTGCAACTTTTGTTAAAAATATGATTAAGTTTAAGTTTTATGATTCTAACCGTAAAGAACACTTCATATAATCCAGTCATATTTAACTTATAATTGTAAAGTCAGATTCCAATACACGACACGCTGTCCTACATTCTACACAGGGGACAGGTGCAGATTACGTCATGCGTTAGCAACCACCCTAGATACGGTCGATGAAATTGGAAAGCAGTTTAAAAGTTAACCGCTTAGGCCAATATCAAATAATCTTGTGTTTTACACTACATTTATGCAGTAATTCGTCACGATATATAATTGATTTTGACATTTATTACGTCGTTGTAATTTGTTAACTGAAAGTAAACTTTGTTGATTATTAATGATTGTTTAACCAAACACGGGAAGTGTGAAGGCATTTAATTATCGCTTTATTGTAAGCTATCTACTCAGACAAATAATAATTTTGATTGGCCTCGTTAGACCACGTGTCCGTTGCAGTCGCGAATTCGTGTCTTTGATGTTTACACAAACTGTGAAATAAAAACAAGAATTAAACATGTCTTTAGAAATAAAGAAACCTACAATTTGTGAAATTTGGATTACTTTTAATTATAAGATGGTAAGATTTTTATAATTATAAAAATCAATGTTCGTAAAAAAGTAACTTTATATTCCAACACAAAACAATCTAGGATTTTTACCCAACCTAATATTTTCCCCCAAAACTTCTCCGAAATTCTCTTTTTTTCTTAATTTGACTTTGTCATTCAGCCATGTATAAGTCGAGTCCCTACTTCAACACCAAAATTTGAGTCTCAAAAACTCGACTTATGGCCGGGGATATACGGTATGATATTAAGTTGAGAACAATGTGGGAAAATGAGAAATCGCTTATTTTCAACAATTTATTTTTCCCACAATGTTTTCAAAAGACACCTGCTTCATAACACATTAAAAGTTATCTGTATTAAGTAAAGGGTTAAGTGCAAATCTATTTTCTAACTTCTTTCTGTGAATCCGCCATGGTCGAGTGGTTAGCGTCAGGGATTTGGAACAGGGCATCTGAGATTCGATCCCCAGTCTTTGCATGGCAGACACGGTGGAGTGCCCTTATGCACGGCATATTTCCTAGCCTAGTACTGGTTTGTTTACCCAGGGATCAAGAACAAGTGAACAGTTGCTGTGATATAACTATAATAATGTTGCAAACAACATAAAACTCAAATGAAACAAAATCCTTCTTTCTATAATTTATCTATGGAAAGAAAAGCTCAGATCTTAACCTGTTTCTCTTCGTGATGTCCTCTCTAAACTTCGCTTGTCCATCTTCTGTGGTGTTTTCGCAGGTGGCGACTCTGAATGCTCCCTTTCTCGTGCCTTTTCCTTTTTATGCTTACGTTCAAGACTCTCCCTGCCCGTGGATATTGAGTCTCTTTCTTTCTTTTTCTTCTCTTTCTTCTTTTCCTTTTTCTTTTTCACTGGTTCCGGTGACATGTCCCTGAAGACAGATAGCGGTCCTTCTAAACCATTTCCCACATTGAAGAAATCTGCAGCAGACAACTTTGAAAACATCTTGAGAAAAATATGAATCAGCTCTAAAACTTGTAGTATAATTGTTGAATAAAAGCAAAAAAAAATGTGGCAAAAGTAGAAATTGCTTAAATTGAGAAATTTCATCTTTTGTCACAATGTTTTTAAAGTTGTATGCTGCAGAAGCATCAGAAAGCGTCTGTAAGTGGTTAAAGGTTAAAAGAAAACTGTTACCCTTTTCCTTGCCATTTACCTGATAGTTTATCTGCTTAAAAAAAACAACAGAGGAAAATATTGTCATATCTCAAAAGGAGAAGTGGAAACACTTGAGTAATTTCTCCTTTTCTCACAATGGTTTTTTAAAGACTTCTCCCCTTCAGGCTTCAAATGTCATCTTAAGCTGGGAATGGGTCAACATGTTAATATAAGTTAGCTTTTGAGAATAATTACTACTATTTTGAGGTATTTGGTATTACCCGGCCAGGGATCAAACCCGCGACCTCCTGCACCCCGAGACGGCCATTTGTATCAAGAGAACTGATTTTTATCCTAACACTGATGCATTAGTCAACGTGCTATTCACACAACTATAATAATAGAAAGTTTAACAAGAAACCGCTGAAGACGGTAAAGCCGGATTGTCGGTAAGTTTACCTTGAAAATCGACAAACCATGGTCAAGGACAAAGTAACCAAAGAAATTAATAGAACTTGTTACTGGTTACTTTCAGACACAGTTTCAAGATTGTAACCCTTTCAAGTGCTGAGATCTGCCTCAACCTGAAACTTAAACCAAATTGTTGACAGACAGACAGACAGAAGGACATCCCCAATCTATAGACCGGAATTGCCAGAGCAATCCGGCCAAAAACCTAACACCCCTATTGATATTTCAGTTGATAAGATCACACATTTGTTTGTATGGTGTATTTAAGAATTTATATCACAGCATTTCCTGGATAAGTTACCAGTACCACTATTCAATTCATCCCGAGACCAGCAAGTCAGGTGTAATGCTAACCTAACATCCCTGACCGTCAAGGAGGGAATTTTAAGTCTTTAGTATGACCCTGCCAGAGATTAAATCTTCGACCTCTTGCGACCTTTCTACCACTGAGGCTGTCCAGGTAAGATCATAAAACCATGGCTCCAGATAAATCGAGCAATTCAAATTTAAAACAAGAAACCGCTGAAGACGGTAAGGCCGGATTGTCGGCAATTTGACCTTGAAAATCAACAAACCAAGGTCAAGGTCAAAGTAACCATAGAAATCAATAGTTACTGGTTACCTTTAGGCGAAGTGTCAAGTTTGTAACCCTCTCCAGTGCTCAGATTTTGCCTCAACCTGAAACTTTAACCAAAATGTTGACGGACAGACAGACAGACGGACATTGCCAATCTATAGACCGGAATTGCTAGAGCAATCCGGCCAAAACTCATTTCACACTCAAACCCTATGTTGTGGGTACTCAAAAGAATTCTTTTGAGTACCCACAACATAGTGTTTTGTTGAGTCATAAAAGAAATATAGGTGGGAACAGACCAGTTTAGTCCTCCTTATCTAGACCTCTGTAAAACATAAGGATAACAATACATTAAAAATGTTATTACCTGTTATCAGAACCTGTTGATCGACCCCTGACTTTCCTTTCTCGGGACCTGTCAAAAGAACTGTCTTCTTTCTTTATTTTCTTCTTCTTTTCCAACTTCTTGCTCTTCTTTTCATCGGGAGAATATGATCTTGACCTGTCCCTACTGCTTGACCGTGACCGTGTACGCCCTTTTGAGTACTTGACCTTCTCCTCGCGTGTATACTCTGGCGATTCCTTCCTCTTCTTCTTGATTGGTGTAATTGACCTTTTAGCCTTGACCTTTTCCACTTTTTGGGGAATACCTTCACTGGATGGTGACCGTGACCTTGTCGGCATGGGCAAGGTCATTTTAGCTGGAGGTGGAGGCTCCTCTTCCTCTTCAGAATGAAAAGCCATGATAGTTTTTGATAAAATAGTCTTTGCTTTCTTGAATTTTAGAGGGCTGAGTAACTTTCTATTAGTCTTTGAAGCAAGCTCTTGTGGTTCCGGTGATCTGTCCGAGTCGGAGCTGTGGTCTTTGTGTTTTTTATTTTTATTCTTCTTCTTGTGTTTCTTTGGGTGGTCGTCACTATCATATCTGAAACAGAAATCTGGGTAATTTAAGAATCACAAAGTGTGAGATGTATTTTCAGTACTATCTTTTTTTTTACTTACCTTGAGAAATAATCCTACATTATTGTGTTTTAATTAAAGATGCATTTTGAAATGCAGCAGATAACTTCTAAAAACAAGAGGGCCATGATGGCCCTGGATCGCTCACCTTAATTATACAACGTACTACAATGCAAAATACATCAGGACAATTATTCTGAATGCATCCTCCACAGTGTTAACAAGATTTTCCTTCATTTGGCCTAGTGATCTATATTTTTTTACCTGATATGACCCATATTCCAACATGGACTAGATATTATCAAGACAACATTCTGACAAATTTTCAACTTGCTCAAAGTAAAAATGCGGCCTCCGGAGTTTGAACAATATTTTCCTTTATTGACCTTGTTTCTGACCCTACATGATCCATATTCGATCTTGGCTTAGATATCATTTAGATAAACATTCTCATAAAATGTCAAGCTGCTGTAGCAAAAAATGTGTCTTCTACAGAGTTAACAAGATGTTCCTTCAATTTGGCCTAGTGACCTAGTTTCTGACCCAATATGACCCATATTCGAACTTGACCTAGATATAATTCAGACAAACATTCTGACCAAATTTCAAGCTGCTGAAGCAAAAGATGTGGCATCCAAAGTGTTAACAAGATTTTCCTTCAATTTGACCTAGTGACCTAGTTTTTGACCCTACATGATCCATATTCGAACTTGGCTTAGATATCATTTAGATAAACATTCTCATAAAATGTCAAGCTGCTGTAGCAAAAAATGCGTCTTCTACAGAGTAAACAAGATGTTCCTTCAATTTAGCCTAGTGACCTAGTTTCTGACCCAATATGACCCATATTCGAACTTTACCTAGATATCTTTAAGACAAACATTCTGACAAACTTTCAAACTGCTGAAGCAAAAATTGCGGCCTCTAGAGTGTTAACAAGATTTTCCTTCAATTTGACCTAGTGACCTATTTTTTGACCCAACATGACCCTTGATCGAACTTGACTTACATATCATCAAGAAAAACATTCTGATAAAGTTTCATCATGCTAAAGTTAAAAATGCAGTATCCAGAGTGTTAACAAGATTACCCTTCAATTTGGCCTAGTGACCTAGTTTTTAACCCGGCATATTCGAACTTGGCCTAGATATCATTTAGACAAACAGTCTGACCAAATTTCAAGCTGCTTAAGCAAAAAATGCGGCATCCAAAGTGTTAACAAGATTTTCCTTCAATTTGGCCTAGTGACCTAGTTTCCGACCCAATATGACCCATATTTAAACTTGACCTAGATATCTTTAAGACAAACATTCTGACAATATTTCAACATGCTCAAGTTGAAAATGTGGCCTCTACAGTGTTAACAAGATTACCCTTCAATTTGGCCTAGTGACCTAGTTTCTGACCCGATATGACCCATATTCGAACTTGACCTAGATATTTTCAAGACAAACATTCTGACAAAATTTCAAACTGCTGAAGCAAAAATTGCGGCCTCTAGAGTGTTAACAAGATTTTCCTTCAATTTGACCTAGTGACCTATTTTTTGACCCGACATGACCCATGTTCGAACTTGACCTACATATCATCAAGACAAACATTCTGATAAAGTTTCAACATGCTCAAGTTGAAAATGTGGCCTCCAGAGTGTTAACAAGATTTCGCTTCAATTTGACCTAGTGACCTCGTTTTTGACCTCATATGGCCCAGTTTCGAACTTGTCCAAGATTTGATGGAGATGAATGTTCTGATACACTTTCATGAAGATTGGATGCAAAATGTAGCCTGTAGAGTGTTAACAAGCTGAAATGTTGACGACGCACGACGCGTGACGGACGGACGCCGGACAAAATGTGATCACAATAGCTCACCTTGCACTTCGTGCATAGGTGAGCTAAAAATAGAACTATCACTGAAGATGATAAATACCCTCAAAACAGCACCTTGACCTACACCATAACTTAATAAGTAAAAGGGCCATAACTCTGTAAAATAATATGCAATTGTAAGACCTTTAGGATATGCAAATCTCCTCTTGGTATAGAAGCTTCATGTACAACCAGTGGTTTGTAAGAAATAGGCCGGACAAAACATGGCTTCTGACTGACCTCCTGACACAGTGACTCCTATATACCTTAGTGGATATAACTATGGCAAACAGAGAAATTGCTCATAATGAGCAATTTTTCCTTTTGCCAAAATGCTTTCAATAACTTAACTTGCATCTATAGAGATTTCATCTATTTTACCTATTAAAAGACTGAAGCAAAGATTCCTATTGTGCTTAAAACAAAGTTATAGGTTATAGTCCATTTTTCTCCTTTTGCAACAATGTTTTCAAAAGTTGTCTGAAGCATGGGCATCAGAATGTGTCTGAATGTGGAAAAGGGTTCAATAATTATTTCATAACATCAATTACCGTCCTTATCTACAACTCGAATAAAAACAAAGCGTCCAACTTGCCTAACAAGGTATTGATTGATTGGGGTTTAACACCGTTTTAAACAATTTTTAGTCATATCTCGGCAGCCAGTTCATCTATTCATGTGTTTCCTGGCTACCTCACACCAGTGCTCAACACAATAGTCTTTCCAAGCAACTGGCTGCTTTTCCACCATAGACTGTTACCCATTAAATTGGTTGAAGATGAATGTAGCTCGTTACAGTGACTTTAACAAGGTAATGAACTCTAAAGCAATATTTACCCTGGACTAAGACTTCTCTGTTTCGATTTGGTAGGGGATCGAGAATGCTTTGCTCTTTTCTCCTTCTTCTTTTTACTGTAAAAAAATATGAAAAGGTTATGCAATGTGTTTTTAAAAGCATTATATTATGTAATTGGCCCTTCCCCACATGATGCTTTCTAACGCCTCTTCAGCAAATTCTCCTTTTACCACAATGTTTTCAATATATTTTTAAACTTTCATTTACAGAGATTATCAATTTTTCTTTGCCAAGTTGTCTGCTGCACGTTTGTTGTATGTGAGAAAATGTCAAGCAATCCACAGTAACAATTCTACAGGTTTTATTATAATTTTACCATTTCACTTAATATATTTCAGTAGGCTAAGGTAAGGAAATCATGACAATTTGCAGAAAAACATTGTTACGAAGATGAAAGCACTCTGCGAAAAGGAGAAATTTTTCAATTTGAACAATTACTGCTTTGTAACAATGTTTTTCTACAAATTTTCATGATTTCCTTACTTCCTCCACAATGTTTTCGAAGATCATCTGCTTATAAATTGTAGGGATGTAAAATACGCGCCTGTATTAGGTATAAGGTTTAGTATACATATCATACATAAAGCTTATTTGACTTTTTGTTTAATGACAGATGTATGAATGCCCCTTCAACTTTGGTGGGAGGGGGTATAATAAAAACAAGAGGGCCATGATGGCCCTTGAATCGCTCACCTGATTTATTTATTTTTTTCACTTTAGCTATATAAGCCTCGCCCCCTGGCAGCCATAGTTTCCGACCAATCAACTTGGCTTGAAGGAATCTGATAGAGGGTCACCCTAGGAACATTTCTACAAAATTATTTGAAAATCGGCCAGATACTTTTGGAGGAGAAGATTTTTTAAGTTTTCACTATAGCCATATAATGCAAAATAGCCCTGCCTACTGGCGGCCATGTTTTTTGACCAATCAACATGGCTTGAAGGAATCTGAAAGTGGGTCATCCAAGGAACATTTCTACAAAATTATTTGAAAATCGGGCCGACACTTTTGGAGAAGAAGATTTTTTAAGTTTGCACTATAGCCATATAAGGCAAAATAGCCCCCCCCCCCCCCCCCCCCCCCCCCTGGCGGCCATGTTTATCGACCAATCAACATGGCTTCAAGGAATCTGATAGAGGTCACCCAAGGAACATTTCTACAAAATCATTTGAAAATCAGCCTGACACTTTCGGAGGAGAAGATTTTTTAAGTTTTCACTATAGCCATATAAGGCAAAATAGCCCCGCCCCCTGGCGGCCATGATTTTTGACCAATCAACATGGCTTGAAGGAATCTGGTAGAGGGTCATCCAAGGAACATTTCTACAAAATTATTTGAAAATCTGCCAACCAGTTTGGGAGAAGAAGAATTTTGAAGTTTTTTTCGTTTCGTTGCCATGGAAACAAGAATTCTGCATGGATCCCAAAAAATTTGAAGAAATTCTGGTGAGGTCATTAAGAGGATGCTTTCTGTGAAGTTTCATCCCAATTGACCCACTGGTTACTGAGGAGAAGATGTTGAAGATTTTTTAAGTTTATACTTATATAAGGCAAAATAGCCCCCGCCCCCTGGCGGCCATGTTTTTCGACCAATCAACATTGCTTGAAGGAATCTGATAGAGGGTCACCAAAGGAACATTTCTACAAAATTATTTGAAAATCGGCCTGACACTTATGGAGGAGAAGATTTTTTAAGTTTTCATTATAGCCATAAAAGGCAAAATAGCCCCGCCCCCTGGCGGCCATGTTTTTTGACCAATCAACATGGCTTGAAGGAATCTGATAGAGGATCACCCAAGGAACATTTCTACAAAATTATTTGAAAATCGGCCAGACACTTTTGGAGGAGAAGATTTTTTAAGTTTGCACTATAGCCATATAAGGCAAAATAGCCCCGCCCCCCCTGGCGGCCATGTTTTTCGACCAATCAACATGGCTTGAAGGAATCTGATAGAGGGTCACCCAAGGAACATTTCTACAAAATTATTTGAAAATCAGCCTGACACTTTCGGAGGAGAAGATTTTTTAAGTTTTCACTATAGCCATATAAGGCAAAATAGCCCCGCCCCCACTGGCGGCCATGTTTTTCGACCAATCAACACGGCTTGAAGGAATCTGATAGAGGGTCATCCAAGGAACATTTCTACAAAATTATTTGAAAATCTGCCAACCAATTCGGGAGAAGAAGAATTTTGAAGTTTTTTCGGTTTCGTTGCCATGGAAACCAGAATTTTGCATGGATCCCAAAAATTTGAAGGAATTCTGGTGAGGTCATTGAGAGGATGCTTTCTGTGAAGTTTCATCCAAATTGACCCACTGGTTACTGAGGAGAAGAAGTTGACGCACGACGCACGACGGACGACGGACGACGGACGCCGGACAAAAGGCGATCACAATAACTCACCTTGAGCAAAGCTCAGGTGAGCTAAAAACAAGAGGCCCAAGAGGGCCAGTATCGCTCCACGGCCATAAGGCAAAAATAAAATCTCCAAACAGCCCTGCCCCGTGGTGGCTATTTTTTTACCAACCACCATGGCTTAAAGGAATCTTGTAGAGTGTCACCAAAGGAATGTTTCTGCAAAATTATTTGAAAATATGCCTGACACTTTCGGAGGAGAAGATTTTTTAAGTTTTCACTATGGTCATATAAGTCAAAATAGCCCCGCCCTCTGGCGGCCATGTTTTTCGACCAATCAACATGGCTTGAAGGAATCTGATAGAGGGTCACCCAATGAACATTTCTACAAAATTATTTGAAAATCGGCTGAACACTTTCGGAGAAGAAGATGTTTTAAGTTTTCACTATAGCTATATAACGCAAAAAAGCCCCGCCCCCTGGCGGCCATGTTTTTCGCCCAATCAACATTTCTTGAAGGAATCTAATTAAGGTTCACACAAGGAACATTTCTACAAAATTATTTGAAAATCGGCCTGACACTTTTGGAGGAGAAGATTTTTTAAGTTTGCTCTTTAGCCATATAGGCAAAATAGCCCCGCCCTGTGACGGCCATGTTTTTTTACCAATCAACATGGCTTGAAGGAATCTGATAGAGGGTCACCCACGGAACATTTCTACATAATTATTTGAAAATCTGCTGAACACTTTTTGAGAAGAAGATTATTTAAGTTTTCACTATAGCTATATAAGGCAAAAAAGCCCCGCCCCCTGGCGGCCATGTTTTTCGCCCAATCAAAATTTCTTGAAGGAATCTAATAAAGGGTCACCCAAGGAACATTTCTACAAAATTATTTGAAAATCGGCCTGACACTTTCGGAGAAGAAGATTTTTTAAGTTCTCACTATTTTTTTCTTTCGGTTGCCATGGAAACCAGAATTTTGAATGGATCAAAAAAATTTGAAGGAATTTATTAGAGGACATTGAGAGGATGCTTCCAATGAAGTTTCAACCAAATTGGCCAAGTGGTTAGGGAGAAGAAGTCGTTTAAAGGAAAAAGTTAACGCACGCACGCACGCACGACGGACAATTCGCCATGACATAAGCTCGACTGGCTTTCAGCCAGTGGAGCTAATAAAAACCAACATATCCAGAATTCAACTATCATGTTTTATTAACAAGAGGGCCATGATGGCCCTGGATCGCTCACCTGTTTTTTTTTTTTTTTCAATTTAACTATATAAGCCCCGCCCCCTAGCGGCCATAGCCTCCGACCAATCAACTTGGCTTGAAGGAATCTAATAGAGGGTCACCCTAGGAACATTTCTACAAAATTATTTGAAAATCAGCCTGACACTTTTGGAGGAGAAGATTTTTTAAGTTTTCACTATAGCCATATAAGGCAAAATACCCCTGTCCACTGGCGGCCATGTTTTTTGACCAACCAACATGGCTTGAAGGAATCTGATAGAGGGTCATCCAAGGAACATTTCTACAAAATTATTTGAAAATCGGCCTGACACTTTCGGAGGAAAAGATTTTTTAAGTTTTCACTATAGCCATATAAGGCAAAATAGCCCCGCCCCCCTGGCGGCCGTGTTTTTTGACCAATCAACATGGCTTGAAGGAATCTGATAGAGGGTCATCCAAGGAACATTTCTACAAAATTAATTGAAAATCTGCCAACCAGTTTGGGAGAAAAAGAATTTTGAAGTTTTTTTTATTTCGTTGCCATGGAAACCAGAATTCTGCATGGATCCCAAAAATTTGAAGGAAATCTGGTGAGGTCATTGAGAGGATGCTTTCTGTGAAGTTTCATCTCAATTGACCCACTGGTTACTGAGGAGAAAAAGTTGACGCACGACGGACGCCGGACAAAAGGCGATCACAATAACTCACCTTGAGCAAAGCTCAGGTGAGCTAAAAATAGTAAACAAGTTCTTTCCATAATATAAAGTGGATACTCAAGAGAATCTTTTTATTGGGTCAATTCTTTTCGTTTACTTTGAACTTAATTAAACATTATATTAATCACGCTCAATGCCTACTTCCTGAAGACATAACCAGTACTTGCGATGTATGATTGGAAAATCCCAAAGGCAGAGCCCGCTCATCACGAGATTGGAACCCAGGACCTTTGGTACGAGACCAAAGCTCTACCACTGCGCCACCGTCTGCCTCAATTATTTTGACTTCCCACAAGACAGAGCATAACCCTTTCCCACATATTGACACCATTGCAGCAGACGACATTTTAACCCTTTCCCACAAACGACAATTCTGCAGCAGACGACTTTGAACGTATTTTGTCAAAACATAGAAAATCTCCTTAATTGAATGGATAACCTATGACAAAGAGTGGAAAACTCTGTGGCAAAAGGAGAAGGCTGGATATTTGTTGTATGTGGGAAAGGGTTAAGAAATTATTTTCAAGAGCTCAGAACATAGCTTACCCCGATTTGCGCCTGGACCTCTCAGGCTCACTATCAGAGTCGGAACTACTGACCTGAAAAAATTAACATAATACACATTTATGAGCCTGTCCATGAGAAAAAGGTACAAAGGTGTATTTCAGCCTGTACATCTGCCCCATCCTGTCAGAATTAAAACATATTGACAGAAGCTTTAACCCATTACTTCACATGACTTTTCAAAGGTCGTCTGCTTTACAATGATCAGACGAACAATTCCACCAATCTAGAAAACTAAAAGATTTATATCAATTGATAAAGAGTTGAAAATATTGCAATAAAAGGTGAAATTGCTCGTTTTGAGCAATTTCACCTTTTATTGCAATGTTTTCAAAAGTCGTCTGCAACAGAAGGCGTCAAATGTCGTTTGTGTGAAGTAATGGGTTAAACAGTTTCCCACATGTATACAGAATAACTGCAGCAGACGACTTTGAAATCACCTAGGCAAAAATATAAATGAAAGTTTAAATATTGAAACGAGTTGTAAACCTTGTGGCAAAGGGAGATTACTAGTTTAGAGCAATTTTTCATTTTGTCACAATGTTTTCAAAAGTCGTCTGCTGTAGAGGTGTCAGAAAGCGTCTATATGTGGGAATGGCTTAACAAGCTTATGTAATGTATACGCAATATTGATCAGACTGTGAGGACGCACATGCTAATCTGGTTCTTCAGTGTCCAAGAGAGCAAACTAGAGCATTATTTTAAAGTTTCTCAGTGAGATCTCCCAACTAATAGGATAGAAACATCAAGTGCCTGGACCTTTAAAGATGTTGGCTTTATCTCATAATATCAACAAAATCATTATTGGTTCATCTCATAACATTTTTATTTACAACTTTTCTGTTTATCTTCGTTTCAAAAATGATAAAATAACAATTGCTTTAACCCTTTCCCTTACGCAACAAATCTGCAGCAAAAGACTGAAAATATCTAGGCAAAAATATGAAAAATCTCCATAATTAAAAGTATTATTATGTTATCTGCTGCTAATGCATACAAATCTGTATGCTAGTGGGAAAGGGCAAAGTGTAAATATTGTCATGAAAGCTAATGGGTGCAGTCAGGCAAATAATGCTCGTGAACAGTGAAGTCAAGGTAAGTTCTGCAATTTGACAAAAAATATTTGCACAAATAATGTCACATCTATACACATTTACGCAACATGACACCAGTCAGTCAGTCGTAATGCTAACCCAGCAACCCTGAGCGCAAAGGAGAGCAGCCATTCCTACGAACTGTGTAGAGAAAAAATTTTGATGCTAAAAAGCCTTTCATCTTATTAGCCCTTACCCTTTTTTTCTGTATTTTAAAATTCTGTCTGTCTCCAACATCTTCCTCATCGTCCAATCGACTGAGCTCTCGTTGAATTTGTTGTCGCTGTTTTTCTAGTTCTAACTGCTTCTTAAAATCTAAATCTGAAAATTTATTCACATTGAGAGTTAAACTTTCTTAGATATATATAAAACATATATATACATGTACATATCAGGGTTTTCAAAATAAACCGATTGCCGATCAAAATCTGTTAGTTTTGCTCCACTGGGCCCCCTTCCAAGCCTGATCGGTTACTTTTCTCATTTGACAACCCTGACATATATTAAGCTATATATAATCAGTGTCGGACCGGATCAATAGGCGCATCCAAGCATTTTGCACTGGCTCTGTGCTGTGCATCAATTAGTCACAGAAGGTTCCAAGAAACTTCTGGCAAACAAAGTAAACTTAAATACATATAGTTCCCACAGCTACAATAATTATCTCCCTTGTCTGCCATTTTGACAGGTAAATATGATGAGCATTAATAGAGATTTTTATCTAAAAGTGAGACAATTAGGAAAACACCAAGGAATTTGAGCTTGACAACCATGATGGCCCTATATCGCTCACCCGAGTAAGTGTTTGAGGAGCCTAATTGAATTGCTCTACAAAAATAGATAACAATTTTGCCAATTTTAAAGGGCCATAATCCAGTCATGAATAGATGGATCCGAGCTCTTATGTATATCTACTACTGTATAAGTTTGGTAAACATACCTGTCATGGGATAAAAATGATGACTTTAACTTGTTCACAAGGTCAATCATAGCAATTTTCCAATTTTAAAGGGCCATAATCCCTTGAACATGGAATAATAAATGTAGACTTGATCGTGTTCACAAGAAATTACTCAAGCAATTGCAACAGTTCTTATCCAATCATAGTGATTTGTATTTCTTACCACTATCCAATTAAAATGTGTCGACAATTGAAAGCACTATTACGACGAAGGTGTGAAAAACCGATGGCCCTCCATGTTTGACATGTTGTTTGACATATGGTTGCTAATTGACTGGAGATTATATTGTTATCGCTGACTACCTGATTGTCACGTTGTTCGTAAAGGACTCGCGATTGCAATCAAACCGCCAGTTTAAATGGATTAAAATGGATTAAGTACCATCTTCAGACGAAAAGGTGTTAGCTGTTTGTTTAATTTACCTTCACCGCTGATTTACCGACTTCTATAGTAACAGATGAAAGATAAAAAAAATGGAAAATAATTAATCGAGTACTCGAATACCTATTTTGATAACCGGTACTCGGACGTCCGACCGAATACTCGGTCCCATCCCTATCATAAACCAATAATTTAACTTCAATATGCGATCCGACTGATATTGAGATGAAATTCAAAATTGAAGATGCTTTCTGAAGCAAACAACTCTCGAAAACACTGGCAAAAGAAGAAATTGCTCACAATAAGCTACTTCTACTTTTGCCACAAAGTTTTGAACTCTACTTTATAGTTATAGTTTCATATATAGAGGTATTTCCTAGTTGCAGATTTGTTATATGTCAAGTGTGGGAAGGGTGTAAAGCTTCATTTAATGATATCAGTGGATATACCTCTCCTGCCTTGTTCTACTGAATCCTCTGAGTCACTTTTGTCTCCAGATTTTTCCTTCCGTCGCTTGACACGCAACCTCAAGTCCTCAGGGCTTTCTTCTTCTCTACCGGTACGGCTAAATGTTTGAATAAACAGCATATCCTGATTATAAATATATAATACTTAACAGAACTAGAACTGTCACTTTAGTTAATTTTTAAAACCCTTTCCCACATACAGACGCATTCTGATGAAGATGAAGCAGACAAGATCCTTTAGTTGGCATCAACTAGACACTTTATCTATATAGATGTATTTGTCTTCAATAAGTCTGTATCAAATACAGGCTCTTTGGAGTGCAATAGTTTTTATTTGTACCATAAAGCACAGACAATTCCGGTTAGTTGAACAATGATGATGGGTCAAAATTATATAATCAATTGTTAAAAAAAATTAGGGTCAAAAGATAAGATTTTTGTTATTGTGAATGGGTCTGTCAATTAGTTCCACTTATATAGCGGAACAAGAGGCCCAAGAGGACCAGTATCCTTCCACTGCCATTAGGCAAAATTTAATCTCCAAACAGCCCCGCCCACTGGTGGCCATGTTTTTCGACAAAATGAATTGAAAATTGGCCCGACTCTTTCAGCGGAAAAGATTTTTTAAGTTTTCACTTAAGCCATATAAGGCAAAATAGCCCTGCCCTCTCGCGGCCATGTTTTTCAACCAATCAACATGGCTTAAAGGAATCTAATAGAGGGTCATCCAAGGAACGCTTCTACAAAACTATTTGAAAATCGGCCAGACACTTTCGGAGGAGAAGATCTTTTAAGTTTTCACTATAGGCTAGCCATATAAGGCAAAATAGCCCCGCCACCTTTGGTGGCCATGTTAATCGACCAAGCAACATGGCTTGAAGGAATATGATAGAGGGTCACCCAAGGAACATTTCTACAAAATTAGTTGAAAATCTGCCTGACACTTTTGGAGGAGAAGATTTTTTTAAGTTTTCACTATTTTTTTCTTTTGGTTGCTATGGAAACCAGAATTTTGCATGGACCTCAAAAATTTGAAGGAATTTAGCATTGAGAGAATGCTTCCTATGAAGTTTCATCCCAATTAGCCAAGTAGTTAGGGAGAAGAAGTCGTTTGAAGCAAAATGTTGACGCATGCATGCACAACGGACAATTCACCAAGACATTTATAAGCGCCAGTGCAGCTAAAAATCACTGGTCTTGTAAATAACTAGGCAGATGTACATACCCTTTCTTAGCTCCACCTGTGTAAGGGCCATGCAGAAATTTACACTTATTACCATATGGACAAGTGCCTTCTGCCACCCAGTTTCTACACTTCTGAACATACAAATCTCGCTGAAATTGAAAAACAATAATAATAATATTTATGAGCCAAACTACAAAAAAAAAAAAAAAAAAAAAAATTGAGCTATATAAAAAGTCATTGAAATAGTGAAACTACAAAGCTATTAATAATTAACAGTATACATAACAAAACCTATAGGCAGTTTGTAATGGTAGTTTTAATTCTCGAGATGAGTGTTTAACCCTTTCCCCCATACAACAATGTAGAAAATCTCTATAATTGAATGGATAATCTATGACTAAAAGTGGAAAACATTGTGGCAAAAGGAGAAATTGCTTGTCTTGAGCAATTTCTTCTTTTGTCACTATGTTTTCAAAAAGCCGTCTGCTAGAGGGGCGTCAGAAAGCGATGAGGGAAAGGGCTAAGTATCAATCAGAAAAGTGGCTCAAAGAAATAACAAGAGCACCAAATGTCACAAAATACGCCCGTCCTGTTTTTTTGAGACCAAGTATAGTGATAATTGGCTGTACGTCAGGCGAATTTAGAGAGCGGACAATGTTAATACAGTTTTGGCCATTTCGAGGGACATAAGTGTGGAGTGACGAAGATAAAGTGGTTAGTTATCGAACCTGACCAAGATATTCTGCCCATCAACATATTGTCTAAATTTGGTGATGATCAAATAAAACAAGAGGCCCATGAGGGCCTATGCTCTACTGGTATGGTTCTTTGGTCATTTTCAATCCAGAGCATGTATGTATGGTGAAGATCGGATAGTAAATGGAGGCTCTTTTGTGTTCACAAGCTGTATTATAGCAATTTTTACAATTTCATGGGCCATAATCCAGTCTTGCATGGGCAAATCTGGCTGGTTTTCAAAAGGAACCAAGCTCTCATCAATATTTAACTACTATCTACGTTTGGTGAAGATCAGATAGTAAATGGAGCCTCTATTGTGTTCACATGCTCAATTATAGCAATTTGGACAATTTCAAGGGCCATAATCCAGTCTTGCATGGGCAGATCTGGCTGGTTTACGAAAGGAACCGAGCTCTCATGGATATCTTACTACTGTATAAGTTTGGTTGAGATACAATCAAAAGTGAAGACTGTATCTTGTTAACAAGCTCTTTTATAGCAATTTTGACCATTTCAAGGGCCATAATCCAGTCATGCATGGGCGGATCTGGCTGGTTTTCGAAAGGAACCGAGCTCTCATGGATATCTAACTACTGTATAAGTTTGGTTGAGATACAATCAAAAGTGAAGACTATCGTGTTAACAAGCTCTTTTATAGCAATTTTGACCATTTCAAGGGCCATAATCCAGTCATGCATGGGCGGAACTGGCTGGTTTTCGAAAGGAACCGAGCTCTCATAGATATCTAACTACTGTATAAGTTTGGTTGAGATACAATCAAAAGTGAAGACTGTATCGTGTTAACAAGCTCTTTTATAGCAATTTTGACCATTTCAAGGGCCATAATCCAGTCATGCATGGGCGGATCTGGCTGGTTTTCGAAAGGAACCGAGTTCTCATGAATATCTAACTACTGTATAAGTTTGGTTGAGATACAATCAAAAGTGAAGACTGTATCATGTTAACAAGCTCTTTTATAGCAATTTTGACCATTTCAAGGGCCATAATCCAGTCATGCATGGGCGGATCTGGCTGGTTTTCGAAAGGAACCGAGCTCTCATGGATATCTAACTACTGTATAAGTTTGGTTGAGATACAATCAAAAGTGAAGACTGTATCGTGTTAACAAGAAATTGTTTACGGACGGACGGACGCACGCATGGACGACGGACAAATCGCCACGACATAAGCCCTTCTGGCCTTTGGCCAGTAGAGCTAATGACTCTTGAAAGCTGTATGGCTGATTATAGCACTTGTCCGAGATATTATGCCCATACACATTCTGACTGAATTTGGTGATGATTGGATAAAGGCTTCAAAAGTTATTGATCGCCGGCAGGGTTTTTTTTCTGAAAAAGGGGAAGGTGCCTGGGGCCTTTGAGAAGGCCAAAATTCTACTGTGTTTTAGTAAAAAAGAGCGGAAAAATTGTACCGATTTCTACTAATAGTTTCTTACTTTATGTTTTACATATTCTGCTTTGTCAACAATTAACTTTTTCTTCACATCTTGTCTTGATTGAGTGTATCTATGTACAGAGTACTTGTGGGGTCCAGAATTGTCATGTTTACTAGGGCGAATTTTGCATTTCGGCAATGCTTCGGAGGGGAATTTATATTTTTAGGGGAAAAACTATGCTTATTTTCTGAGGGGAAGGGGCCTTTATTCGGCCCCTTTTATATAAGGTAAAAAAAGCCCTGATCGGATAAGACCGATTTGAGGTAATTTCTATAATTAAAGGGCAATAACTCTCCAGTGAATGAAGCGATATGACTGGTAATCAAACTTGTCTGAGACATTTGGCCAATACACATTCTGAACAAATTTGGTGGTGACTTCTAAAGTTATTGAGCAGACAAAACCAATTTTTAGAAATTTCTGTCATTAAAATTTCAAGGGCGATGACTCTAGAGTGACTAGAGCAATATGGCTGGTTATGAAACTGAGATACTAAGCCCATAAACATTCTGACTAAATTTTGTGATTTTGGCTTCAAAAGTAATTGATCGGATTTAATTTCCAGGGTTCGACATTAACGCACGACCGAACGACATTCACTAGTAGTTCATTGGTCCGGTCTAGCTACATTAGCATCTGGCAAGACAGACTGGTCGTGTTCTAATTCCGTCAATATCTGCCTAAATTTGTTGTCAAACAAATCAAAAGATCTGATAGATTTACGGTTAAAAATATTGACTGCCGATCCTCTTCTCTCGAATGTTTATTGGAAAATCCGTGTCTTTTCGGACATTTCAATATCGGCTGCGAAAACCAATGTAAACATACCGGAAATTGTTCTAAACTATTGTCGTAATTGTTGGGATCCCAATTTAATCGTTAGCAGCGGATATTGAAATGTCCGAAAAGTTGCGAATTCTCTTTTAAACATTTGTTGTAAAAATAAATTTTAATTTGTAATCTTGTTTTTTCTCTGCATGTTTACGCAACATTAGTCTTATTTATAGTAAATTAAAGTGTTTGATTCAAGTATAAACACAAATGCTAGCTTTATATTTAGCCGATTCATTGATTTGGCATCTCAAAATTTACGACAATAGTTTAGACCAATTTCCGGTATATTTACATTGTTTACAGTAGCAGCTGATGATAAATTCTTCATAAATTATTAATGTCGAAGAAACTGTTTCAATTCGGATTTTCTTCCACATAAAAATGATGACAGCGGTAGTATCAATAAAAGAAAAGGAAAGAAAGATTCTAAGAAGCTGTATGAGCAGACGAAACGAAAACGAGTATTTTGTAGTAAATGGAAAGATGAGTTTAAATGGCTCGATTATGAAGCTGAAAAAAATGTTATGAACTGCAAATTTGCAGAGACTATAATTACTATGAACAATGTGGGCCATTCATTGACGGAACAAATAATTTCCGAATTGATAACATTAAGGGACACAATGAATCTTCTTCCCATCAGATGAGCAATTTCTTCTTTTGCCACAATGTTTTCAAAAGTCTTCTGCTGCAGTCCTGCAGAGGTGTCAGAAAGCGTTTGTATGTGGGAAAAGGTTAATATTTATTATTATAATTATGATGTTCTAACTTCAGAAAAATTATAAGAATCAGAAAAAAGTACTGTATCATTTGTGTTTAAAAACTTTTACTGTTAATTTGAATATCAATCCAAATATACACTACAAACTGAAGATTTACAAAATTAATCCTTTCTTGGTGTATTACATCATTGATAACATTCATTGGCTGGTCCAGTTGAGATAAGGTCAGGTCTAGTGCATTCCAAAACTTACTGGACCACTAGTCCAGTAACTAAAAAAGTTAATGTTGAACCCCGATTTCTATAATTAAAGGGCAGCAACTCTTGAGTGACTAGAGCGATATGGCTATTTATCGAACTTTTCGGAGATATAATGCCAATTCACATTTTGACCAAATTTGGTGGTGATTGGACAAAGGCCATTAAAGTTATTGAGCTGACAAGACCAATTTTAGGTAATTTCTATAATTAAAGGGCGATAACTCTTTCAAGATATTATGCTTTATATACACATTCTGACCAAATTTGGTGATGATTGGACAAAGGCTTCTAAAGTTATTTGGCTAACAACATACTGGACACCGCCTGCCTGCCCGCCCGCCGCAGGTTAAACTATAATACGTTCCGTTTTTTCAAAACGAGCGTATAAAAAGTGCAAGCCTGGTGATGAAATGGATTTGGTTCCCATATAAGCCGAGTCAACATTTAGGACACACACCGATCATCATGTGTATCCTGGAAGCTGACATCCAGAGTAATTAATGCAGGATGTAAGATGATTGAATAAAGGTGTTTAAAACTCACATGATGTATTAAATCATAAACATATATAAACATCGGAGACTGATTAAATGCAAGACCTCATTAGAAATAGAGGAAGTACATTGACACAAGTAAAAATTGGAAGCTCCCTGCAAACAGATAATAATGTTTCAACTTCAAGGTCACAATATTACACCAATTAAATTCCTTCTTTAATTCCATGAAAATCTTCCAGTTTCAACCCTCACTAAGTCACTTGTCACACTTCCTAAGCGTTTCACATGCAGAACTTCCCATATCATTAAAATGAGTCATGTAAAAACTCATGTTTAAGCTTTAAAGTAATACAAAGAAAATGGGCGATAGCTTATTATGCAAGAAAGAATTCAACCCCCAAAAATGATTACCGTCATTTTGGATGAAATCGGGCTTTGGCAAAACTGTTTTTTTCAAATACTCTACTTTCACTTTCAAAGAAGGCGAAAATACTAAAAAGGATCAAATCAATTCTTTCCAGTACATCCTATAAACATTTATAATGTATTTAAAGTCATTGAAATATATTCAATGCATTCTGGTGAATGTTTACACTAATTTTTACAATAACAAATGTTTTTTCAGGGATCATCATGGCCGCATTTGTGTTCATGGACTCATTGAGTGTAAAACTTCATGACGTGTAAATAATACGCTAAATAAACAACCGGCACGATTCCATTTTCATTATGTATTTTTGTATCCTTCTTAATTTATTCCGTGCTCTTTCCGTCATATGTAATTAGAGTGCAAACAATAGGATTTCCTTCATTAAATACATAATTTCGGGGATAAAATAGTTCACTATGGAAAAAAGAGAAAAAGAATGAACTTGCGTCTGAATCCGAATCCTCGTAGGTTGCTCCATATTGCCTTCTGGAAGCCCCTGGTCCAAGTCTCTCAAAAACGCTCGGTTTCTTTCTGTCATCGGAAGATCCAGCGACCGAGTCCACTGTTACTTTACGTTTAATTTTACTCATTTTATTGTTTTTATTTTATTTTCAAATCGGAGTCCACCATTTTGAAAAAAAACCGGTGTTAAAATGAAATATTACATCCGGTCACTCTGTACTGAACTGTAGTTTTACTGCAGCTGTGTCACACCAGTAAGATAATTTGTTTGTTTGTTTGTTTGGAGCTTAACGCCGCTTTCAACAGCTTGCCAGTAAGATAAAGTTCAATCAGAGACATATTAAATACCGATGTATATGTTTTGAATAAACTAAACGAGCCACATTACATCCAAATGTTAAATAAAAACAATTGAATACAATAAAGTAGATGAGAACATGCCTAAAACATTTAATTACTGAAATGGATTGATTGTGGAGTTGCAGAATACTTGCGCAGAGCTCTAGCAAATGGATGCTGTTCGCATTTACAAATCCTTTCATATATTTCAACAAGTTGAAAATACAAGGCTTTAATGACAGTGCCTGAACAGAACGATGAATGAACGTGTTGTTCCTTTAACGTGATTGTTATAGGTCAAATAGTCCCTAAATAATGTTTACAATCACCAGAATGTATTGAATATATGGCAGTGAGTATAAATTCATTGTAAATGTGTATAGGATGCACTGGAAATGAGTGATTTTATCACTTTGAGTATTTTGACTTTGTTTGAAAGTGAAAGTAAAGAATGCTAAATACCGGTTTTGTCCTGGCCGGATTTTCACTCAAGAACAAGGTCTAAAATCAAAGCGCTGAAAGCGCTAATGGTATAGGGGGCATATGTAAATTGAAAACATATGGCATAGATCATATGGACAAACATTGTTGAAACAATGAAACAATGACCTTTAAACAAACCAAACCAAAAATGTTTGAAGCAACACATATTGCCTGCCAATAACATATACCTCATTTGTCAAAGTTTTACCCTTTTCTTGTATAAACAAAATATCGAAGGACAAAAGATTGACAAAAAAAAACCGAGCAGCTAAAATATTTCTAGTTCAGAAATCACTAAAGATCCACAATGTATATTGTAATCATGCTGATAAATGAAAGACGATCGAAAGCATGATAGAGTTATGTTTCTTTTGCACTGCACAATTGCAGCTCTGAGTTTCCTATACACCAAGTCTTAAATTGATATATTGGACATATATTGAGACAATAACCGAAGAAATGAAAAAATTGAGTTTACACCTAAAAAACAGATTAGATTTGACGAAGTACAAATCTTGGGGAAGCACTCATTAACGAAAAAGGGAATTTCACGGAACGCATGTACGTGTTGCATATAATAAGGGAGAACATTGAAAGACAAAAATATACACACTCCAAACGCAGCATGCTTAATTTATGGTAATGGTGCACTGCAAATCTGTAGGTCATAAGTTACATACAAACCAAGTTTGAAATTGATACAATGAAAGTTAATTGAGACAATCGCTGAACTAAATAAGGAAAAATGGAGATAACTGAAAAAACAGACCAGAGTTATGTACCTAGTACTTTGCCGTTCTCCTGATCACACGGGTATAATTGTGACCACTTTGAAATAAATCTGCCATACAGAAACAACGTGTTAACAATATACATACAGAATACAGAATACAGAATAGTTTATTAGACTTTAGCATAACATAGCTAATCGTCATACAAATAATATTATCATGTGTGAGCATGCAAATACAGAGTTGTGATTAATAACAAAAATGGAAAATAATGCAGAAATATCAAATACGCTCGCACGCACTCACGCACTCACGCACACACGCACTTACGAACACACACTCAAACACAAACAACTATAACGTCAACGTATTATAGTTAATACGAGAGTGGTGGTTTAAGAGTTTTTATATTCTAAGTTTCTGGGCACATATCACATATTTTGCTAAGTTATTTAAAGTTCTAACATTCTCACATTGGATAAGCCCAATAAATTTATACATGCTTGGTCTCGTATAGTAGTATCGAGGGATATACTGGTGTCTTAATGTCTCGTATTTATCACATATTAAAACGAAATGGTATTCGTCTTCAATGTCTTCATTTGTACACATTTCACAAATTCGATCACATCTCGGAATGCCTCTGTGTCTCCCAGTCTCTATATATAAATGATGTGACGATAAGCGTAGTTTTGACAAAGTATTTCTATGCTTTACGTTTACAATTCTTAACAAGTAAAAGGACATTTCAAATATAGTTTTAACCTGTTTAAATAAGCTAAGAGATGAACACAAGTTCATACCGGCTCTCCATGCACTAATGTAATTATCCTTAAGCCGTATATTTAATACAGGTATAAATGATTTAATATTAACCGAATCAGGGAAAAGCCACACGTCACTAAAGCCAAGACTGTTTAACAATGCTTTTACTTTAGTCACCCAATTCGGCTTTATTTCACACTGTTTATACAACATACAGTAAAGTCCAGTTATAATACAATTATCGATTTTGCGCGACGCAATTTTAACCAATACATGCAATCCATGACGGACGGACGAATGCACATTCAGGCAGACAGCCGGCCGGACGCCGGATTATACCTCCAAGCTTTACAGACGGAGACAACTCAAGTATTGATTACAGAAGACTGGTTCGATGCGTCAAAACACGTCAGCTTAGATTATGGTATTTGTAAAGTATTTGCAATTTAATTGTATCTCCGAAACGGGACCGGACCGTCAAGGTTAATTTTCAAAAACCTATTTAGACTACATTTCTAGTTTATTTGTCAACAGATACATCTAGGACTATATTACACGTTGATGAACGTTGAATCTTAAATTAACGCAAATGCATATACATTATAATTTTAGTCCCAAAATCGCTAGAAGCTTCTCAATAATAAAATAAATAATGACCTTGCGGTTATAACTCGGATGTGTTGACAAATTCGGCCAAATTTCTTTCCGACGTTTGACAAAAGTCAATGCGACATGCGTCATTCGTCTTTCACCAATGGCTAAGTCTATGTGGAAACGCAGCCAGTTGCTTGGGAAGATTGTTGTGAGGAGTACTGGTTTGAGAAAACCAGGAAATACATTTGTAGGTGAACTGGCCGCCGTGATATGACTGAAGAAATGTTAAAAACGGCGTTAAATCCCAATCAATCAATGTTGAAATTAACTTATCTATAATTTGTAGATTTAATTTCTATTTCCTAGTAGGGTCTACATACAGCGACACATGAGAATATTCAACACAAAACGCGACCTGTTTTACCAACAATTCCCCAGTAGCGGTGAGACCGTTTGTAACATTATTTCATGGCATGTATACACAGTAGGACCTCTCTCTTTGGACGAATTATGTTGTAACAAGTTTGTTTACAGTATTCCTTAACCTTGACCACATAGACTAAATATACAGCAAACAACATTGAACTAAGGCATAACTATTGACCTGAATTAATAAAAGTATGATTTTGAATAGTGATGAAAACATTGTGGAAAAAGACAAACTTGTTGATTATCATTCATCTGTTAAGGTTAGTCAAATGTGTCTAAAAGGGGCAAAGGTTAAAATAATAACTGTAGACAAATGTTTTCGTTATCTAGGTTATAGAAACAAATTGATTCATGTTTCAAAGCATTGTTTGAAAAGGAGGAATTGCTCATTGTCAGCAATTGCTCCGTTTGCAAATATACTTTCAACATTTGTTTGTAACTAAGTAGCTATAACGGGAACGGTTCAACCCTTTCCCGCTTACAGTCGCTTTTTGACGCATGTGCAGCAGACGGCTGCAGAATTGTTTATCATGACCCATTTCCTCTTTTTCCACAAAGGTTTCAACTATATATTTTTCCCCTTGATGTAAGGCAAAATTGCTCGTAATCATTCATCTCTAGCATGTTATTCAAAATGTGTCCGGAAGGGAGAAAGAGGGAAAGAACGTCCATAGTAAAACGTTTAAATATGAAAAGAATTAATTTGAAACGTGTTTGAAAGCATTGTGTGAAAAGGAGGAATTGCTCATTGTCAGCAATAGCTCCATTTTCAACAATATTTTTTAAATATTCGAACTGTTATAGTATCACGGAAAGGGTTCCGCTTCCATGGGAAGGATGTAACCATTTTCCGCCTACAGACGCATGTGCAGCAGACGACAATCGAAAACATTGTGACAAAAGGGGAAATTGCTTCTTTTGCCACAATGGTTTCAACTCCTTTCAATAATTGTATTTACAGTGCTTTGCACATTTCTCTATAAGTCGACTGTTGTAAACTAATGGGGTCACAGAACGGTCGACGTTACCTCACACTACTGACATTGAGGTCAACCATAGTTCAGAGTGAGTTTCATTCATAGAAACTATTTTGTCTCATAAATTTATGCAAGCGGAGGGTTTTGTGATTCGGTCGAACCAATGAAATCGTTGAAAAGGCAGATTATAACCAATCAAAACTCGATTTTGGTGTAGGTATACACATGTGGACTGCGGTTGCAGCTTTAATCCGACTTTTCGAAAGCAGCTTCGCTATGAGATAGTGGCGAAACGCCCCTATCCCAATGACGGTAAGCATGTTTGCCTGTGTATGACTTTTTCAAAACTTTGCTATACCGTCTTTCCAAAAATTGTGTCCAGAGTGGATCTTTCGACGTAGTCACGATTCTGCTACGTTTTGATTGGATGAAAAGAAAATATCGAAACAAAACAAAATTCTAGAGGAATTAATTAAATATGATAATACGAACTCGATAAAGGAACGAGCACACGTAATTGTATATGTGGTCAGTTGCGTTTAAAAACACTCGTCGTCTATTTCTAAAACGAGTTCAAATAAAAACTCATAAGGGTTTTTTGACTTTCCGGAAGTTACAAATCCGAATTCCTGTAATATGACGTCATTCTATCAGCATACAACGCAAATGATGAATAAATAACCAAAAGGAAAACGACAGAAATGACAGGAAAGGTTAGTTCTTTGGTTAGTTTGACTCGTCACAAATCATTGATGTAGTTCCATAAATTATGGAATCGTTTCATTTGAAGTACTTTATGAAGGGCAAGTTGATTATTTTGTGTACCTGTCATCATAATTTCCTTCATTTTAAAGTTAAATATATGCTTAACCTGATGATGATGTTTATGTTCGTTGCTTAGATCGGTAGGACTCGTAAATGACTGATCGTGTTGCAAGCAAGGGGCTAACGACAGTTCACGGGGAAATATTTACAGATCACAAATGTTTACCCGAAATAGGTAGCACCTATACTCATATTATACAATTTGCTAATATAACAGTTTCATATTCACATTTGTAGTCAATAAATGTACTTGTTTGGGGACTTTAATGCAATTTGCACAGGTGTGACCCATACAATTCTAGTAAATCTTACGAATTAGTGCATCGCATGCATCAGTTGTATCGTACGAAATAAATTGTCATGAAAATCAAAAGTAAACATGGATCCAGAAAAATGTAACGGTACTTCGATCGAGAACGCACAAATATCGCTACCCGCAAACCTCTTAGTACTAGCACTAAGAAGTAACAGTAATTTAAGTGAACAGAAACCAAATTGTCTTCAATTTGACCTGAAAGCAAAACAGTTTCTGAACAATGAATGGAAAACTTCAGAAAATTCTGCTGTCAAACTATCTACCCAAATTGAAAATGGTGTTTTGACGTTTGAATTTGAAACCCTCACATTTTACCCAAAAAACAATCACAATTCATGTTGCCTCACAATAAATTCAATTGAAGGTGGCGCTGTCAACGACTGTTTATATTCGTTTAAAAAGGAAGACAAAGATACACAAACAGATGGGGATGCTAAATGTCTTGGTCTGGTAGCAGCTACAGCACCTGACCCAAATATAGAGACTCTTCCAAAGAAACGAAAGCGAGGTAGACCAAGGTTAAATAAGAATCTTGCTGTACAAAGTGTGTCAAAAGAGTTGAATACGACTACAACTAAAAATGATGCAAACGATTCTAATTCCAACAGAGAAGATGATTGCACTGCTATTATAAAAACGGAGCAAAATACAGGAGCAGAAAGCGCAGATGTATTACAGCTGACTTTGGAAAACAATGACAAGCCACAGAGATACAGTTTACGAGGAGTAAAGTTAAACACACAGATGATGAATGCTGTAAAGGGGTTACATCATGAAACGGAGGAAAACAGTAGAACACAGGAAAATGATATGAGTGAAGACACGGCAGAAAATCATGTGATGTCAGTGTCAGATGACGCTCCAAAATTTTCTGAACAGTCTGAAGATAGTGACAGCGATTATGAAAATCATAAAGTGAAAAGGGCAAAGAAAAATCCTTTGGAGGCAAATATACAGATCACCTCAGGGAAGATTACATTAAAAAAAAAGAAAAGGAAGCCCGGGATTTTGGCATGTAAAGTTTGTAACAAAATGTTGTGTGATTACACAGGTGTATACAACCATGTGATAAGAAAACATTCCAAACGAAAAAATATCTCGGAATATTTAGAAGAATTGAATAAGTTAAAGATTGCACGATGTGAAAGTTGTAATACAGAGTTTTCCGATAGTCTAAAGCTTCGCCAGCATATGGAGATAAAGCATACAATAACAGAGCCTGCTCAATGCTCCAAGTGTGGGAAATCGTTCAAAAACCTGTGGAGTCTTAAAAGTCACGTGAGATCCATGCATGTCAATGGACAAAAGAAGACAAATCTGTGCCACCTTTGTTCCGCAGCGTTTAAGACAATGTCCAACTTAAATCAACACATCAAACAAACCCATCTACGAAAGAAAGATTTTGTTTGTAAAATCTGCCCTAAAAGATTTTGTAACAGGCCTCAACTTAAACGCCATTCTCGGAGTCATGGTATGGATGAGTCAAAGAGAGTTTACTGCAAGTTTTGCAGCAAAAGTTTTCTGTTTGAGTTCAATCTTAAGAGACATGTCACGGGAGTTCACTCCCAGCTTTCTGAGAATTTTCACTGCTCCTACTGTGGGAAGGGGTTTGCGCATAAGACGGGCATGCTTACACATATACAGGCAGTGCATTTTAATCTGTTTGCTTATTCATGCGAAGAGTGTTCTGCTTCTTTTCCCAAATCCACCATGCTTAAAACACACATGATCTCTTACCATGGAAAACTTGACTTTGTACTTCCAGAGCTGCCTTCAAAGAATGGAGTTTATGACAGAACAACAGAAAACATGTTCTACTGTTCTTACTGTAGTACAGGCTTTAAACACAAAGCTAAACTTGTTGAGCATATGCATACAGACCATTCAACTGCCTTTCCACACATGTGTTCAGCATGCAATCAAGGTTTTCTCGAGAAATCATTTTTAAATGTCCATAATTTACGAGTCCATGACATAGCAGAGTTGGAGGCACAAACAGAAGAGAGAGGGCAGTTAGATATGCCAAGTGGATCTGGTGAAATTTTACAGTTCATCACAACAAAGGCAGGATGTCCCAGTAAAATTATAGCAATGATTCAGTCCGGTCAGGAGTCTGGTTTGATAACCTATAGGGATATGGTAAGGTTTTTTAGTGTCGCCTGTCATGACCACCAGTTCCCGACGCGAGATTATTATCAAAAATTTTGTTTCAGAAAAAAATCCTACTCTATAACGGTATATATTATATATTTATTATAATGTTATTATTATATAGGATAGGATTTTTCTGAAATGAAAATTTTGATAATAAAATGATAAAATAAAATGAATAAAAAGTTTACGGCAATTAAAACATGGATAAACAAGGGGGAGGGGTGGGGTGGCCTTGCACGCTGGGCACCTGCTGTCATGATGGGGTGTCGTTCAAGGGCAAGGCAAATTTGCTAGCCTAGTACTGGTTTGTCTACAGAGGGATCTTGAATAAGTGAACAAATTTGCTGCTTGCTACTGCTAATTTCAAACCCTGGAACTGTCACCCTGATATAACTGAAATACTGTCTTTTGGAAATGGTATAAAACCAAATAAAAGAAACAAAACTGTCTGTTTGCTATGCTGTTGGTGCGCTTGCACTTACTGACCTATTTATAGCAGGTGATTCATTTGAGTACTATCGGTTACTTAAACCCTTTCCCTCATAAGCCATTTCTGCAGCAGACGACTTTGAATATATTTTGGCAAAAAATCGAAAATCTCTATATTTGAATGGATAACCTATAACTAAAAGTGGAAAACATTGTGGCAAAAGGAGAAATTGCTCGTTTTTTTTGTCACAATGTTTTAAAAATGCTGTCTGCTGTAGAGGCGTCAGAAATTGTTGTACGTAGGAAAGGCTTAATTAACCCTACAACAAATCTGCAGCAGACAACTTAAAATTTATGCAGTCAAAAATGTAAAAAATCTCTATTAAATGAACATAAATTATCTAAGAGATTTGAAAACAGTGGCAAAAGGAGAAATTGTTGATTATGAGCAAAATCTCCTGTGGCCACTATGTTTTCAAAGGTCGTTTGCTGCAAATACCAAAAGGCGCCAAAATGTGTCTATATTATATGTAAGGGTTAATTGTGTATGTTTGTATAATTGGTTATATTTGTTCACTTAAAACATTGCATGTAAGACTTTAAACCCTTTTTAAATATAGACGCTTTCTGACGCCTCTAGATCAAATGAATTTTGAAAACATTGTGACAAAACGAGAAATTCCTCCTTTTACCACAATGTTTCCAAATTTTTCCAGTAAATATAAGTTCATTTACAGAGAGTTTTAATAATTTTTGCTGGATGTTTTGAAAGTCATCTGCTGCAGAAATTTTGTATGTGGGAAAGGGTTAAAGTGAGTAGGTAATGGCTTTCCCTCCTTGGCGATCAGGATTGTGAGGTTAGCAATATGACTGACTATCATTAGTACTGGTAACTTACCCAGGAAACACTGATATTACTAAAATTGTTGTAAGTGGCATAGAACCACCATTCAAACACACTTGTAAATAAAAAAAAAACACATGGTATGTACTTTTCGATGTACTGCTTGATGTCGCCAGCTGAAGACTGACAACTTTAGGGAATACTGAAAATCAGGTCTTCCATCCAATGTTACATGTTCATCAATTATATAACTTTTAGCTTAAACTTCGTCTACAGATAAATTAAAAGAAAAATTGTTATGGTTGAAATTGCCTTTTACCCTTTCCCACATACAGCAAACCTGCAGCAGACTCCTTTGAAAGCCATGTTAACAAACACCAAGAAAACCTCTATAAATGAAGGTACAATAACTGAAAAAAGTTGAAAACATTTTGGCAAATGGTGAAATTGCTCATGTTGAGCAATATCTCCTTTTACCAACATGTTTTCAAAAGTCGTCTGCTGAAGAGACATCAGAAAGCGTCTATATGTGGGAAAGGATTAACTTTATACAATAACCTAAATGTGTAGTTGTGCATGATTGTTTGTATTTCACATGATTTGATCATACCTGATACAGAACAATTTAGATATCAATACAACAGACATGTCAACATTGATCAAAATTATAATTGTCTTGATTTCTCACAATGTTTTCAATTACAGTGCTGCACATGACTGTGTAGTCTGGTTTTACTACAGTCTAGCTATATTTCATTTGTATATGCCTCATCTAGAGATTAAGTGTCTTTCCAACATACAGATTCTTTCTGATGCCTCTGCAGGAGACGACTCTTGTAAAGAATGTGGCAAAAGGAGTAATTGCTCTTCAGCGCATTATGAGCACTTTCTCATTTTGCCACTATGTTTTTCACTTTTATTCAATAATTTTTCTTTCATTTATATATAGTGAGTTCCCCTACTTTTGACAAGATTTTTCAAAATTATCTGTTGTGTAAAGGTTTAAGTATTCATGGACAGTTTATGATAGTGGGGAGTTCACTTTGTCAAAAGTTGCTTCTAGGACTATATATAGCTCCATTATGAACAATAGTGAAGACTCCAGTGAGAATGTTTTGATGTGAATGCTCTTCTTTGATGTCACTATATGCATACGAAACAAGACTCGTAACTACAATGCCCCTTAGGCTAGGGGACAATCTATATGAATGGCAACCACAGTCTTGAACCGTAAGAGCCAGCTAAATTGGTTGGATTGATTGGAGTTAATGCAACTCTTGAGCTCCAGCAGATGGGATGGAATTGGAATACATGTACATGTATATTTTTATGTAAATATTTTTAAGTGATTGGTGTCACACTATATCATCTCTCCTGTCCACTGCGTTATTACCTTATCAGAGATCTAGATAAGGGGCGTTTTGCATGTTCTAAAATGCTTATTTGACCCTTGAACCCTATATTGTGGGTACTCAAAAGAATCGTCTCGGTGATACGATTCTTTTGAGTACCCACAACATATGGTTTGCTTTGATAAAAAGAGAAAAATTGTTGGAAAAAGAGCTGAATACCCCTCCTTATCATTCTGGACCTCTGCTATATCTGTTGAAAGCAGCATAAACCCAAAACAAACAAATCATAACTACAACACAGGGATCATATTAATTTCAGAATATCCAGGACTCGCTAGTAACTGGTGATCAAACACTGGACTCCGGTACTCTGTTAGTGGAAGTGGCGGATGGTTCCACAACTACACAGTACATGGTAGAAGCACCTGATGGTTTTGTCAACAACAATGCTGTTGTACAAGATATCTCCAACCTTCTTCTGGCAGCTGGACAAACTCTTCAGGTTAGCATTCTTCACCCTTTCCCACTTGTATATGCATTTGCAGCAGATGACTTTTGAAAACATGGTGGAAAAGGGAGAAATTGCTCATATTGAACAATTTCACTTTTTAATAATGTGTTCAAGTCACATTGATTGATCAAAATTCGTTGGATGCCAGTGGGTCTGGTTTGTCTTTCTTATATATTATGCCTATAATACAGATTTTGAAAAATCTTCTAGTCTAAAAGAACTGATCTGATTTCAAAATAATTTCTACTTTAATAACCCTCTACAAAGATTGTTCAAGCTGTAATGACTGGTAGAAACATGACCACCACTGACAAGTGGTAGCCTAGGGCTTATTTCCTTATGTGCATAGTGTTTAACCTTTGAAAATCTTCTCATCTGAAATTATTGGTCCGATTTCAAATATAATTTCACAGGAATATTCCCTTGGTGATCCTCTATAAAGTTATTTTGATTGCTCAAAAACTTGGACCCTTGGTATTAGCAATGTGGCTGTACATCAGTGTCTGAATACAGTAACCATTAGAACTAGCACTTTCCCACAAACAGACGCTTTCGGACAGTTCTGCAGCAGACGACTTTTGGAAACATTGTGACAAAAGGAGAAATTGTTCATAATGTTTTCAACTTGATTGAGCTACCATTTACAGATGTTTACCATATGTTGAACCAGATGGGTTCAAAGTCGTCTGCTGCAGAAGTATTGTATATGGGAAAGGGTTAAAGGACACATTCTAAAGAGAGCTTTCAAGAGCCTTGTGACCCTCTGCCAAGACATAATGATGTCATCAACATAAACCCTTTTCCATATACAACAAATCGGCAGCAGACGACTTTGAAAACCTCTAGTCAAAAACTCAGAAATGTTTTATTAATGAAAGAATACTTTATTCTTTTGCCACAATGGTTTCAAAAGTTGTCTGCTGCAGAGGGCTCAGAAAGCATCTGTATGTGGGATATGGTTAAGAAAGGTATGATCAATACCTTTATATGAAAATGTTATTCATTTACGCTTTTTTTGCCTACTTGCCGACACTTATTGACTCATCTGCAGCTGACCTTTTAAATCATTGTGTCAAATTTCCCCCTTTGGCCACATTGTTAAACCCTTTCCCTCATACGACAATTCTGCAGCAGACGACTTTGAACATATTAAGTCAAAAAATAGAAAATCTCTATAATTGAATGGATAACCTATGACTAAAAGTGGAAAACATTGTGGCAAAAGGAGAAATTGCTCGTTCTGAGCAATTTCTTTTTTTGTCACTATGTTTTCAAAAAGCTGTCTGCTGCAGAGGATTCAGAAAGCGTCTGTATGTGGGAAAGTGCTAGTACTACTGATTACCGTATCCAGACACTGATGTACAGCCACATTGCTAACTCTACTACTAAGTGTAAGAGGTAAAGGGTTAATATAAAGGAATTTTCCATTGTTTGCCTAAATGCTTTCAAAGCTGTCTGCTGCTGATTAGTTGTTATAGTGGGAAAGGTTATATGTATCGGGGTGGGGGGAAATTGGAAGTACAGAGATGAGCAATTTCTCCTTTTGCCGGCATGTTTATGAAAGTCCTCTTCTTCGGAGAGCCTCAAAATGGCATTTGTATCTTGGCAAGGGATTAAGAATAATCCTTTACTCAAAATTTCAGAAACCGACATGAATGATATGTTTTCTCTTTTATAGACAAATGTTGGGCCCAACGGTATGCAGGAAATCAATTTGGTGATAGAAAACCCCGTTCTTGAGGAAGGAGATGTTGCCAAGGGGACCGATAACATTGTGGTGACAGGAGGTGAAATCATCCCCTCAAGCGATATTAGTACAGGCCATGGTGATTTTGTAACGTTTATAGAACATAACGAGGAAAGGCTTGAATCTGACAGAGTAGGTGAATTGGGGGAAAATAATGTCAAACAAGACACTAATGTTATTGCAAGGCATGATGTTGTGCAGTATGGTGTCATACAAGACAGTACCATTGATGTTGCAGAGCATGGCCTCACACAAGATGGTAATTACATTATTGCAGAGTATTATGACAATGCTGTTGTTGATGAGCATGGCTACACACAAGACAGTTATGTTGTTGTGGAGGAGCGAGGTGATCAAGAAGACAGTGATGATGTTGTGGAGGGAGGCGGTGTCATACAAGACAGTGATGATGTTGTGGAGGAAGGCGGTGTCATACAAGACAGTGATGTTGTTGTGGAGGAAGGCGGTGTCATACAAGACAGTGATGTTGTTGTGGAGGAAGGCGGTGTCATACAAGACAGTGATGTTGTTGTGGAGGAAGGCAGTGTCATACAAGACAGTGATGTTGTTGTGGAGGAAGGCGGTGTCATACAAGACAGTGATGTTGTTGTGGAGGAAGGCGGTGTCATACAAGACAGTGATGTTGTTGTGGAGGAAGGCAGTGTCATACAAGACAGTGATGTTGTTGTGGAGGAAGGCGGTGTCATACAAGACAGTGATGTTGTTGTGGAGGAAGGCGGTGTCACACACGATAGTAATTTTGTTGTGGCAGGAGGCAGTGTCATACAAGACAGTAATGTTGTTGTAGAGGAGCATGGTGATCCACAAGACAGCAATGTTGTTGTTCAGGAGCATGTTGTTGTGGAGGAGCATGTTGATGTTCAGGAGCATGTTGTTGTTCAGGAGCATGTTGATGTTCAGGAGCATGTTGATCCACAGGACAGCAATGTTGTTGTTCAGGAGCATGTTGATGTTCAGGAGCATGTTGTTGTTCGGGAGCATGTTGATGTTCAGGAGCATGTTGATCCACAGGACAGCAATGTTGTTGTTCAGGAGCATGTTGATGTTCAGGAGCATGTTGTTGTTCAGGAGCATATTGATGTTCAGGAGCATGTTGTTGTTTAGGAGCATGTTGATCCACAATACACCAATGTTGTTGTTCAGGAGCATGTTGATGTTCAGGAGCATGTTGTTGTTCAGGAGCATGTTGATGTTCAGGAGCATGTTGATCCACAGGACAGCAATGTTGATGTTCAGGAGCATGTTGATGTTCAGGAGCATGTTGTTGTTCAGGAGCGTATTGATGTTCAGGAGCATGTTGTTGTTCAGGAGCATGTTGTTGTTCAGGAGCATATTGATGTTCAGGAGCATGTTGTTGTTTAGGAGCATGATGATCCACAAGACACCAATGTTGTTGTTCAGGAGCATGTTGATGTTCAGGAGCATGATGATCCACAAGACAGCAATGTTGTTGTTCAGGAGCATGTTGAACCACAAGACAGCAATGTTGTTGTTCAGGAGCATGATGATCCACAAGACAGCAATGTTGTTGTTCAGGAGCATGTTGATCCACAAGACAGCAATGTTGTTGTTCAGGAGCATGTTGATGTTCAGGAGCATGTTGTTGTTCAGGAGCATGTTGATCCACACGACAGCAATGTTGTTGTTCAGGAGCATGTTGATCCACAAGACAGCAATGTTGATGTTCAGGAGCATGTTGATCCACAAGACAGCAATGTTGATGTTCAGGAGCATGTTGATCCACAAGACAGCAATGTTGTTGTTCAGGAGCATGTTGATCCACAAGACAGCAATGTTGTTGTTCAGGAGCATGTTGATCCACAGGACAGCAATGTTGTTGTTATGGAGCATGTTGATGTTCAGGAGCATATTGATGTTCAGGAGCATGTTGATGTTTAGGAGCATGGTGATCCACAAGACAGCAATGTTGTTGTTCAGGAGCATGTTGATGTTCAAGAGCATGTTGATCCACAAGACAACAATATTGTTCTTGACGAACATGGTAACACATGAGCAATTTCTTCTTTTACCACAATGCTTTAGATTGAGCCTGCCATAGGAAAAGAGTTCATACAAACTATTTGATTAAGGGAATTCAATAATGAGACTTAAATTAAATTAAACTTATTAAATGAGTCTGCCCTTGCAAAGAGGTACAAGTTGACATTTCCGACCAGTGAGGTTTTGGATCAGTCTGTACATCCCCATATTCTTATCAGAGTATATGCAAGCTTCCAGAATCTTCCAACAAATTTCGTATCTATGGATTTAGCAAAAGTCACTTTATGTCACAACTAGTACCTTTTTCTCAAGGATGGGGGGCTCATGTAATTTTGAAGTGAAAAAGAAAACATTGCTGGTAAAATGGACATTATGTGCAATAAGCTTTTTCTTAAAAGTATCTTGTGCACATCAATGCTTGCAACATTGTTGTTTCTTTCTACAACATCATCATGGTGTTTTATATATAAACACACATTTATTTATTTAAACAATTCATTGTCCTCCTGATTAACCCTTCCCCGACAATTCTGCAGCAGACGGCTTTGAACATATATTGTCAAAAAATGGAAAACCTCTATAATTGAATGGATAATCTATGACTGAAAGTGGAAAACATTGTGGCAAAAGGAGAAATTGCTCGTTTTGAGCAATTTCTTCTTTTGTCACTATGTTTTCAAAAAAGCCGTCTGCTGCAGAGGCGTCAGAAAGCGTCTATATGAGGGAAAGGGTTAAGCTTGTGCAGCTGACAGATTTTTTTTAAACATTGTGCTAAAAGGAATAATTGCTCATAACAAGCAATTTCTCCCTTTTCCATACCAATTTCATCTCTCTGTCAAAATAATGCTTGCCTTGGTTAAGATTATTCAATGTGTAACTATTTGAAACAGACATGGCTTTTAAGCTCACCTGTTCATGAAGTGCTCGAGGTGAGCTATTGGGATCGCCTTTTGTCCATTGTGCGTCATCAACAATTTCTTTAAACAACATGTCCTCCTAAACCACTGTATGGATTTTGACCCAACTTGGTAGGAATGATTCTCTTTCAAATTAATTCAAAGAAATTAATTCCATACAGAATTATGGTTGCCATGGCAACTTAAAGGATATTTTTAAAACAAACTTTGAACATGTATAGCATTGTCTAAGAGTCCTCTACGGAGATTGTTCAAATTATGCCCCGGGGGTCACCAGTTTTACATAGAGATACATAGGAAAAACTTTCTTGTCTGAAACTGAAAGGCCTAGAGCTTAGATATTTGTTGTGTAGCATTGTCTAGTGGTCCTCTACAAAGATTGTTCAAATTATGCCCCTGGGGTCAACATTGGCCCCACCATGGGTGTCACCTGTTTTACATAGAGATATATAGGGAAAAACTTTGAAAATCTTCTTGTCTGAAACTGAAAGGCCTAGAGCTGAGATAGTTGGTGTGTAGCATTGTCTAGTGGTCTTTTACAAAGATTTTTCAAATTATGCCCCTTATACATAGAGATATATACATAGGGAAAAACATTGAAAAACTTCTTGTCTGAAACTGAAGGGCCTAGAGCTTAGATATTTTATGTGTAGCATTGTCTACTGGTCCTCTACAAAGATTGTTCAAATTATGCCTCTGTGGTCAAAATGTGTTATTGTGGTTGGCATGACAAATCGCATTACAGGGCCATCGTGGCCCTCTTGTTTTGTATTCTTTTTGTTTCCAAAATTGTTTTCAATGTTGGAATGGAAATAAAAGAAAAAATACAGTAATAAAATATTTGAGTTTTATTATTTTTTAAGCTTGTCTATGTTTCGGAGAAAAAGACAGGTTATTGTGATACCCTTGGCGCCATCGTCACAAATCTTTAACCTTACCTCATAACTCAAAAACAGTAACATATAGTTCAAATGAATCTTGGTGCACATGTTCCTAGAAACAATACACATGTCTTTACCAAGTCACATAACTCTGACTTAAATAATTATTCAGTAATGCCCCTTTTTATACGGCAGTTTTGAAAAAAAGGAACGTATTATAGTTTTACCTGCGGCGTACGGGCAGGCTGGCGGGCGGGCGGCGTCCAGTATGTTGTCAGCTAAATAACTTAAGAAGCCTTTGTCCAATCATCACCAAATTTCGTCAGAATGTGTATCAGCATAATATCTCGGACTAGTCTAATAACTAGCGATATCGCTTTAGTCAATCGAGAGTTATCGCCCTTTAATTATAGAAATTACCTAAATTTGGTCTTTTCAGCTCAAGAAGCCTTGGTCCAATCATCACCAAATTTCGTCAGAATGTGTATCAGCATAATATCTCGGACAAGTTCGATAACTAGCCATATCGCTTTAGTCAATCGAGAGTTAACGCCCTTAAATTATAGAAATTACCTAAAATTGGTCTTGTCAGCTCAATAACTTAAGAAGCCTTTGTCCAATCATCACCAATATTTGGTCAGAATGTGTATTGGCATAATATCTCGGACAAGTTTGATAACTAGCCATATCGCTGTAGTCAATCGTGAGTTATCGCCCTTTAATTATAGAAATTACCTAAAATTGGTCTTGTCAGAGCTCTAAATAACTTGTGAAGCCTTTATCCGATCATCACCAAATTTAGACAATATGTTGATGGGCAGAATATCTTGGTCAGGTTCGATAACCACGTTATCTTAGTCACTACACATGTATGTCCCTCGAAATGGCCAAAACTGTACTAACGGTGTCCGCTCTCTAAATTTGCCTGACGTACAACCAATTATCACTATACTTGGTCTCAAAAAACGAACGGGCGTATTTTGTGACATTTGACGCTCTTGTTGAACTTATAAAATTCATACAAAAAGTTTGCTTCGGAGAAAACCTAACCAAACTGGGGATCAGACCCTGGTCTCTTCAAATATTTTTAGGAATGAAATTGTCTAAAATTACACATTTCAAGTCATATATTATGGCACACTTAGTACAAAACATACATGTTCTGATACCTTTAATTTTCAACTTGAGCAAATGATAAATAACCAAAACTAGAATGTTTATGCATTTTGCACAATGACTAATTTAAATATCCCAGTAAGTCTAGTTTTGGAAATTAAATAAGAGAGCCATGATGGCCCTGGATCGCTCCCCTGAGTTATGCCAACCATGAAGTCAATCACAATAACTCATATTGCGGTCAGGTTAGGTTTTACTAGTAGTTTAAATATAGGTCATGCCTGGTCAAAAACAAGGTCACTAGGGCAAATTGAAGGGAAATAATTCTCTAAATCATGTACTAGACTGGGAGAAAGTGTTTGAACAATGCAAAACTCATCAAGACAATTATCGATACACCTATTCTGACAAAGTTTCAACACGCTCAAGTTAGAAATATGGCTTCAAGAGTGTTATCAAGATTTTCCAGCAATTTGTCCTGGTGACCTAGTTTTTAGCTTCACTGGCTGAAAGCAGGCTTATGTCATGGTGAATTGTCTGTCGCGCGTGCGTCAACATCTTTTCCTCTGTAACCGCTGGGTGAATTGGCATGAAACTTAACAGATAGCATCCTCTCAATATCTTTTCCTAGTGCAGTTTTGGAAATTAAACAAGAGAGCCATGATGGCCCTGGATTGCTCCCCTGAGTTATGCCAACCATATAGTCAATCACAATAACTCATGTTGCGGTCAGGTAAGCTATTACTACATGTAGTATTAACAAGATTTCCCTTAAATTTGCCTAGTGACCTTGTTTTGGACCCATATTCGAATTTGGCCTAAATATCATCAAGAAAATCATTCTGACAAAATTTCAACAGGGTCAACTTAAAGTAAGGGCTTCAAGTATGTTAACAAGATTTTCTGGTGTCCTTGTTTTTAGCTCCACTGGCTGAAAGCAGGTCGATCTTATGTCATGGCGATATTGTCAGTTGTGCGTGCATCAACATCTTTTCCTCTGTAACCACAGGGTGAATTGGCATGAAGCTTTACAGATAGCATCCTCTAAATATTTAGTCTTTTCCTAAATTCCTTAAATTTCCTAGAGTCCATGTAGAATTCTGATATCCATGGCAACAAAAAAAAAATATTAAAAAGATTTCTCCTCCAAAACTGGTGGCCGATTTTCAAATAATTTTGTAGAAATGATACTTGGGTGACCCTCTTATCAGATTCCTTCAATCCATGTTGATTGGTCATAAAACATGGCCGCCAGGGGACAGGGCTGTTTTGCCTTATATGGTTGTGGTGAAAACCTTAAAAAACAAGAGGCCCATGAGGGCCTATGCTCTACTGGCATTGATCTGGCTTGTTTCAAAAGGAACCAATATGTCATCAATATTCAAATACCATCTAAGTTTGGTGAAGATCAGATAGTAAATGGAAGCTCTATTGTGTTCACAATTAAGCTGTATTATAGAAATTTTGATAATTTCAAGGGCCATAATCCAGTCATGCATTGGTAGATCTGGCCGTTTTTTAGAAATGAATCAAACTGTCATGGATATCTAACTACTGTATAAGTTTGATTGAGATACAATCAAAAGTAAGGACTGTATCATGTTAACAAGCCCTATCATAGCAATTTTGACAATTTCAAGGGCCATAATTCAGTCATGCATGGGGCGGATCTGGCTTGTTTTCGAAAGGAATCAAGCTCTTATGGATATCTAACTACTGTATAAGTTTGGTTGAGATACAATAAAAAATAAAGACTATCGTGTTAACAAGCTCTTTTATAGCAATTTTGACCATTTCAAGGGCCATAATCCAGTCATGCATGGGTGGATCTGGCTGGTTTTCTAAAGGAACCAAGCTCTCATGGATATCTAACTACTGTATAAGTTTGGTTGAGATACAATCAAAAGACTGTATCGTGTTAACAAGAAATTATTTACGGACGAACGCACGCACGGACGGACGACGGACGAATCGCCACGACATAAGCCCTTCTGGCCTTTGGCCAGTAGAGCTAAAAATCTCCAAAAGTATAATGCTGATTTCCAATTTATTTTGTAGAAATGTTCCTTGGATGACCCTCTATCAGATTCCTTCAGGCCATGTTGATTGGTTTATATGGCTAAAGTGAAAACTTTAAAAATCTTCTCCATAAGTTTCTTGCAGATTTTCAACTAAATTTTAAGGAAATGTTCCTTGGGTGACCCTCTAAGACTATTATATCGCTTCAACTTCAAGCAATGTTGATTGGTCTAACAACGCCAGGGGCGGGGCTGTTTTGCCTTATATGGCTAAAGTTGTTTTATTTGTGCCTAATGCAGTGGAGCGATACTGGCACTCTTGGGCCTCTTGTTAAACCTACATGACCCATATTCCAACCTGCTCTAGATAGCATCAAGACAAACATTTTGCAAAGTTTCGAGCTGCTGATACAAACAATGCGGTCTCTAGAGTGTACACAAGATTTTTCTCAAATTCGTGCTCGGGTGAGCTAAAACGCAAGACGAACTCTTTGTCATATCCTTCGGCATTACCGGAAATAACGAGTAAGGCTGAAAATGGTACGATTGTTTCCGAAAAGGCTACGAGTGTAGCCGAGTTTAACCGATTGCAAATCTGAGATATACATGTACAACAACAACATCCAAAACCAAAATACGCTGGTTTCGATCCACTGCGGATACTTCAAAGCGAGATATTCTATAATACCTACCTGCGGCAGGTAGATGAAGAATATTACCTGAATAACTGCTGTCGTGTACCGGTCCCTCGGGTGTGCTTGACAAATAATCAAGGTAATTTAATATCTGTTCCACGATCTGTGAGTATTTGAGGAAAATTTAGATTTGAGTGGTGTCTGGCGATTTGGGGTCTTAATGCATAGATCTGTCTGTGTACAGTGAGGGACTCGGGCAAACCTGGGCATACTTACAGTCTCATTAGATTCTTCACTCTCCGTCTACACGTATATGTCATGTATTATATGATATAGAGAATTTCATCTTTAAACCATTTTCCCACTTGTAGACGCATTCTGACGCATGCTGCAGCAGACGACTTTTGAAAACATTGTGACAAAAGGAGAAATTGCTAAAAACGAGCAATTTCACCTATTGACACTATGTTTTCAATTTTTTACAGTAATTATACATTCATTTAAATAAAGAGATTTTCCATGACTTTTGTTTTTGCATGATTGTTTTCAAAGTCGTTTGCAGGTTTATAATATTTAATGCATGCGGAAAAGGGATAAATGTGAAGTTTTGACAAATAATAGAACTGTTATGGCTGAATGATTTAGACTGTCCCTTGAATCCTTTTTTATATCATCCAGAGGTCTAGATACGGAGGAGTAAACTGGTCTTTCCCCCGCAATATCTCTTATTTACCAGCAAAACCATATATTGTAGGTGCCCAAAATAATCGTCTAAATGAGACCACTCTTTTGAGTACCTACAACATAGAGTAAGAGGTTCAAATAAGGATTTTAGAACATGTGAAATCGGGGTTTATATTTTGGTTATTTTGGGAATATGACGTATACCCATGGAATTGTTTGCGTCTTTTTTGGCAAAATTGGGAACTTTTTCATAAATAATGATACCTGGATGTTAACCCTTTCCCTCATATAGAGGCTTTCTGATGCCTCTGCAGCAGATGGCTTTTTGAAAACATAGTGACAAAAGAAGAAATTGCTCAAAACGAGCAATTTCTCCTTTTGCCACAATGTTTTCCACTTTTTGTTACTATGTTTTCAAAAAGCCGTCTGCTGCAGAGGCGTCAGAAAGCGTCTATTTGAGGGAAAGGGTTATTTATTTGGCAAGTGAAGATAACAACAAAACGGAAAATGAGCATAAATGCAAAGTATTTCTATGAATGACTTTTAGAAGTTTAGCCCTTCTCAGGTTATGTGCCAATGTTACCTGGAGAGTCAATAACTAGAGTCACAGGCAGAGCGTTGGCCTCTCGTACCAAAGGTCCCGGGTTAGAATCCTGTGATGACGAGCAGATGGGATCTGCCTAAAGGATTTATCCACACAAACAGCGCAAGTAGTCGCCGAGTACTGGTTATGGTTATGTCACCAGGAAGTAGACATCAAGTGTGATTAATATAAGCTTAAAGCTTGTTTCACGATCGATGTAAAATAAATAAGTTTAAATTAAATCACTAGATAGACATATAAATGACTGAGGCACATTAATTGTGTTATGTTTTATGATCAGATGGCATAAATTAAGTGATATGATTTCTTTTATTTGTGTAATGTTTTATGATAAGATAGCATCAATTGAGTGATAGGATTTCTTTTATTTTTGTTATGTTTTATGATAAGATAGCATCAATTGAGTGATTCAACCCTTTCTCACTTCCAGACTCATTTTGATACATCTGCATCAGACATTGTGAATTTATAAAGGTGGAAATTGCTCATATATATATTCATAATTATCAATCTCTCCTTTTTACCAGTGTTTCATCTCTGTTCACTTTTATAGTTTTACCTGCGGCGTACAGGCGGGCGGCGTCCAGTATGTTGTCAGCTCAATAACTTTAGAAGCCTTTGTCCAATTATCACCAAATATAGTCAGAATGTGTATTGGCATAATATCTCGGACAAGTTTAATAACTAGCCAATATCGCTTCAGTCAATCAAGAGTTATTGCCCTTTAATTATAGAAATTACCTAAAATTGGTTTTGTCAGCTCAATAACTTAAGAAGCCTTTGTCCAATCATCACCAAATTTAGTCAGAATGTGTATTGGCATAATATCTCGGACAAGTTTGATAACTAGCCATATCGCTTCAGTCAATCAAGAGTTATTGTCCTTTAATTATAAAAATTACCTAAAATTGGTCTAGTCAGCTCAATAACTTTAGAAGCCTTTGTCCAATCATCACCAATTTTAGTCAGAATGTGTATTTACATAATATCTCAGACAAGTTCAATAACTAGCCATATCGCTTTAGTCAATCTAGAGTTATCGCTCTAAACTCTTTTACAATGCCTACATTTTGCCTCATATTGATTATTGTTGTACAATTTGGGGTAACTGTAGTGACAAATTTTTAAGCAATATATATAAATTCCAAAAAAGAGCTGCACGAACTATCCTAGACAAGACATATGACACACCAAGTGAGGAACTCTTTCAGGAACTTAAATGGATGAAATTTCACGATAGAATTACATACAAAAAGGCTATACTTGTGTACAAATCCCTTAAAAAAGAATTCCCAGAATACATGACTAATCTATTTACATCATCAACCAATACAAATTTAAGATCTGCCGCCCAGCATACACTTAGCATTCCTAAACCTAGGATAGAATTTTTTAGAAAATCTTTGACCTACTCAGGACCAAAAATATGGAACCAGATTCCACTACATGTCAGAAACTGTGAAAATTTAAAGAAATTTAAATCCACATATCTTTCCTGGTGGCATAGTGGTGGACATCTTTTACTCAATTAAACTCTCTCCCATAACAGTGCTGGTTTCCTGAATGCAACAGTTGTCTACATGAATATGTGCATGATACCTTATAATATTATATGTAAAAATTTGTAAATGTTTTAACAGAGGCCCACAGGGAAGACTGGGCATGCCCAACTGTGCAGCCTCTATAAATAAAGTCTTTATTATTTAATTATAGAACCTAAAATTGGTCTTGTCAACTCAATAACAATTATCACTATACTTGGTCTCAAAAAAACAGGACGGGCGTATTTTGTGACATTTGGCGCTCTTGTCCTTTTTAGCTCGACTATTCGAAGAATAAGGGGAGCTATTGTAGTCACTTCGACGTCGCCGTTGGTTACAGTTTTTGTGCAAGCTAGCATTTACCCTTATAACTTACATACACCTAGGTCAATAATCTTCAAACTTGGTATGGACATGCTTCATAGCAAGTTGGTGATGCCTATTAACTTAGGTCAAAGGTCAAGGTCACTGTGACCTTCTATATATGGAAACAGTTCATGGTTAAAGTTTTTGTGCAAGCAAGCATTTACCCTTATAACTAACATACACTTATGCCTGTGATCTTCAAGTTGGTTTTGCCTAGAGAGTTTGGAGTTACTAGGTCAAAGGTTAAGGTCAATGTGACCTTTCTGTAAAGAAACAGTTAATGGTTAAAGTTTTTGTGAAAGCTAGCATTTACCCTTATAACTTACATACGCCTAGGCCTATGATCTTCATGGCCGTCCTTTTTAGCTCGACTATTTGAAGAATAAGGGGAGCTATAATTGTTAGTCATGTCGGCGTCACCGTTGGTTAAAGTTTTTGTGCAGCTAGCATTTACCCTTATATCTTACATACGCCTAGGCCAATGATCTTCAAACTTGGTATGGACATACATCATAGCTAGTTGGTGATGCCTTGAGAGTTTGGAGTCAATAGGTTAAAGGTCAAGTTCACTGTGACCTTCAATACAGAAACATTCCTTGCTTTAAAACTACTGATTGCCTAGGCCTATGAACCTGAAACTTAGTTTGGGTAATGGTCATGATCAGCACTTGACTCAAACAGGTCATGGGATCATAATGTCAAAGGTCAAGGTCACTGACCTTTAACGAAAAAACCACTATTTTTTGCAATAACTTTGAACTAGTTGCAAAAGGTGCAAATTGTTGCCCTATGGTTAAAGGTTTGCGTGCAACTACATTAAGAGTCCATATCTTAGTAACTACATGATGCATTCCATTGAAACGTTATACAACCCTTCCTAACTATCACACCTATGAAAATAATCAAGTTAAATAACTCTATCCTGCATATAATGCAAATTATCACCCTTTAAGACATTTGGGTTAATGTTTAGCATGCAACTACATTAGAGTCCATTATCTCAGTAATCAAATAAGCGGTGGAATAGTCGAGCATGCTGTCCTCCGACAGCTCTTGTTGGAGCTTAGGGTTGTTTGGTTTGCATTATGACTGACTGGCTGGTATCAAGATAAATGGACCAGTAGTATTGGTAACTTTCCAATAAATCCCGTAATATTGTTGAAAGTAGCTTAAAAACACCAAACAATCAATCTTTCAATTACGAACAAAATGTTTTTTATTGCTTTTTTTTGCAGGGAGAAAATATTGAGAATTGTACAGTGGGAAAGTTTGAAAAGGATGCCATACAAAATGAATCATTTACTGTGGGATAAACCACTCATCGTGAAATGGCTATGTCGCAAACGAAATAGAGACATTGTCTTCACTTTGCTGCTGATTTTTGTGCTAATTGTAATATGGCTGAATCTTTACTTCACAAGGACTTTGGGTGAAAAATGGAACTTTGTCGACTGCTTTTTGCCGTGCTATGATGTTACATGTGCCGCATGTAAGCCATCCACTAAAAGGACGCCTTCTGTTGATATTGTTGAATTGTTGAAACTTAAACACATACAGCGCAGTTCTGCATTTGAACGAAATAATAGTAAAAATCATGTTTTACTTTATAACAAAGAACAGGTCTGCAAGAAACCAAGTTTTGACCTTAGTCATGACAGTGTTAAATATGCATTCTTTTCCATGAAAGCTCTGAATTGCACAGGGACGAAACTGTTTTATAAGGATTACCCTGTATTTAGACTGAACAAGACGGTCCTACGAGGCCGTAAGCTTGAAAAATGCTTGTATTATGGAATAAACAGGTTGAGCGATGATTTTCAGATGTACACAGAGCCCTACGTTAAAGATGAGGCACCGTTCGATCTGATCTTTAAACAAGACTTTATCCATGTTAAATGTTACCTGAAGGATAGTAAAAAAGAGTCTTCAACTAGTCTAGACAAAGCCATACAATTAGAACACCTTGAGATGAACAGAGGAACAAACTTCACAAGAAACAAAAATATCACATCCTATACAAATAGTATGTCGTTATCAAAAACAGTTGGTGCTAACAAAGATGTTGCTGGACATCTTATTAAAAAAAGTAATAATAATAACAGTGCCCCAAACTTGCCCTTGGGGAAGAAAGTGTTAGAAAATGCAACAAAAGCAATATATCCTAATAAGTTGAGGAATAGGACTCAAGAAAATAAAAATGGTTCTGAAGACTTACACAGAGGACCAAGTATGTTAAAGAGTGCAACAAATGCAACACATTTAAATAAGTTTAGCAAAATTCCTAAAGAAAAAAGAAATCTGGACCCAGGCTTAAGCAAGGGAAACAAAGTGCCTAAGGACATGACAAAAAAAGGATCGTATACAAATTCAATAACTCGTAAACTGTTAGAAGAGGGAGGACAAGAAGATGGATATACTGATGGTGGTGAAATGAAAGAAGACCCAGATAGCAACGAAGAAAACGATCCTCCATACTATGATCCTTTTGAAGGATACCCATCGGAAGAACCGCCCGATTTTGAACAATTGTTGGCACAAATATATCCAAAACCAAGTGTCTTTGATAGAATCTCGCAACGTCTTCGTCACAGAAAGAACCAGCCCTACATGAATGTACTGATGATTGGTCTCGACTCCATGTCCCACTTGTCATTTCAGCGCAAACTTCCACTGACCTACAAATATCTTCAACAGACTCTAAAGGCTGTCATCTTGGACGGTTATAACATCGTCGGAGATGCTACTACTGCAGCAATGATTCCAATGCTTACAGGTATGCACTGAGCTCTATAGATAAGGGGCATTTTTTCATGTTCTAAAATCCTTATTTTTTAACCTCTAACCCTATGGTATGGGTACTCAAAAGAATCGCCTCAATGAGACTGTTCTTTTGAGAGCACCCATCTAAGGGTTTGGCTGGATAATAAAAGAGATATTGTGGGGAAAGGAGCTGTATACCCCTCCTTATCTGGACCTCTGAATAACTTAACCCTTTCCCTCATGAATACGACAATTCTGCAGCAGACGACTTTGAACGTATTTTGTCAAAAAATAGAAAATCTCCATAATTGAATGGAAAACCTATGACAAAAAGTGGAAAACATTGTGGCAAAAGGAGAAATTGCACGTTTTGTGCAATTTCTTCTTTTGTCACTATGTTTTCAAAAAGCTGTCTGCTACAGAGGCGTCAGAAAGCGTCTATACGAGGGAAAGGGTTTAAGCGACTTTTATAAACCCATTCCCACATGTATACAGCAAATCTGAAGCAGACGACTTTGAAAACATGGTGACCAAAAACCCGAACAATTTCCATAAAATATAGCTTGTTTGTTATATTTATAAAGATGAAAACATTGTGGCTAAAGGGGAAATTGCTCATCATGAGCAATTTCACCTTTGGCCACAATGTTTTCAAAAGTCGTCTGCTGCTGTTGAGCTAAAATAATGCCTACGGAGGTGGGGAAAGGGTTACGGGAAGACGGGGTCCTTATTACCAACTAGTGAACTACCAGTAACTAATGGGTTAAATAGTCGATGTGGGAAGGTAACCTGTTGCCTTCGTGTCTCCAAGTGTCCAATTAAGGAGGGGGTGCTAATTCTCACACTGTTTTGAATATTAAGTTAATCCCTTAATTTTTTACATCTAGACAAAGAAGGAAAAAAACAATACCTCCCTTGTTTTTGAATCCTTGATAAGACACTGGTGTGAGAAACCCAGAAAAGACACAGTCAGGTGAAGTGGCTGCCCTGATATAACTAAAATGCCGTTGAAAACGCAAAATAAAATGAAGAAAATTCTTAACCCTTTCCCTCATATAGACGCTTTCTGACGCCTCTGCAGCAGACAGCTTTTTGAAAACATAGTGACAAAAGAAGAAATTGCTCAAAACGAGCAATTTCTCCTTTTGCCACAATGTTTTCCACTTTTAGTCATAGGTTATAAAACAATTCAATTATAGAGATTTTCCATTTTTTGAAACAATATGTTCAAAGTCGTCTGCTGCAGAATTGTCATATGAGGGAAAGGGTTAAATTGAAAGCAACACAATTTCTGAACTGCTAGATGCATGGTAAAGTTACAGTTATAATATTTTTGTTAATTAATGTCAAATAAGTATAAAAAAGGCATTTAGAATGATTGATGAAGGTAATCCCTGATCTTCTGAATTTTGCGACCAAAGAGTTCTAAGATCAGTACTCCAGGTAAGTTGCTTATTTTGTTTTCTTAACCCTTTCCCTCATATAAACGCTTTAGGACAACTCTGCAGCAGACAGCTTTTTGAAAACATAGTGACAAAAGAAGAAATTGCTCAAAACGAGCAATTTCTCCTTTTGCCACAATGTTTTCCACTTTTAGTCATAGGTTATAAACAATTCAATTATAGAGATTTTCCATTTTTTGAAGCAATATGTTCAAAGTCGTCTGCTGCAGAATTGTCATATGAGGGAAAGGGTTAAATTGAAAGCAACACAATTTCTGAACTGCTAGATGCATGGTAAAGTTACAGTTATAATATTTTTGTTAATTAATGTCAAATAAGTATAAAAAAGGCATTTAGAATGATTGATGAAGGTAATCCCTGATCTTCTGAATTTTGCGACCAAAGAGTTCTAAGATCAGTACTCCAGGTAAGTTGCTTATTTTGTTTTCTTAACCCTTTCCCTCATATAAACGCTTTAGGACAACTCTGCAGCAGACAGCTTTTTGAAAACATAGTGACAAAAGAAGAAATTGCACAAAACGTGCAATTTCTTCTTTTGCCACAATGTTTTCCACTTTTAGTCATAGGTTATCCCTTCAATTATGGAGATTTTCTATGTTTTGACAAAATACGTTCAAAGTCATCTGCTGCAGAATTGTCATATGAGGAAAAGGGTTAAATACTTTACAAACATTAAGATGCTTTTAACACCTCTGCAGTAGACGACACTTGAAAACATTGTGTCAAAAGGCAAAATTGCTAATAAAGAGCAATTCTCCTTTTGGCACAATATTTTCAAACTTCATTCAAAAAATTATATCTTTCATACGACAATTCTGCAGCAGACGACTTTGAACATATTTTGTCAAAACATAGAAAATCTCCATAATTGAATGGATAGCCTATGACAAAAAGTGGAAAACATTGTGGCAAAAGGAGAACTTGCACGTTCTGTGCAATTTCTTCTTTTGTCACTATGTTTTCAAAAAGCCGTCTGCTGCAGATTTGTTATATGTGGGAAAGGGGTTAATGGAACAATTATTTTTGGTACCAAACATTTGAAGTTTGTTGTTTTTAAGCTTCACTGGCTGAAAGCCATTTAAGCTTATAAATGTCATGGCGAATTGTCCGTCATTCATGAATAAACTTTTGGTTTAATCAACTTCTCCTCTGTAACCGCTTGGTGAATTAGAACGAAACTTCATTGGTAGTTTTCTCTCTATGTCCTTTCTTAAATTACTTCATTATATTTGATGCATGCACAATTCTAGTTTTCATGGCTACAGAAAGATTGTTTTTTAAAGGGACTGAATCCCATATGAGAAAAAAGCGAAAAAAAAAAGAAAATTGTTAAAAATTGCTTTTACCTTGATGTTTTTGCATGTAAGGCATTGAGATTTGCTGACTGATGTACTACAATATATGCACACTATTGATATTGCGGAGATTTTTCGTTATTTTGCATTGTAAAATCTACTGGGTTAGTAACCCAGTAAATCTAAAAATATTGCTGTATATTTATCACGTTATCACTACAACCGAATTGACAATCTCCTTCCCAGAGTTGTTGTTTCTTACACTCACGCATACATGAATGTAATGAGTCGATAGTGTTAGAGAATGTCGAATTGAATCCACAAATTCAAATGAGCAAGAGGAAATTCCACGGTGTTTTTAAACGGGAAAACACGGAGCGAACGTTTTTTTAACTGCTTATTTCCTATGAAATAATGAAAAACAAGACTTGTACGACCTTCTACAATATTCCGTTACATATATATAGACGTATTTTGGATTAATTAGAATAAGTATAAAATATAACGATTTTGGACCATTATGGTGTTCAGTCCCTTTAAAATCTTCTCCTGAAACTGGCTCATTTTCAAATAATTCTGTAGAAATATTCCTTGGTAGTCCCTCTTTAAGATTCATTCAAGCCATGTTGATTGGTGGAAAATACTTTTGTAGAAATGATCCTTGGGTGATCATCTATCAGATTCATGCCATGCTGATTTGTCTTAAAACATGTCCGTCAGGGGGCAGGGCTGTTTTGCCTAATATGATTCAAGTGAAAACTTAAAAAAATTAATCTCCTGAATCTATTTGGCAGAATTTCAAATAATTTTGTTGAAATGTTCCTTGGCTAATGTCTATGAGATGCCTTCAAGCCATGTTGATTGGTAGAAAAACATGACCTTATATGGATGAAATGACTTAACCCTTGACCCAAAAGACCCCAAAACAATCAGACTTCCTTTTAGTTTAAGCTTTTCACACATTGGACAAGTCTGCAGCAGAGAAATAGATGTGTAAGCGTGCATCTCTTTTAACCCTTTCCCTCATATAGATGCTTTCTGACGCCTGCAGACGACTTTTTGAAAACATAGTGACAAAAGAAGAAATTGCTCAAAACGAGCCATTTCTCCTTTTGCCACAATGTTTTCCACTTTTAGTCATAGGTTATCCATTCAATAGATTTTCTATTTTTTGACAAAATATGTTCAAAATCATCTGCTGCAGAATTGTCGTATGAGGGAAAGGGTTAACGTTTGCCTATAGTAATTGGAAGTGGAGCGATACTGTCCCTAGTAAGCCTTCTGTTAAACCCTTTCCCACAATGTATACAACAAATCTGCAGCAGAAGACTTTGAAAACATTTTATCAAAAATGTGAAAAATATCCATTAATGACACTTTAATCATTAAATGGAGTTGAAAACACTGGCAAAAGGAGAAATTGCTCGACTTGAGCAATTTCTTCTTTTGTCACAATGTTTTTTAAAGCTGTATGCTGTAGAAGCGTCAGAAAGTGTCTGCATGTGGGAAAGGGTAAAGAGAGATATTATTGGCATCAGATTTGTTGCCATCTCTTTATTTAAGCCACTAATCACACTTTTGATGTAAACCATTAATCACACTCTTGATATAATTAAGCCACGCATCACACCCTCGAAACACTCAGAGGACAGTTTTCCAAGCAGCTGTTGCAGTTTTCCATTCAAACTATTGTTAACTATTCATTTACAGCATGCTCATTTGAGCAATAATAGCTTTCATGATGAGAAATAAAATAATATTGATTTCTAGAGAAAATGTAATTTTATATATGATTAGATAAACAACTGTTGCAGTGAACACATCTGCAACAGATTTCTTTAAAAGCATCTAAGTATAATTATTGAATCGAGTCTAAAACAATTGTTGTAAAAGTAGAAACTGCTAATTTTGAGTAATTTTGCTTTTTTACTACAATGTTTTCAAAATGTAGGAAAATGTTTATGATCCTGCAGTTGGCAAATTCTGAAAACTTCCTGGACATAGAGGAAATTGCTCTCTTTTTCCCAAAATGTTTCCATTGCTGTAACAATTTAATATAGTTTTTATTTTGCATATATTTAGCATCCACCTCATCAAATGACTTACATGTGCATGTATGCAGATGAGAAAAAATATCATTTTGGCTTAACCCTTTCCCTCATATGACAATTCTGCAGCAGACAACTTTGAACATATTTTGTCAAATATTGGAAAATCTCTATAATTGAATGGATAACCTAGCTATGACTAAAAGTGGAAAACATTGTGACAAAAGGAGAAATTGCACGTTTTGTGCAATTTCTACTTTTGTTACTATGTTTTCAAAAAGCTGTCTGCTGCAGAGGCGTCAGAAAGCGTCTATACGAGGGAAAGTGTTAAAGGTTAAATAGGACTGTACATACTTTAGGTTAACCATTGCCCACATACAGACACATTCAGACGCATCTGCAGCAGACAACTTTGAAAACATTTCGTGTAGCAAAATTTTCGATGGCTCAGCGCAATACTATGCTAACTCTATATTTTTTCAAAGTTGGTTTTATTATAAATTTTGAACAATGATCAAACTCTCCTGGTTCACTTAAAAGTTCTTGATTATATTCTAAGTATTTAACAAGATATTTGAATTTCAAGAAAATATGCTAAGTCAAATCATTCTTTTTTTGAGTGCAAAACTATAGCTAAGTAGAGTTAGCTATAGTTTTGCACCGACAATATCATAAATTTAAAAAAAAATGTTAGTGCAAAACTATCACTAACTTGACTTAGACATAGTTTTGCACTGAAAAATAGTATAAAACATATACATGTTTCTCTCTTTTGTCCTATTTTAAAACATGTTAAATAGAAAAAAGTGTTTTTAAAGCAACTGAAATGTTCTTTATAATCAAGAAAGCCTCAAAATGGACACAATGAGCCCCGGAGGAGATATTAATCAAAGGGAACAATGTTTATTACAATGTAGTAACAGCCTCATCTCGTGTACAGAAAGAGGAGTATCTACTTGTGAGTGATCTTCCAAATCAGTGGAGCAGTTTTAAAATCTGATGCAGGTTCAATTTTAAATGTTAAACCTTATGTAAGTTTGCATCAAACCATAAGAAAGAAAAAACAAATCCTTTCCCTAACAATGAAATGCTTAGTAACACCTCATTCAAGTAACAAAAACAGTATGGTAGAAACCAATAATGTAGTGTTCACATCACACTGTAAGTTTGAAAACTTGATCCTGTTTTACATCAAGTTTGGGGGACCCAGAAATTGAACTCGTAACATTTGAAGCCACACATGTAGATATTGTGTAGAATACATGTACTGATACAAGTGAATCAGATGATATTGAAGTAATAATCTTTCTGACATATCAGAAGGAGTATATTCCTATATTCTTCAAATAATTAATTGATTGATTGATTGGGATTTAACGTCGTTTTTATTAATTTCTCAGTTATATCACGGCGGCCAGTTCACCTACTCATGCATGTCCTGGTTTTCTCACACCAGTACTCCACACAACAATCTTCCCAAGCAACTGCCTGCTTTTCCACATAGACTTAGCCCATTGGTAGAAGAAGAATGACGCATGTCGCATTGACTTTTGTCAATCCTCGGAAGAAAGTTGGCCGAGCCGGGATTTGAACTCACAACCCCTGGATTGACAGCCCGCGTCGCTACCGGGGCTCGGCATTCAAATAATTAAAGACACAAACGATGCATGAGAAAATCAAAAGGATTGAAGAATAACTACAACAATGTAGTTTAGGTGATGACAGTGAACATAGTTTAATGTCTGTTCATAATGACTATGAACTTGCTACAGCTATGTCATCTGAAGATGACATCCCATTATCTAAACTCTCAAAAATCTTGAAGTCTGATACTCTCGGTTAGATTTAGAGCACATCTCTTCTGGTATTGAATAAATGTTCTCACAATTTGAGAAGAAAATGTTGAATGAAACTTACTAAGAATCAAGCTTATCCAATTGTATTCTTCCAAAAAGAAAAAGAATAGAAACAATAGGTGCAAACTGAATTGAGTAGAAAGGTGTATGACATTAGGAAAATTTAATCTAGTTGATAAAACAGTTTCACCAAATGAAATGGAGCTCAGTTACTGTTATAAAGTAGAAAGGGGATCTAATAGTAAAGTAACTGACAAAACACTAATGGCCCAAGTTGAAGAAATTGTTCCAACTATTGTTGAGAGTGAATAACAACAGTGCATTGATTTTGAAAATGAAGATATAGTTGAAGACATTAACATGGAAGACTGCAAAGTTAGTAGCTGATCAGAGTGAAATACAATTTGAAAGTCATGGATCAGGGTTTGGGCATGACTGCAGAAATTATTGTAGAAGGGTCTATGTAGAAGCTATAGGGTTAGCATTACTATTGACTAGTTAGTGTCAGGATAAATTGACCAGTAGTACTTGTAATTTACCCAGGAAACGATGTGATATAACTGATTGTTAATAATTGTTGATAGCGGCATTAAACACCAAACAATTGGAAGTTAGGAGATGCAATATGACAAAGGCAGTTTCTTTTTAAGTATTCTACTCACAGAAGAAGAAAGTAATAAACAGTCCAGTTCCATTAGTCAGAAATGAGTTAATTCATTTATGTGCATTTTGTCATTAAATGGTACAAATATTAGGGTTTGCAAGACATTTTTTCTCCGAACTTTGAATATTTCTCCTCAGAAAGTTCACATAGCATTTAAAAATGCCCAAATCATTATTCAAACTGTAGAGTCACACACAGAAGGACAATTATTATGTCCATGCCTGTATTGATAGGGCAAGTAGTCAAATTAGTGTGTACACAACTAATTTGTAAGAACTGCATGTCATAAAAATCCAAACCATGCTTAAGCCCCAGTCCATCCGACCCCCCGTACTAAAATTTGGCCAATCCGTGGTCAGATCTGTGTTGGGTCCGGGATAGTCTTGGATGGTCTGTCATAGTCATGGATACCTCCCCGGCAATATTAAACTCTTTAAAATTGCCGTGGTCATCCAGGACCGGCCAAGAGGATTCTTTAATTCGGGGTAGTCCGAGATGGTCTGTGTAGCGACCGTGTTAACTCCAGGAAGCTGCCGTGTTGGTACCTGGGTCAGATCCTTGTTGGCTCCGTGTTCATCCGTTGAGGTGCCGTGTTGGGTCCGGGGTGACGATGTTTTGCGACTTAATTTCACCCAGGATCATCCTGGATCAAGATATCTATTGATCCAGGGTGTACCGTGTTGCTCTGTGTTGAGTCCGGCTTACGTGTGACTGTAGCTTTAGGAAATGAACTTGTCATATTATTTTTACTTCAAGTCTGTTTCCAAAATACTAAATTGTTTATCAGGATTAAGAAATGAACAAGGTTTTTGGACAGAGTCAAAATAGAATCTAACAATTCCAATATAGCAGAAATTTAGTATGATAACAATGGTCCAGTAGACTCAGTGGTTAAGAAGTCAAACACTGTTCTGAATGTGATTGTGAAAGATATTGAGCTAAATATATTGCAAAAGGACTACTCCATTATACATTTGAAAAGTACAAAGAGCTCATTTCCTTATGTAGGTAGGGTGTGATCCCTCATTCCCATTACATCGTTCTATGCAGTCATTTCTCATGAGATTCCCAACTAATTCATAGTACTGTAAGGCTATTTTGTTACCAATATGTACTTAAACAATCCTTAGTAACAACAGTTACAATGTACTTTTGTTACAATGATATGCTCACAAATATGTTGTGAATAAATAAGTTAACAACATAACTATTTGACTGTTTGCTCCATAGTTATTTTCTTGAACAGTCCACCAAATCAAAAGCATTAATTCACAACTTATCAATAATGGGTGAATTATGTTCACATTAACTGACAGAGTTGAAAATCTGTGAAGGAAAGGTTCAGATTGCTCATTATGAGCGATCTTAAATTTCCTTCACTGTTCCCAAAGGCCTTCTTATCCTACAACTATTCCTACATTGCTTCCAAATGCCTGCTTTATTGGATGTGAGGAAATGCGGTTTTATGGAGCAATGAATAAATAGTTTGAGGGCCATTTTATCAAACATTTTATGATAAATATTAGTAATCCTGCTCCATAGTCATTTTCTTGGACTGTACTAACTTGGAAGCATCAAGTCACCACTTATCAGTAATTAATGAACAATGGTTACATTTACTGTCAGTGTGACAAACAGTACAGGAAGATTTCAGATTGCTTCCTACACTGTTTTCAAAGGCATACTGTATTGGGTGCCAGAAAAGGCAGTTTATGTAGCAAAGATTTAATATATTTTTTTGATGTATAGCAAGCATTTTGTTTGAATAGGCAAAATAAAGTTATATAATTATCAAAAGATTGAAATTTTAACTCTTCCTGCACCCTTTTCCACTCTGTCATTAAATATAAACATAATTTAGCCATTACTGATAAGTGGCAAATAAATGCTTTCAATTAAGAAAGAGTCCAAGAAAACTCTTTTGGAGCATGTTCTATTCATTGCATTGTTTAAACTTCAAAATAACTTCAAAATTAAATTGGTGAAATATATCTTACTTGACTTAGTATAGGTTTTACATAAAAAAAGATCAACATTTCATTAATTTTAAGTGCAAAACTATGTCTAACTTGACTTAGGTTTAGTTTTGCGCTAAGTTTTTTTCAACAAATCATTGATTTTCACTGCAAAACTATTGTTAACTCAAATAATTTATTTTAAACTATTAAGAAAGAGTTTCAGATTAAAAAGAATATGATCATTAGTTTTGAAACATTTATCAGCATATAGAACAGAAAAAATATCTACAAAATATCAAAAGGGAAAACATGTAAACAGTTTTTTCACTCTCCTGTAAAAAAATTGAAAATAGAGTTAGCCTAGTATTGCGCTGAGCCATCGTAATGTTTTTGATATATCACCTGAAGTATCACAATATTTCCTTTCATTAAAATAGGAAAGTTCGAGACAGAATTGCCAGAAGTGCGACGGAACCAATTAGAATCACACGACGTGGACATTTACCCACTGATCTGGAAGAAATTCCAGGATCTCGGTTATGCTACCATGTTTGCAGAGGACGAACCAACTATCGGAATGTTTAACTTGAGATTGAACGGTTTCAAGGATCAGCCAACAGACCACTATATGAGGCCGTTCTGGCAAGCGCTGTGGGACTCTGAGCCAAGACAATCCAGTCCGAGATATTGCACGGGGTACAAACCAAACCATGAATATTTACTTGACTACATGAAGGATTTTTTCGTCCAGTATAATAATGTCTCCAAGTTTGCTTTACTGTTTGGAAGTGAGTTGACCCATTGGGATAACAACCCAGGAGAGTACATGGATCAGGATCTGACTGATCTACTGGCATATTTAGAGGACAACAAACATCTCGAGAACACGTTACTGATTGTTATGGGAGATCATGGGGCTCGGTACAGTCGTGTTAGAAAAACGATACAAGGTAAAATGGAAGAAAGGTTGCCAATGATGTCTCTTAGATTTCCAAAATGGTTCCAGAGAAAATATCCAAAACTGATAAGGAATTTGTACAAAAATACAAACAAGTTAACGACACCTTTTGATATTCACGAAACATTACTTGATGTGCTCGATCTCCGAAGGACAGAAATTCCAGTCAATCATTCCCAAAGATCGTTTAGTCTTCTACAATCCATTCCATTAAACCGTACATGTGCTTCGTCGGACATACAAATGCATTGGTGTACGTGTCTCAAACAGGTGGATCTGGAACCCTCCGACAAAAATGTGATAAAGTCCGCCCAGTCCATGCTCAACTTCATCAACAATAGAACGGCAACAGTGAGGGACCAATGTTCTCTGTTGGCCGTGAAACAGATCTTAAATGCTCAGTTGTTAATTCCAAATGAAAAGGTAAGAATGGGGAACCCTTTCCCGCATGCGACAAATCTGCAGCAGACGTTATTGAAAACATCTTGGGAGAAAATACAAATATTGAATATCTCAATAAAGCCCCCTTTACTCACACGAAGATCATTGGATGACTCTTGAGCGATCTACAATTTGGCCCGATCTCTCGACAATCTCTCAAAGCCCCGAAAAAGTTGTTTCTGTGTGAATGCTTGGGAAATCCTTGTGCGCTCGTTGTGCTATCAAAATACAAACTTCCATGGCCATCTATATATATATATATCTTCGAGAGACCATGGCAGTCATTGAGCGCTTATTGAGCGCTCATTGAAAGACCCTTGAGAGATCTAAGGAGATTGCTGAGAGATCAGATGCAACAAAGAGAGATCAATGAGTGACCAAAAAATTTGCCATCCATTGAAAAAGCTCTGAGAGATTGTTTTGGACCGAGTCAAAACTTTGAGGAGACCGTGGCGACTGGAGATCACTGGAAGATCATTGAGAGACCATGGCGATTGCTGGGTGCTCATTGAAAGCTTGTTGAGAGATCTGGCTATTTTGTCACGTTCAACAGTATCTAAACGGACACCACTTCTGTGTAAAGTGGGTATAAGGGAAAGTTTGATTATTGGAAAGAGTTGGAAACATTGTTACAAAGGGAGAAATTGCTCAAAAAGTGTCTTTATGTGGGAAAGGGTTATGCGTTTCATACTTACAGTGATCACCACATTGTCTAGAAATGTACTGTGTATTGTTTTGAGAATTGAGAAGGAAATACTGCTGTAATTGAGAAATTGCCCATATTGAGCAATTTCCTATTTGCTTACAATGTTTTATTCAGACCTATGCTGCTAATTACTCTTTAGCTCACCTGAGCACTAAGTGCTCAAGGTCAGTTATTGTGATCGCCCTATATCCGTCGTCCGGCTTGTGTCTGTCAGCATCTTCTCCTCAGTAACCAGTGGGTTAATTGGGGTGAAACTTAACAGAAAGCATCCTATCAATAACCTCACCAGAATTCTGGTTTCCGTGGTAACCAAACAAAAACAACTTTAAAATCATTCTTGCTAAACTGGTTGACCGATTTTCAAATTATTTTGTAGAAATGTTCCTTGGGTGACCCTTTATCAGATACCTTCAAGCCATGTTGATTGGTCAAAAAACATGGCCACACGGTGACGGGTCTGTTTTGCCTTATATGGTTATAGTAGAAACCTAAAAAATCTTATCCTCCAAAAGCGTCTGGCCGATTTTCAAATAATTTTGTAGAAATGTACCCTGGTTGACCTGACCCTCTATCAGATTCCTCCAAGTCCATAATTCAGGTGAGCGATTCCAGGTTCATCATAGCCCTCGTGTTTATTCTCAGTAAAAGCTGATAAAAAGAACATTTAATGCCTCTGCAGCTGATGACTGGGCAAAATAAAAATTAGTGAAACTGAACAATTTCTCCTTTGCCAACAATACTTCTGCTTTTAAAATACTGGTTTTCATTTTGAAAATACAATTTCTCACTTGAAACTTTAGCATGTATTGTTAAACAAGTTTTCATTAACAAATAAATGACTTTTGATGTCTGTATCCAAATCTTTGGTTCAAGACTGCTGCATTCTGCAAATGGACATTTTGCCCATAAATAAGGTACTCAACAGAGGAGTAGATAAAGGGGAGTGAACAGGTCTTTTCCACACAATATTTCTCTTATTGCTCACTCAAATCTTAGGTTGTGGGTACTCAAAAGAATAGTCTCACTGAGTTGGGTTTTTTGAGTACCCACAACATAGGGTTTGAATGTTAAATAAGGATTTTAGAACATGAAATATGCCCGTTATCTAGAACTCCATACTCAATATCAACAATATCACCTTTTTCCACGATGTTGTCTGCCTGCAAAGACAAAAGACATTGCCTTTGTCAGGGAAGAGGTTAATCAAAGCCATTTCTGTACTTTACTAGGTCCTAATGTTCCAGAAGTCCCAAGACGATGATCAGAGAGTGGCTAATTTTAGTCAGAACATCAACATAGACCACGCCCACTTTCAGGTAACCATGGAAACAGGACCAAACAAAGGGCTGTACGAGGCAACAATACAGGTTAGTACTATATGCTTGTACAAAAATATATGTTAACCCTTTCCCTCATATGACAATTCTGCTGAAGTCGACTTTGAACACATTTTGTCAAAAAATAGAAAATCTCTATAATTGAATGGATAACCTATGACTAAAAGTGGAAAAATGCTATCCATTGCAGAGGCGTCAGAAAGTGTCTATATGAGGGAAAGGGTTAACCCTTGCCCACTTGCAGAGTCATTTTGACGCTTTTGAAGCAAACAGATTTTGAAAACATTGTGATAAAAGGAGATATTACTCATAATGAGCATTTCTCCTGTTGCAACAATATTTGGAACTCTGTTCAATTATGGCTTATAATTGAATCCCCAGTGTCAGGATGACGGTTTTAGTCATGCTGTTAATTGATTTTATTGGCCGGATTGCTCTAGCAATTCCGGTCTATAGATTGGCGATGTCCGTCTGGTGCTCTGTCTGTCCGTCAACATTTTGGTTAAAGTTTCAGGTTGAGGCAAAATCTCAGCACTGGAAAGGGTTACAAACTTGAAACTTTGCCTGAAGGTAACCAGTAACAAGTTCTATCGATTTCTATGGTTACTTTGACCTTGACCTTGGTTTGTCGATTTTCAAGGTCAAATTGCCGACAATCCGGCCTTACCGTCTTCAGCGGTTTCTTGTTGAAATTCTGTTTAATTCTTTCCCACAATGTAGACGCTTTCTGACGCCATTGCAACAGACGACTTTTGAAAACATTTTGACAGAAGGAGAAATTGCTCATGATGAACAATTTCTCTATTTGACTCAGTGTTTCAACTCTTTTCGGTGATAACACTTACATTTTTAGAAGTTAAACATAGTTTAGCACAGATGTTTTCAAATAGTTCTGCTGCAAATTTTTGGTATTTGGGAAAGGATTATATTAGAATTAAATATCAGGTTTAAATGTGCAAGGAGTTAAAAGTGACACATGTATATTATTTAAATTTACTCGACTTTTGAAGATCAGTTGTATTGATGTATGATTTTTAACACCGCTTTCAACTGTTTTAGCTACACTGGCTGAAAACATATCCTCCCTAACCGCTTGGCCAATTGGGATGAAACTTCATAGGAAGCATCCTCTCAATGTCCTCTCCTAAATTCCTGCAAATAACTTAGATCCATGCAAAATTCTGGTTATCATGGCAACCAAAAGAAAAAACTTTAAAATTCTTCTCTAACAAAACTTTTTAGCCGATTTTCAATTAATTTTGTAGAAAATTTCCTTGTATGACCCTCTCTCAGATTCCTTCAAACCATATTGATTGGTTGAAATACATGGCCGCCAGGGGGGCAGGGTTATTTTGAATTATATGGCTATAGTGAAAACTTTACAAATCTTCTTCTCCCAAACTATTTGGCTGGTTTTCAAATAATTTTGTAGGATTGTTCCTTGGGTGACCCCTCTATCAGATTCCTTCAAGCCATGTTGATTGGTTAAAAAACATGGCCACCAGGGGGTGGGGCTATTTTGCCTTATATGGCTATAGTGAAAATTTAAAAAATCTTCTGCTCCGAAAGTGTCAGGCTGATTTTCAAATAATTTTGTAGAAATGTTCCTTGGGTGACCCTCTATCAGATGCCTTCAAGCCATGTTGATTGGTAGGAAAACATGGCTGCCAGAGCTCGGGGCTATAGTAAAAACTTAACAAATCTTCTCCTCCCAAAGGGTCAGGCCAATTTTCAAGAAATTCTGTAGAAATGTTCCTATCACATTACATAACTCAGGTAAGCGATCCAGGGCCATCATAGCCCTCTTGTTTTTAATCAAGTTGAAAATATTGTTGGAACAGGATAAATTGTTAATTAACCCTATCCACTTCACTCACTCACTCACTCACTCACCCAATTTGATGCATTTGCAGGAAACAGCTCATGATGAGCAATTACCCTTTCGCCACAATGTTTTCAACTCTTTTCTATAACTACATTATTATTTATAGAGATTTTTCATACTTTCACCTAGATGATTTCAAATGTTACAGCTGTAGTTTTGTCATATGTGAGAAAGGGTTATCAGTAATTTCTCATTTTCCCAAGGTGTTTTCAAAAGTTGTCTACTGCAGATTTGTCATATATGGGAAATGGTTTAATTAAGATTTATTATCATTTCAGGTCAATATGACTGCTGGAACTTATACTGTGATAGACGATATCAGTCGACTCAATCTCTATGGTAACCAACCCATATGTATACAGGACAAGTATCCAGACCTGCGGAAGTACTGTTACTGTACTAATTCTTCAAAAGAGAACTAGAAGACGGGTTTCAAACATCTTTTCTTCACACATTAGTGACATAACCTGAAATGTCAATATAAGCTGGACGTATTTAAAAGTTACAGAATTTTTGTATTGTTCTGCAAGATTTAAATTGTGTTATCTGTCCCATTGTTATGATTTAAATTGTTTTAGCTCTATATACTATTTTCAATGTCATAAGAAATCTTTGATATAAATGTATTATTGATATTTTTATGCCATACATAAATTATGACAATGCAATATTTTATGTAAAACAGCGCAATATTATACAGCTAATAACTCTCTTGAGGTCAATAGTGAAAAACTATTCTTCCAAGTGAATGACTATTGACCCGAAATAGAGAACTATTGACTGAAACGAAGTCGAGGTCAATAGTTCTCTATTTCGGGTCAATAGTCATTTGCGAGAAAGAATAGTTTTTCACCATTGAACTCAAAAGGAGTAAATAGCTGTTTTATTATATATCTTCATGAAAAATGCATATTTTAACTAGTTTATTTATTACATTGCTGTCATAATTTTAATTGGGTAAATTTATGTAACATAAATGTAGATTCTAACATAAACACAGGATTATTATTGTAAATGCAGGAAGAATGCGGTATACTGTTACATGGCATGCGCGTTAAAATGTTGGTTATGCACGTGCATGACGTCATTTCAAACAATAACGTCACCTTTTAGACGCGAGTGCCATGTTACAGATGAACTATTTGACTCGAAAATGGACTATTGGACCCGAATTTTTGAAAAAAAGCGAAAAGGAGTCAAATAGTCATTTTTTTATTGAATCACACATGACTGCTTCTCGTCCAATCAAATACTTTGATTCATAGTAGGTATATAATAATTTATTTTATGTAAGAAATAAGATAACTGCACAATTATTATATCATATAAAACAACGCAAAATAAAACAGTACAAAATAAAACGTCACAAAATCTGTTTCAAAACAAAATTAATAAGTGCAATAATTTATCACTACATGATTTTTCATACAGCTTAATGTTTTTATAGAATTAGAATTCTAAATACCCATGAAGTTAGGAAAATATGGTCATATTTCATTAAATGTCAGTTTCTTCTGAGTAGTGTAAACGGAGCTCTGGTAATCACCTATGAAGATCAAACAAAAGTAAAATTGCTCATAATTAGAAATTTGTACTTCTGCCATAATATTTTTGAGGTCTTTGGTGTATTATGTACAAAAATAGCCCAGCCCTAGTAGTTGGAAGCCACAGAGGCTGTCAATCCAAGGGTTGTGAGTTTGAACCCAAGCTTGGCAGACATTTGATAAAAGTAAATGAGACAAATGTCATTCGCCTACCAATCATGGTCTAACAGTCTATGTGGAAAGGCAGCCAGTTGCTGAAGAAAGAATGTTTTGTGGAGTTCTGGTGTGAGAAATCCAGGTAGCACAAGCTTTGGGGAACTTGCCAACATGAAATGACTGAACATTGTTGAAAATGTTGTTAATTCTCAATCAACAACATTTGAGTTACTTTTTCAATGACTTTCAAATTAGCCATACGTTTTGAACTTACATGTACTGCTGATACTGCTTTTCATATTAAGGATGTGTATTTCTTGTGACAAGACCTTTCCAGAGGACTAGATAAGGGGGAGTGACCTGGTCTTTCCCCACAATATCTCTTAATACTCAACCAAACCCAATGTTGTGGGTACTCAAAAGACTTGTCTCACTCAGACGATCCTTTTGAGTACCCACAACATAGGGTGTAAGTATCAAATAAGGATTTCAGAACATGAAATATGCCCCTTATCTAGAGCTCTGCAAGGCTTTTCTAGTGATACCAACATGTTTGACCCTGTGTTCCTTGAATAACTTTTATGGTAAAAACTTTGACATCAACCTTTGACTAATTTCCTGAAAAAATTGTTGCCATTCTGGGGGTCATTGATGTATAACAAACACTTATTTCACAATATTTTCTGCAATGCTTTCATTAAGCAGACATGGAGATAATAAACGTCCAGAGGCCAGAAGAGCTTATGCCGTGGCGTGGTGTCCGTCGTCCGTAAACAATTGCTTGTGAACGCGATACAGTCTTGATTGTATCTCAATCAAACTTATATAGTAGTTAGATATCCATAAGAGCTCGGTTCCTTTCGCTAACCAGCCAGATCCGCCCATGCAAGACTGGATTATGGCCCTTGAAATTATTAAAATTGCTATAATATAGCTTGTGAACACAATAGAGCCTCCATTTACTATCCGATCTTCACCAAACATAGATAGTAGTTAAATAATAATGAGAGCTAAGTCTGTTTTGAAAACCAGCCACATCCGCCCATGCAAGACTGGATTATGGCCCTTGAAATTGTTGCTATAATACAGCTTGTGAACACAATAGAGCTTCCATTTACTATCCGATCTTCACCATATATACATGCTCTGGATTGAAAATGACCAGAGAACCATCCCAGTAGAGCATAGGCCTTCATGGGCCTCTTGTTTTTCAAAAAATCAAATACTGGACGTTTTTCATGATTCCTGATTTTCTTAGAAACTTCCGTAAATAACACATGGGTGTTTTTTGGAATAACCTTTAGATAAAGGGTGAAAGTTGACCTGATGTTCCTTGTTAAAAATAGATTAATAATGTGTGTCCTTTAACAATGTAAGGATTGTCTGCAGTAAAAGCATCAAATGTTATCTGTTTTAGGGGCAGGGTTTCTGCTGTTAGCTTAACCTTTTCCCACATATAGATGCTTTTTTATGACGGCAACAGAAATATTTCCTTTTGCCAAAATGTTTTCAACTTTAATCAATAACTGTTCTTTCATTTGTAGAAAGTTACCATATTTATACCATGATCAAATTCGTCTTCTGCAGATTACTTGTATGTGGGAATAGCTAAAAGAAATCCAGAGACCAGTTCTAGATTAGTTCTAGATTAGTTCATTCATGTTTATTTCAGTTTGCTTGCCATGTTTTATATTCAATGCAAAAAAAATCAATTTACATTCCATAATAATGTATATTTTTACCAGATTGTTTCAACACATATCAATACGCTTATGTATATATAGGTTATAGATGTATTGGTAACATGGCCTGGTGGTGAAGGCCAATTGATGAGCCAGCGACCATCACCCAGGGACTCTTTTTGGGGGTAACTTGGGCAAAGGATCTGTAGTTATACAGCTATATAGGAGTCGCGCTTGTCGGTTTGTTGGTCTGTGGACATTTCTTGTGAACACTATTTCTCAGCAACCCTTGGTCAGAATTCAATATAACTTCACAAGAATGATTGATACCAAGCCTAGTTGTGCATATTGTTGGCGTGTTGCACTGGAATTATTTTTAAATGAGTTATGGCCCCTTGAATTTCTCATACATATGTATATTGTCCGGCACCAGCTGGGGGTATTCATCACCTTCAGTGATATTTCTAGTTTACCTTAAATGAGGATTATGGTTTATTTATGTTTTTATTTTGTTATTAAATGACATATGTCACGAGATCTATATTTACCCATTTAACAATTGTTATATATTGTTATTTGTTAAGTTCTTTCAGCTTATATTAGTCACTTATCTGATAAGTGATTTATCATCCAGTATTCTGTTCTGTGTGTGTGTTTGGGGGGGGGGGGTGACATCCAACATTTTTAAAACTTTCCTGCCTGCCGACGCATTTTGACACAATAGCAGCAGACGACTTTGGAAAACATTGTGGCCAAAGGTGAAATTACTCATGATGAGCAATTTCTCCTTTGGCCACAATGTTTTCAATTTTATTTAACAATTAAGCTATCTTTTATGGAGATTTTTCAGGTTTTTGTCAACATGTTTTCAAAGTCATATGCTGCAGATTTGCTGTATGTGGGAAAGGGTTAACCCTGCTCTTACAGGATTTAAACCTGGGACCTTTTGATCACAAGGTTGTCACTCTTCCTACAGTTTAGACCTTTCCCACATGAAACAAATTTGCAGCAGACGCCTTTAGAACAACACATAGGGCACAAATATGAACAGTCTGTATCAATTAAGGTGTAATTATTATATAGAATTGAAAACATTTTGGCAAAAGAAGAAGTTGCTCATTGTGAGCAATTTCTCCTTTTGTCAGGGTTTTAAATGTTGTCTTCTCCAAATGCAACAAAACATGCGCGCAAGTGGGAAAGGGTTAAGTTATAGAAACATTCAGCTGATGATTTTAGTATATCACAATTTACCACACTGATGTGGACTTGCTGTTTTACATTGGTATTTCTTTATTTGAATATTCACTAATGTTGGGCTGTTATATTACATTGGTATTTCTATATTTTTATATTCACTAATTGGGGGCTGTTTTTTTACATTGGTATTTTTATCTCTACTGGCCAAAGGCTAGAAGAGCTTATGCCGTGGTGTGGTGTCCGTCATATGCGTGTCTGTCTGTCCGTAAACAATTGCTTGTGAACGCGATACAGTCTTCAGTTTTGATTGTATAAAACTTATACAGTAGTTAGATTTAAATGAGATATTGGTTTCTTTCGCAAACCAGCCAGATCCACCCATGCAAGACTGAATTATGGCCCTTGAAATTGTCAGAATTGCTATAATAGAGCTTGTGAATGCGATAAAGTCTTCAGTTTTTATTGTATCTCAATCAAACTTATACAGTAGTTAGATATCCATGAGAGCTCAGTTCCTTTCGCAAACCAGACAGATCCGCCCATGCAAAACTGGATTATGGCCCTTGAAATTATATATAGCTTGTGAACACAATAGAGCCTCCATTTACTATCCGATCTGCACCAAACTTAGATCGTAGTTAAATATTAATAAGAGCTCAGTCCGTTTTGAAAACCAGCCACATCGTCCCATGCAAGACTGGATCATGGCCCTTGAAATTGTCTAAATTGCTATAAAAGAGCTTGTGAACACAATAGAGGCTCTATTTACTATCTGATCTTCACCAAACTTAGAAAGTAGTTAAATATTGACGAGAGCTCGGAAAACCTGCCAGATGTGCCTTTGCATGACTGAATTATGGTCCTTGAAATTGTCAAAATTGTTTAATACAGCTTGTGAACGCAATAGAGCCTTCAGTTACTATCCGATCTTCACCAAACTCAGATAGTAGTATAATATTAATGAGAGCTCTGTTCCTTTCACAAACCAGTCAGATCCGCCCATGCAAGACTAGATTATGGCCTTTGAAATTGTCAAAATTGCTATAAAGCAGCTTGTGAACACAATAGAGCCTCCATTTACTATCTGATCTTCACCATACATACATGCTCTTTGAAAATTACCAAAGAACCATACCAGTAGAGCATAGGCCCTCATGGGCCTCTTGTTTATTTTTAGCTCACCTGAGCATAAGGTGCTCAAGGCTAGCTATTGTGATCACCTTTTGTCCCCTATCCGTCTGTTGTGCATCGTCAACACTTGCCTTATTAACACTCTACGGGCTACATCTTGCATCTTATCATGCAAGTTTATCAGAACATACATCTCAATCAAATCTTGGCAAAGTTTGAAACTGGGTCATGTGAGGTCAAAAACTAGGTCACAAGGTCAAGTTGAAAGAAAATCTTAACACTTTTGAGGTCACAGTTCGAGTCAAGAACAAGGGCACATAGCAAAATTTGAGAACATTCTTGTTAAAACTCCCGAAGAAAATCTTCTTAACATTCTGTAAGCCGTATTTCTAACTTGAGCATGCTGAAATTGTCTGAATTGGTGTTTGGATTATATATTGGCTAAATTTGAACATGGTCATGTCGGGTCAAAAACTAGGTTACTAGGCCGAATTGAAGGAAAATCTTGTTAACACTTTGAAAGCTGTATTTTTTACTTGAACATGTTTAATTTTGTCAGAATGATTATCTTGATGATATCTAGGCCTAGTCTGAAAATGGGTCATTTAAGGTAAAAACAAGGTCACTAGACTAAATTGAAGGTAAATCTTTCTTGTTAACTTTCTAGTATTTGCTTACCTGACCGCAAAATGAGTTATCGTAGTTGACTATGTGGTCGACTAATTACAGGTCAGCGATCCATGACCATCATGGCCCTTTTGTTATTCATTGATGAGGGTTTGTTACATTGGTGATTCTTTATTCTTGTAATGACTAACGTGGGTTGTTATTACATTGGTATTTCTTTATTTTTATATTCAATTAGGTGCCGTTGTTATATAAAATTTGCATTTCTTTATTGTTTACATTCCTGAAAAATGATATATGTATACAAGTCCATTATACTATAGTTCTGCTATTGCCGACATTTAGTTGTATTGTTAGTTTGATCATTCCTTGCAGTTACAGTCCAACCTGCGTTTAAAGACCACCCATGGGAAGAAACAAATATTGTCTTTGTTCACATGCGGTCTTTAATTGCAAGGTCATTTATGCAGAAAATAAGTGATTGGGAAATTAAATGTGTGGTTACAATAGACAGGGAATTGCTATACAAAGGGGGTCTTTAGCACAGGTTTGACTGTATATTGATCATTGTGTCATGCTTTGTGCTTATTTGCGGCCAGTGATGATCCAAAACAACCTGTGCATTTACCCATATTGACCTCCAGGGCTCTATACTGTTCACTAAATAACTCATGGAAGTTTCGAAGAAATTCTTCTTACAAGCATTGTTATTTCATATATGGATGCACAGTCTCGATTTTGATCTGCACTTGTCAATAATTTATTTAGTTGGTTTAAGTGAAGCACTGTTCACTGCTTTGTCCGAAATAATTGGGGTAATCAACTGCAACTGACGCCTTTTGGAACTTATGTTTGAAACGTAGTAAAACCTCGACAAACCGGGATATTTTAACAGCTCACATTTTTAACCGAAAGGCAAGAATAATCTAACAGCTCACATTTTGAACCGTTTACTCGATATAATATGTGGGTTATGATTAGCTTTTAAAGCATTTTAAGATGAAAAACATTCCATATGTAAAATTAAAAATTTAACAGAGACATAGTTGAAAACTCGCAGAAAAAAGAAATAGTTAAAATTGAGAAATTTCTTCTTTTTTCCAAGCACTTTTTTCAAAATTTATATGCTACAAGGGTTCAACAATCATCTGAATCTGATTAAGGGTGAAGGTCGTATGTAACAACAGACAGGACGAGGAGAGGTGATACATGCATTAACCCCCGTTTCTTACATACAACACATGTGTAGCAGACGACTTTGATTACATCTAGACATAAATATGGAATATCTCCCTAAAATCAGTTTTTCGGTTGGATATTTCTGCAAAGGCAATTTACTCACTTCCGTTAAACCCCATATATATATATAGTTCCATCAGTGATGCAGGCACACGATTAATAATGATAATGTTAGTGCTACTTTGATACCGGATTGGTACTAATATTTGAGATTTATCGAGAAAATATCTAAATAGAGTTAAACTATTTACATATTATCTTTCTTCATGTTTGGGCAGATAATAAATATCATCGGGCGTCTTGGGTACGCTATGCAGAGTATCATGATACTCCTGTGCCTCGTTTTATTTTTACTGTAGTCAACCGTAACCTTTTGACCTTTAACCTGATTCGGCAGGAGTTGGTTGTACTCTGATTATCTTCGTCATGATTTGGCAGATAATAAATATCATTGCGCGTTCTGCCTTGCAAATAACGACAACTCTGGTGATACTCAAATCTGGAAATTCCAAAAGGTTCTATAAATAGCTCGCGAGACCAAAAACCAGAAAAGCTTGTAAATCTCAATATTATAAACGCTTTATTTTGTACTTGTTTAAATATATGAAAGCGTCTAGATAATAAGACTGGTGTACAAAGGTTTAAAGGACACACGATGGCAGTGTGTACACACGTTATGTATACACGTCTGCACGTTCTAGAGTCAATTAGCAATCAATGCTGACAGTGTAGCCTAATTGAGTTTGAAGATCTAGCATTATAATATGCCTATATTTTCATAAATTAAACAGTTTGGCAAATAGTGAAATTGTGCTTTTGGAGCATGTTTTGTGTTTGTTTTTGCACTCACATTATTCGAAGCAGTTTAACAACCTCAGAGACATATAAATACACTGTGACAACCCTCAATCATGCAATGTGAAGGGACTAAATTGAACAGACCTGTTTAATATCGGACATAATTGAAACAAACACCAAACTAATGGATACTGTTTTCTCTCCTTTCTTTAGTCATTTCTAAAGTGTAAAATATATTTTATCTTAATATGGCCTAACGACCTGGTGATAAACATGTGATTACCCAAACAATTTAGATTACAAATAGTCATTCTAATGAGCTAAAACGGTAGTCTATCGAATACCAACTAGATTTTTCATAACTTTGGAATGGCCTAATTTTGAACACATCATGACCAATTTCAGAACGTAACTAAATAATCACCAAGACAACATTCTGGCAAACTAACATTATTCTACTGTCAAAAGATGCAGGGTTGATACATTCTCAAATATACCCGCACCAGAGTCATCGCAAGCCCTACACCGATATACTGCTTGTTACTTTGCAGGATTTTCCATACGATCGCCACTACAGTGCCATTGGCGCTTTGATTTTTTATTGTGCCACAATGTTGTCAAAAAGTCGTCCGTTGTAGATGCATCGATGCAAGTAGGAAAGGGTTAATCAATATTTGTTTGATCAAGATACATGTATAAATTATGTTTACACCAATAAAGTCGATGAAATAAAAACCCTATTGAAAGTCTTGTATTTTGTTTAATCTCGTTTTCCAATTTTGTGTTCATTTTTAACTCCAATGGCTGAAAGCCGAGCAATTATGTCATGGTGAATTGTCCGGCTCGCATGCTTTAACCTTTTGCTTCAAACAACTTCTCCTCCCTAACCACTTTGCCAATTGGGATGAAACTTCGTAGGAAGCATTCTCTCAATGTCCTCTCCTAATTCTCTTCATTCTTTTGGATCCATGCAAAATTCTGGTTTCCATGGCAACGGAATATATATATTTTTAAATAATCTCCTAAACTGGACAGACGATTTTCAAATAATTTTGTAGAAATGTTTCTTGGATGACACTATATCAGATTCCTTCAAGCCATTTTCTTGATTATTTATTATCATAGATCTAAAGGTCCTTTGAATTAATTTCCTTGTTTTTTAAAACGTGTATTTATCTCGTTATTAGAGAAACTTTACCATTCACAAAAAATGTGAAGAATTATTACATAGTATATATATATACTGCGACGCAGCGTAAGAATAAATTGACATCATTTACTCCGCCCTTTTCATTGATCTATTTTTATGGAGTGGACATCATAACTTCACCCTTTTCATTGATCTCTTTATATGGAGTGGACATCATAACTCCGTCTTTTTCATTGATTTCTTTATATGGAGTGGACATCATAACTCCACCCTTTTCATTGATCTCTTTTTATTTAGTGGACATCATAACTCGGTCCTTTTCATTGATCTCTGTTATGGAGTGGACATCATATCTCGGCCATTTTCATTGATCTCTTATTACGGGGTGGACATCATAACTCGGCCCTTTCCATTGGTCTCCATCATAACTCCATCCTTTTAATTTATCTCTTTTTACCGATTGGACATCCTATCTCCGCCGTTTTGATTGATCTGTTTTTACGAAATGAACATTATAACTGAGTCCTTTTCATTGATTTCTTGTTAACATAGGAGGACGTCAGCGGTAGCGTTAACGACAGTGCACTTGCGAGTAATAGCAGCGTCCCAATTAAATGATACGTATAGTAGTAATTCCCGGAAACATCCCTTAGTATACCTGTAAATTAAACGGTTAGACAATCATCGTGATTAACAAATTCCCACATGCGTGCACAACAAATCTGCAACAAAGGACTTTGTTATACACAATTTCATATTCCCCCAATAAAAGAAAATGTTGTACTAAAACAACTTCAGACACTAGATGCAACTACATCCACAGGACTTGACGGCCTAGGTCCCAAATTTCTAAAATTAAGTGCTAAGGTCATATCAAAACCTATTACATACATTTTCATCCAAAGTATATCAAACTGTGAATTCCCTTCATTATTTAAACAAGCAAAGGTTATTCCGATCTTTAAGAAGGGAACTAAATCTGACACCAGTAACTACCGCCCGATTTCAATATTACCTGTATTATCAAAAATTCTAGAAAGACATGTGAGTGATCGCTTGAAGACATATCTTGAAAAAAAATCTCTCATTCATAACACTCAATCTGGATTCAGATCAAATCATTCTTGTGAGACAGCGCTTACAGCATTAATTGACACATGGATTGACGCAATTAATAACAAAAAAGTAATAGGAACTGTATTTCTTGATTTAACCAAAGCATTTGATTTAATAAATCATCTACTCCTTTTTAACAAAATGTTTGAATACAACATAAGAAACAAAGCCCTGGAATGGTTTAAATCCTATTTTGACGAAAGATCCCAGAAAGTGTCAGTTGCTGGCAAACTGTCATCATCTCTTCCAATTACATCAGGTGTACCACAAGGCTCAGTGCTAGGTACTATCCTCTTCATACTCTATATTAATGACCTACCAATGCAATTACACGCCTCATCAACTGACTTGTTTGCAGATGACACAACTTTAAGTGCAGTTGGACTTAATGTGAATGAAGTCATTCAGTCTCTTCAAAGTAGCCTAAATACCATAGATGAGTGGTGTCAGAGAAATTCAATGATGCCAAATCCACAAAAAACAAAAGTATGATAATTTCACCTACTAATAATATAGAAAAATCACTGGAATTCAACAATAACAATAACCTTGTTCTTCACAATCACAGCATTGTTTTCTCTGAAGTCGAAAAACTACTAGGCATACAAGTTGACCATAATCTCAACTGGAAAATCCAAGTCGAAAAAGTACTCAAAAAATGCAATTCTTTACTTTACCTTCTGCTTCGAATTAAATGCTTCCTTAATATACATGTGCGGAAACTCTTTTACAATGCCTACATTTTGCCTCATATTGATTATTGTTGTACAATTTGGGGTAACTGTAGTGACAATTTTTTAAGCAATATATATAAATTCCAAAAAAGAGCTGCACGAACTATCCTAGACAAGACATATGACACACCAAGTGAGGAACTCTTTCAGGAACTTAAATGGATGAAAAAAGAATTCCCAGAATACATGACTAATCTATTTACATCATCAACCAACACAAATTTAAGATCTGCCGCCCAGCATACACTTAGCATTCCTAAACCTAGGATAGAATTTTTTAGAAAATCTTTGAATTACTCAGGACCAAAAATATGGAACCAGATTCCACTACATGTCAGGAACTGAGAAAATTTAAAGAAATTTAAATCCACATATCTTTCCTGGTGGCATAGTGGTGGACATCTTTTACTCAATTAAACTCTCTCCCATAACAGTGCTAGTTTCCTGAATGCAACAGTTGTCTACATGAATATGTGCATGATACCTTATACTATTATATGTAACATTTGTAAATGTTTTAGCAGAGGCCCACAGGGAAGACTGGGCATGCCCAACTGTGCAGCCTCTATAAATAAAGTCTTTATTATTATATTATTATTATTATTATTATTATTATTATTATATTTGCAAAACTATGAAAAATCTCTAAATAAATGTTTAATTATTATAGAATAGAGTTGAAAACACCGTGGCTAAAGGAGACATTTGCTCATTAAGAGCAATTTGTTTCAAAGAATATTCTGATTCTGATGCGGCTAAATGTTGCAAACTGTTTAACATTTGAGTCTGATATAAGAGGTCTAATGTGCACATACCGTATATAATTTATTAACAAAAATCTTCTAATCGAAATACATAAATAGCAAAGTCCCTGTTTATGTCAGTATGGTTTATTTTCTTATAATATACCACTTCGATGGGGGTATTGTTAGATCGTCCGCCTCGGGTGCGGGAGGACTTCGATTCGATCTCCGGTCGGGTTATACCAAATACCATAACATGGTACATGTAGTATTGACTCTCCTCCTTGGCGCTCAGGATTGAGGGGTAAGCATTAGCACCCACACGCTGGAAACTGGATTACTTGACCAGTGGTACTGGTAACTTATCCAGGAAACGCGATATAATGTCAATCTACACCAAATGCCATGCTGATCTAAAGCCAAATATTCCCTATAAAACCCTTTATTTTCGACGAAATGAGTTTTAACCTTCACCAGAATGCATTGAATATACATTCATTGTAAATGTGTATTGGATGCACCGGAAATGATTGACTTGATCATTTTAAGTATGTTGACCTTAATTGTTTGAAATTGAAAGTAGATGATGTGAAAAACCAGTTTCGTCCCAGCCCGATTTCGTCCAAATAACGGTAAACATTTTCACGGGGTGAATTATCTTTTTCATAATGCATGACCCCACATTTTCTTTGGATTATTTTAAAGCTTAGAGGTAACTCTTTTCATGGTATAGTGTGTTCTAACCGAAAAAAGATTAGAAAGTGTGACAATTGAGGTTTGAAACTGGATGATTTATCAGGAAACAAAGAAGGAAATTATTAGGTGTATTGTGACCTATAAAAATGGCGTCAAACACCATACTAACAAAGCACAATATAATAAAAATAACCAACACTATAAATTAAGTTTGGGTTGAATTATCAAAAGAATTATCTTCCGTATAAAATAACGGTAACCATTTTTGCGGGGTAAATACTTTCTTGCATAATGCATGATCCCCCTCCATTTTCTTTGGATTATTTTAAAGCTTAGAGGTAACTCTTTTCAATGAAATCTGAGAAAAGATTAGAAAGTGTGACAATTGATGGTTGAAACTGGATGATTTATATAGAAACAAAGAAGGAAATTATTAGGTGTATTGTGACCTATAACTGTAAAGTTCTTGAAAGTGGCGTACCTCACAAACACAGAGGTAATTGACTGTGAATATCATGCTTTCTTCCATTGTCTAAAATGTTCTCTTGTGCGTGAGCAATTTCTTTTAAGTTGGTATAAAAAGGGAACATTTTTGGACGACATTTATTTTCTTATGAGCTCTGATTCCGAGACGACTCTAAAGAATATTTGTATTTTTGTATATCATGTCCTTTATATAAATTTGAATATTCATATAACACAATAGGGGACACAACATGTAATATGAAAGTATAACAATTTCATAATGTAAGCAAAAACGAAAATAACCTATACAAAACTCGCCATTTCAGATCCATCAATTATTTATTGATTATTTATGTTATACCTGTCAGTTGAAAGAACACCGCTATCGACACGCCATGACACATTGCAGTAAACCCAAGAGTACTTTTAAACTTGTCCAAACCCATGTGTTCGATCACTATCACATTATACAGGCACATATACGTTCCACTAAATGCACCTGAAAAGATACATTATATCTACCAACGTGCATTGTAACTATATACACACGCACACACACACACACACACACACACACCTCGGTTAGAGGGTGTGTACTTCTATGATTTACCTCTCTGGGAAGGGTATACCGACGCACACTCACACACATTTATATATATATAATTTAAAATGAAGAAATATACCGAAACAAGAACAAAAATAATACTAAAAATGAAGAAAGACACTACATTGGTTTTAAACGTGATGAGTAGAATAAAAGCACGCTTAAAACCAATGTAGTGTCTTTTTTCTTTTTTACTATATATATATATATGTGACGTTCCACGAGAAAACCAACATTATTGACTCTGCGTAATGTATCGACCCAGATCAGCCTCTGCAGTCCGCGCAGGCTAATCCGGGCTGACACATTCCGTCTCAGGGGAATAGAGGTATAGAGCAATGATTCCTGAACCAGAAAATCCACAGGAGGCGAAAAGTGTCTGACCGGGTTAGCCTGCGCGGCAGGCTTAGGCTGATTACGCGGAACGGCTTATTAGTCGCCGGGCAGAAGCCCGCGACTTTTATTTTTAATAGGTTTTCTGAAATCACATGGGAGGGGGGATTATTATTAGAAAAAAACACATTTAGATGTCTTGAACATATTACAATAGTGTTTGTTTAAAAACACTAAGTAATGACACATCTAAAATGAAATAAATATTCCGATGTTTTAGGTATTTTCAGTTTCTTTATTTTGACTCGCATTTATGTTTTTTTTGTTTTATTTACGAAGACAAAACAGTCCCTATTAGCTAGACTGGTATACTTTATTTTACACTACTACATGTAATCAAAAGTCGATAACTACAAACCTTTACGTCGCAGTCTAATTTGTTTACTTACGCGCACCTGCGTGACTCGCGAATACCAACTGCGTAGATCAATCTCCTTTGCAGAGAGCCGCTCTTTACACTAACTTACAAATAGTAAATTATAGGTGATTTAAAATGTTTATTTGGTTCGAAACAAATGAAGAAAAGAACAAACCGAGATAAAACTGGTTTTAATGGAAAAATGACTTTGAACGAACACTCTCTGCCTATAAAGAGAGTTTCATGAACGACACCTCTGCAAAGAAGAAAGAATCGGGTCTTTCGTACAAAATTATTTCGTCCTTGACAATTTTAAATGTGTCATTTAATTCCCTAAAGTCATATTGCTTCTGATCTGCATATTGTTATGCATCATTGACACAAGGGCGCTCATCATAATATAATTTTAAAACATGAGTAGTTTGTTGTTTTCATTATAAAAAAGGAAGGAAAGAATTAAAATAAATTAACATGTTGTAGGGCTAAGTTTATGTTCGAAATTAAGTTTAAATTATACAACAATTTCAATGAGATTTAACTGTTTAGTTGATATTATATTTCGAAGGTGGTATAATTTATAAATATTGGACTACATTTCAACATTTGTTAAAGTATGATATAATTAGGATGCTAAGCTAATATCATTTTGAGAAAAAGAGAAAACTCATGTCCTTATCTCATTGTTTTAAAAGTAGATTGCTGCAAAGGTGTCCACTGTTGACTTTAAAAGAGGAAAGGTAAAATGACGTGCTATTGCATGCAAATCCTAAATTGTCTGTTTTGTGGTTTTATTGAAAAATAATAAAATTCAAATATTCTGACAAACATCTTGAAAAGTGTATGTGGAATTCACAAATCTTATAATTATTCCTTAATGAAAGCACTGTATACATACTAAGACTAATGATTGGCAAGATCACTCATTTCCATTACTGTTTATGATCAATAATTAGTTGGTTGTGTGTATGGTCAACCTACTTTGGAATGGAGATTGATCATAAACAATGAAAGGCTTCAATTATCATTCACTTCGTTGACAAAACAATGCAAGTTATGATACATTTTCACTTGACCCCACCCCTGATGTTCCAATATGCCCCTCAGTTGATAACTGTTTATTCAACTACTATAATGTTAGTGTTATGCATAACTGCACTATGGATATCCGGCGACATTGATGCGTTGCATCAACTTTCTCTTGTATATATATATACACACATGTATATATTGTTGTGAGTGTGTAATGCGTTTTGCAGCCATTATTCAATTATCAGAGGATATTAACAAAGGATCACAGTCTGAACAGGGACTGCACTGTTCGCCAAGAAGTCATAGAAGATTGCATGAAACTGCGGTAAATCGTAATCAACTTGGATCCTTAGCATGGATGCTCAGACATGTCTTTTTCCCACACGTGCAATCATTACGTTATGGTTAGTTTTCGAAGAGAGCCGTGCATATATTTATATTTATCATATAACTTGCACTCCAGGAGTGACATAAAGCAGTGACATACATATCATATGTAACTAGTTACATAAATAGCCGACTCACAGGGCGTACGTGACGTCACTTTAAATGACAGCATATTGTTTACAATTGTTCTGAATTTCGGCATTTATTAAAAATATTGTTTAAAGAGAATAAATCTCGATAAATGAAATGTTATAAGTGCCATGTTGCTAATTTTGTATAAAATCAAAAGGTTATTGATATGGACTACATTTTACAGTGGACGTATGCATTAGAACTTCGGGGTGAACTTCGGTCACTGTTTATATGAGGACGAAGAAAGATCGATTTAAAGATTGAAAACAATCTTTTTATGGTGTTATGTGATAAATAGAATCTTACATTCGTGCTTATTTGATATTGTTTTTATAAAAAAACTCGTCGGCTGAAACGAATATGACGCTCGGCAGAGCCTCGCGTCATATTATTTCAGTCGACTCGTTTCATAAAAACAATATCAAATAAGCACTCATGTAAGATCCTCTATTTATGAACTGAGTCTAGCGCGGAAATGGGATCACACAAAGGGTCATGGTAGTAGCACCAGTGAGACTACAATTCATAGTTTTCGCAAGAAGTTACATCTTGGTCCGCCGAGTCCCGGTAGCTCAGTTGGTAGTGTCGCAGGCTGTCAATCCAATGGTTGTGAGTTCGAATCAAAGCTCGGCAAACATTCTTTCCGACGTTTGACAAAAGTCACTGTGCCATGCGTCATTCGTCTTTCAACAATGAGCTGTGTGGAAAAGCAGCCAGTTGCTTGACAGATTGAGAGCTATTTTGTATTTATACAGTGACCACAATGATGGCATTCAAGTTCATAGCGTCGGTGGTGTAGTGGTAGAGCGTCAGCCTCGAGTACGGGAGGTCGTAGGTTCGATCCCCGACCGAGTCATACCAAATACTTTAAAAATGGTAGTAATGGCTCAGGGTTGCAGGTTTAGCAAAACGTCTGACTGGCTGGTGTCAGGATAAATGGACCAGTAGTACTGGTAACTTATCCAGGAAACGCCATGATATAACTGAAATATTGTTAAAAAGGGCGTAAAACACCAAACACCGTACAGTGTCAAATTCATGGCTCAAAAACACAATATAATTCAGGAACAATCTGAATTTCTATCAGATGATTAAACAAAATAACAATAGAAATGTTGAAAGGACGCTTAACCTTGAATAACAGCGAACACAAGTAAGGACCAAAACTCATTGAAGAATCTGATCACATGACACATTGCACCAATGATGGCTGTCGCTATAGCAACAATCGTTGTTGGTTCCAACCACTTCCTGTCGGCAATAAACCCGCTGAAAATTCGGCTTACGAGGTCAACACTACTAAGCACGATGAAGATGGTGCTGATGTCGCCACTAGTGGCACCACCTTCCTTGGCATAAGGTATTAGGTATACGCTCATCGTGACGCTACCGGATTTGGCGACCGCCGCCATTACAAGATAATGTACAAAGATTGGACTGAATACCGACACATCAAAAACTGTTTTGAAGAAATGTACAACTTTCTTTGCGCATGTTTTATTGTCGGCTTTAGCATCTCTTCTAATATCATTCTTACTTATAATTACACTACCATCTGCGTCATCCAATGCGTGTATCTGTCCCAAACTAATTGTTTCACATGTTACGTCACCACTCGTGTATAAAGTTATTTTTGAACGACTTATAGAATCTAAAACGCTCCCTATTACACTAGACTGACTTAACTCGGACACAGTTCGGTTTCGACCTGCGTGTGTGTTAGCTCTTAGTCGGCGTCCCAGCATCGGAGACGGAAACGCGGCATCTTTTGCGTGTTCATCGTCATACGATATTGTCCTATCTATTACATATGGCGTTACATCATGGGACAATTGTTTGTGGAATATTCTCGTTTCTGTAGAACTGTTATGCTCTGAAACAGATCGTAATAAGTGTCCGTGCTCGCTTTCCTGGTCTGCCTTTTGTTTCTCAGAATATTCATTTACCTTTTCAATTGTGCCCGGGGTATCATTAAGAGTGTTATTTTCCTTACTAGTTTGAATGACCAGATTGCTACCATGTTCAGTTGGTGTAACGTTTTCCGAAGTAAATGCCCTCTTTATCTGTTTCATTTCTGTCCATTTCCGCTTCTGTTTGTAGAAACTAATGGGTCTTATCAAGGCACCAGTAATCAAAGAATTAAACAATAAGGCGGAAACTATCATCATGGTTCCCGTATAACCATAATAATCAAACATCGCCGTATAGAATGGTCCAAAGACAAGGGAACCAATGGAAGATCCGCTTACATGGATACTGTTGGCAAGGCCTCTGTGCTTCTTGAAATAAACGCCGATAGTAGCGATAATTGGCAAAAACAGCATTGTATGGGATACACCTGAAATAATTGAAACAACATTGAAATCGGAGTCGCTCAAAACGAATATCACGATACCTACCAGTGAGAACCCGGACGGATATGGCATTACGTCTACTTGGATGGCATCCTATTGAAAGTGAAATCAACAAACGAAAACTTACCTTTCATCAAAGTCTCTCTAATATGCCATAGAAATAGAAAACCTATCAAAGCAACTTTTCTTTTTTCGTCGAAACCTGTACTCCACAAAACAGAGTTAAAACTAGTACGGTTTCGTTCCTGATAGTTATAGAATATTAAAAAAGTATAAACTTTCCGAATACCTTACCACCTACCAACAACATAACTACTTCCGGGAGAAACGATAATGGAAAAACAAAGTGCAAAAGACAATTGAAAAACAAAATCAAACTATCTTTGAAAGAGAGAACTAAACAAGACAGTGACTTTGATCGGTTGTGTAGTGTCCATAATACAGCCTTCTTTATTCTGGAAATGGGCAAATACGATCCAAACTATAAAACATGCAATTACTACTGTGGTACTATTAACGTGTAGCAAATATAAAAAAGAAAAATCTAGCCTTTGCAATTAGTGTCAATCTATCGTCAGTGATGTAAGAGTACCTATGAATATCTGATTTTCGAGACAACTGTTACGTTATCTTTCTATCTTTAGCTCGTTTTCGTATATCTCTTAGTATTTCGCGATGCGTTGTAAAACTTTTTAATTATAAAGTTCAACAAGTCTATGTGACTAACACAATATTTAATATTTACTTCTCACACATAATATGACACTGACATACCGAACGTATAACAGCATCAATTAGTATAAGTGTTTTTGTATTCCATCTAGGTTTATAAGTCATTTTAGTAGCGCCTCCTTTTACCAAGAGATTTAAGTAAATGTTCCATTAGCCCAAAGAGGCAATAATCTCTGCGCAACACCATTTCTTCTACCATAACTTCCCCTATGGTCCCCGCAGAGAGACCCCATCTGGATCTATCTCTACACTCTTGGCCCTCAATCTCGCCCAAGAGTCTGATCTCGGCAGCACCTCTACATGATGTAGTTCTAACGCACGCTCCCTCCCCTATCTCTATATATCCTGCCTTCTCTCCTAGCTTTATTCCTATATTTCCCCCCAGAAGGCGGCTCGCAAACGTCTTAAATACTGCATCTTTTCAATATTCATGATTTCCTTTATTGTCTTAGCTTCATATTGGAGGGGGAAAATATTTGACATCTCCCAACATAAAACTCCGGTCAATATCAACATAGCATAGCAGAGCTGTGCTTTTCTTACTTCTATAATTTATCCATTAACTCAACAGAGTTAACATAACAGAACACAACGTAACAATCTTACAAACAATATCAAACTGCACTGCTCGGAAGACATGTCCTTAATTTTAAGAACATTCGTTTCTAAAAATGAAGTGTTTGCTAGGTATTCATTAGATACCAAGTTACCAAAAAAATACAGTTATTTACTCAGTACATACACAGTGTGCTTAAAGGACCAGATGTCACATATGAAAACAGCAGATATATTGACGATTAATCCTAACCAAATATTCACATGTGCATCTGTGTTTCTTTCTCCATGTAATCATCTGTTTTTCACACGTAGGATATATTTAAGTAAAAAAGGTTATAGCTATTGGGTTAATAAAATCAGTTGATAGAAACATTCATTTATGTCCAGCGATGTAATTGGTTAGCTGTCAACCTGCTGGAATACATTCCCTTTCGTTTCGTTGATAGTGTTCTAAATAAGTGTTAAAGATATAAACTACAAAAAACACAGGGAAAAGCGCAAGTTTAACCTTTAATTTGAGACATTAATTTATGTGTTTGATGTACATGATGTTTATACATGTTCTATTTAATTCGTATAAGAAAATTCATGTAAATAACCTATTGATTGGAGGAAATAAATAAATAAAAAAAATAAAAAATGTGTAAGCTAACATTTAAGCGTAATAAGTACATGTTTGTAAATAGACCTGTCTGCGCATCAATGCTAAGGAACCGAATGGATACTGCTTTACAGAAGTTTCTTGACATTTCGTAGACTAAAAAGCGAACAATGCATAGCCAGATCAGACACAGATGAATCAGTCGTAATGCTATCTCCGCAACCCTGAGCACCTGAAGAAGGGAAGCCAGTACTACATTTCTTATAGTCTTTGGGTCTGAACCTGGTTTCCAACTCGCAAGACGTACTTTCTATGCACTACACCACTTAGATGGTTGAACAATAAAATGAAGCTGGTCGTAACCCTGAGCGCCAAGACAGGAAGTCATTACTACAACTCTTAAAGTCTTTAAATCTAACCAGGTTCTATCCACTTCACTACGGACGCGATTGAAAAAAACAAAAACAAAAACACCATTGAAGCCTACTAACCTGCTATAACACCTATAGTGAGACTCATGACCCGAATGTCCGTGGCGAAGGCGCTAATGAGATAGGCCAGACACGACCCTATACCGCCGATAAACACCGCTGTTCTCGTTGATATGTAATTCAATCCAACATTCGTCACAAACACACCTGAAAGTGAAGTGTTATATTACCCAGAGGACTAAATAAGGGGAGAGTAAACTGGTCGATTCCAAGCAATATCTCTCCTACCAATTAACCAAACCCTATGATGTGTGCACTCAAACGAATCGTCTCAATGAGACGATTCTTTTGAGTACCCACAACACAGGGTTTTAGTTTCAAATAAGGATTTTAGAACATGAAAAACGCCCTTTATCTAGAGCTCTGAATTTACCGTTTACATAAAAAAGTGTAATTTACTTTGCAATATAACAATCAAGACATGAAATAGTAATAACGATATACATGCTTTAATAAAGCCATACAAATCATCTGTACATGTTAAGTTTAACAAAAGGAAAATTAACAAATAAACAAGAGCGCCAAATGTCACAAAATACGCCCGTCCTGTTTTTTTGAGACCAAGTATAGTGGTAATTGGTTGTACGTCAGCCAAACTTAGAGAGCGGACACTGTTAGTACAGTTTTGGCTAAGATAACGTTGTAAGTTATCAAACGTAACCAAGATATTCTGCCCATAAACATATTGTCTAAATTTGGTGATGATCGGATAAAGGCTTTACAAGTTATTTAGCTGACAAGACCAATTTTAGGTAATTTATATAATTAAAGGGCAATAACTCTCTATCGACTGGAGCAATATGGCTAGTTATCGAACTTGTCCAAGATATTATGCCAATACACATTCTGACTAAATTTGGTGATGATTGGACAAAAGCTCCCAAAGTTATTGAGCTGACAAGACTAATTTTAGGTAATTTCTATAATTAAAGAGGGATAACTCTCAATTGACTAAAGCGATATGGCTAGTTATCAAATTGTCCGAGATATTATGCCAATACACATTCTGACCAAATTGAGTAATGATTGGATAAAGGCTTCTAAAGTTATTAAGCTGACAAGACCAATTTTAGGTAATTTCTATAATTAAAGGGCGAAAACTCTCAATTGACATAAGCGATATGGCTAGTTATCAAACTTGTCCGAGATATTATGCCAATACACATTCTGACTAAATTTGGTGATGATCGGGCAAAGGCTTCTTAAGTTATTGAGATGACAAGACCAATTTTGGGTAATTTCTATAATTAAAGGGCGATAACTCTTGATTGACTTAAGCGATATGGCTAGTTATCGAACTTGTCCGAGATATTATGCCAATACACATTCTGAACAAATTTAGTAATTATTGGATAAAGGCTTCTAAAGTAATTGAGCTGACAAGACCAATTTTAGGTAATTTCTATAATTAAAGGGCGAAAACTCTTAATTGACATAAGCGATATGGCTAGTTATCAGATTTTTCCGAGATATTATGCCAATACACATTCTGACTAAATTTGGTGATGATCGGGCAAAGGCTTCTTAAGTTATTGAGCTGACAAGACCAATTTTGGGTAATTTCTATAATTAAAGGGCGATAACTCTTGATTGACTTAAGCGATATGGCTAGTTATCGAACTTGTCCGAGATATTATCCCAATACACATTCTGACTAAATTTGTTGATGATTGGACAAAGGCTTCTAAAGTTATTGAGCTGACAAGACCAATTTTGGGTAATTTCTATAATTAAAGGGCGATAACTCTTGATTGACTAAAGCGATATGGCTAGTTATCGAAATTGTACGAGATATTATCCCAATACACATTCTGACTAAATTTGTTGATGATTGGACAAAGGCTTCTAAAGTTATTGAGCTGACAAGACCAATTTTGGGTAATTTCTATAATTAAAGGGCAAAAACTCTTGATTGACTATAGCGATATGGCTAGTTATCGAACTTGTACGAGATATTATCCCAATACACATTCTGACTAAATTTGGTGATGATTGGACAAAGGCTTCTAAAGTTATTGAGCTGACAACATACTGGACGCCGCCCGCCCGCCCGCCCGTACGCCGCAGGTAAAACTATAATACGATCCGTTTTTTCAAAACGGGCGTATAAAATCATACACACACAGTGACTCAAAATTACATTTTGAAATTGGCTTGAACATATTGTGTAACTATGAGGAATTACTCGTTTTGGGCAATTTCACCTTTTCCCACAACGTCGGCGTAATCTATCGTCTACTTGGCAAAACATATGGAAAGTCTTTATAGTATGGTACACATGAAAGTATAAGTATTTACTGGATTTGAAAACATTTGGCAAAAGGAGAATTTGCTTATTTGACGCAATTTCTCCTTTTGTGTCACGATGCTAGATCAAAGGTCGTCTTCTTCAGACACCAATATGTTTTTTTGAAAAACTGCGCGGTTCTTATGTTGTTCCACTGATATATAAAACTCTCGGGTTGTAAAAAAAGCAAAAAGACATCGTGTAAACACGTCATACGGAAGCTAAAGAGTTCCGACTGAAACAGAAAATCCACATGACTCGAAACGTGTATGTCCGGTTTAACCTGCGCGGCATGCTTAGGGTGATCCAAGTCGATACTTTTCTCAGTCAAAACAGTTGGTTTTCTGGTGGAACGGCATTTATATTTCAGAAAAGAAGTTCCAGCGAATACGTCATTTCTAAAAATAAGTAGACTGATAAAGATATAGAGAATAACTAACTGCATGTTTTTGATATAGAATTTATGTCACAAGGGAAAAAAGGGGTAATTTGGTTAAAATCACGAAACCGTAGGTCGAGTGATTTTACACCAAATTACCCCTTTGTTCCCGAGTGACATAAATTCGATATCAAAAACATGCAGTTAGTTATTCTATTTATTATATATCTGGAATAAATCTACCTTTATTTTAAAGAAACATATAAAAAAAAAATGACTTGGCCTTAGGCGTATGAATGTTACGTAACCAAATACTGCTGCTTCTATTTGGCGCCAAATGACTAGCGTTATGACGTCAAAACCGCTGACGTGACGTCATTTTCCTAGTATTCGGTCTTAGTTTTTTAAATTCTAGTATTAAACCCACTTTAAATTCCAAAGATGTTCCAAATCTAAAAAAAATAGTTCCGGCAAAAATGATATCATCACTAGTGATGATATAAAAAAACTAAAAGTGTTATCGTCACAGTGTTAGTTATCATTTTTTTAAAAATTGATATTGATTTTATGTCACTTAAATTTCAATGCAAAATTTGGATAGGTATGTAATCAAAAAGTTTATCATACCAGTAGACATGTAAACAAGGTTTATCATACCAGTGTTATACGTCACGTAATCTGATCATTGCATGATAAATAGAGAATATTATGTCCCTGACGTAAGATATGAACTTTATCTGACGAGGTTGGGAGAATTGATAATTGTCGAACCTTTGGCGAGACAAAAGTAAATTAACCTTTCTCACAGCCGAGTCTGATAAAGTTTATGTCGAAAGTCAGGGACGTAATATTCTATTTATCTTGCACGTAAAATTATGTTTTCAGGTAAATCTACACTCATTCTTACTAGTTTTAAGAAATAGCATTCACAATAACAAAAGCCCATTCATAAATGACGTCAACCTAAAATAGAATGACGTCACGCGCGTGCACAAATACGCGCCGAATTACATTGTGTACACATATCATACGGAAGCTAAAGAGTTCCGACTGAAACAGAAAATCTACAGGACTCGAAACGTGTCTGTCCGGTTTAGCCTGCGCGGCATGCTTAGGGTGATCCAAGTCGATACTTTTCTCAGTCAAAACAGTTGGTTTTCTGGTGGAACGGCATTTATATTTCAGAAAAGAAGTTCCAGCGATTACGTCATTTCTAAAAATAAGTAGACTGATAAAGATAAAAGTTTATCATACCAGTAGACATGTAAACAAAAGGTTTATCATACCAGTGTTATACGTCACGTAATCTGATCATTGCATGAAAAATATCAGGCTGCAATTTCCTTATTTTATTCACATTAATATGTTGACCTTGGTTTAGCGAAAAGGGGTATTGTATCATCTTCAAACAGTGAAGACTCAGGTGAGAATGTACATACATAATTCCAACAGGAGCCTCCATTTAGCAGTCATATAGTTAATTTCACAACTTTGAAAGGTTTCTATAAATAAAAGTATAATTATTAAATAGAGTTGAAAACGTTTTGGCAAAAGGAGAAATTGCACACAATTCTCAAAAGTCGTTTGCAGCAGATGAGTCAACAATAATAATAATAACTTTATTTTTTTAAATAACTCATTTAGTTACAAAAACTAATCTTCCATGAGGCCCTCATTATTTTAAGTCAAACAATTTGTACGTGCATCTTCTCAACAGAGTACAGTATCATAAAAAGTGGATTTTCTATGAAATGTTTAAAGCAATTTAACATAAATGTATGTAGAGATTCCGATGCTTTTATATGAAGAGGTAATTGGTTCCATAGGTGTGACCCTGAATATGTGAAAGACTTTTTCAATATATTTGTTTTTGGCTAATCGAATTTAATACTGAGATTAGAGACAGACCTTAAGGAATATGTGGCATTTATGTTATTAGCTTGGTTTAATCTGGTTGTTATGTAAGGGCCTTGTTCATCAGGATACATTTCTTATGCTTGACTCTATTATCAAATGGTAGCCAGTTTAATTCTTTGAACATCTGCAGAGGGTATCATAATATCTTTATTTAGTATAATTCGTGCGGCTCGTTTTTGAAGTTTAATTAATTCTCAATGCTAATTTGTGAGGAAGATCCCCAAACTGTACTGCAATGGTCCAACAGAGAAGTATATATATGAACGTTTACTGCATGCCGTATTTCCTTTACTGGTTTTGTTTTAAACATTTTTTAGAAATGAAGCATTTGATTGTTGGAATGAAGTTATTGATTTTTTTTCTAATAACTGATTTTGTTCTTGAAAGATAATGATCATGACACGTCATAATAGGTAAAATAATAAACTTAATACAATGATAAGTCACACACATTTACTGTCCCTAAATTGTCAAGGTCTGAGAGACAGGAAAAAAAGAATGCGATTAAAGCAATATATGACAGAACAAAGAATTGATATTTTATATCTGCAAGAAACCCATTTTACACCTGACATGATGCAAGAATTACAATTGCAATTCACTGAGTGGGATATGCACAACTCATACGGCAGCAACCTAAGTAAAGGATGCACAGTTCTTATTAATAAAAACCTAGAATATGATATAATAAAATGTATTTCTGATCTAAACGGTCGTTATATTTTGCTAAATATCACACTTGAGTTAATAACTTATACCTTAATCAATATTTATGCAAACAATAATCTTAAAGAACGAAACAAATTGTTCAACACAATAAACATATTAATCAACAATAATGCACAGGGTGCGTTAATAATAGGAGGTGATATGAATGACACACTGACAAACAATGACAGACAGTCAAGACATGATATAAAAAAATCTGTAAAAACAGTAAAATCATTAACATATTTAATAAAAAATAAACAACTATGTGACATATGGAGAGAATTTAACCCGGAAAAACAACAATAAACATGGAAAAGAACATCGAATTCAGAAAAAAGCAGGATAGATTTTTGGCTAATTGACTATTCTATGGTGCCTTTAATACTCAATTCAGATATTAGACCAGCATGTATAAAATACACCGATCACTTAGCAATATCTTTAAAACTTGCAAACCAATCACAGCGTGGACCGGGATATTGGAAATTTAACAATTCATACTTAACTGAAACCGAATATACTGAATTCATGACTGATTCTTTAAAAACATTATTATTAAAAAACAATAAATTAGGTTTGCAAGCACAATGGGAATTATTAAAAATAGATATAAGAGAAAAATCTATTGCATATGGACAAATAAATAGCAAAGTTAGAAAGAATAAAATACAAACGCTTGAAGATGAATATAAACTTTTATCTCAAACAAGTAAAAATGAAAAAAAAATTCAAAATATTGAAATCGAATTAACGCATCTTTACCAAGTTAAAGCAGAAGGTGCACACATTAGATCAAGGATAGAACATATAGAACAAGGTGAAAAAAATACAAAATACTTTCTAAATCTCGAAAAAGCAAGACAAAAGAACAAAACTTTAAATAAGGTTGAAAGTAATGGAAAATCTTATACAGATGTACATGACATTCTTGAAGAAGAAGTTAAATTCTATGATAATTTATATCATTCAGATAAAGCAGAAATTACAAAAATTAAAGATTATATATCACAGACTCAGCATGATGTCAAACTCTCTGACGCTGATGCAAATTCCTGTGAAGGACACTTTACACGTTTCGAATGTAATCAGGCAATCAAGGAAATGAAATGTAATAAAAGTCCTGGACTAGACGGCTTAACCATCGAATTTTACAGTCATTTTTGGGATATACTGGGTCCTGTGTTGACCAGCGTACTCAATGAAGGATATAACAATTCAGAGTTGACATACACACAAAGAACAGGAGTGTTATCATTACTATACAAAAAAGGAAATCCAACATGTCTCGAAAACTGGCGACCTATATCTTTACTGAATGTTGATTATAAAATAGCAGCCAGAGTACTAGCTAATAGGTTGCAAAAGGTTATTCACAAAATAATTAATATGGATCAACAAGGATACATCAAAAACAGATTTATTGGTTATAACATTAGACAAACTCAGGATATTATTGATTATGCTGAACTTTTACAAATAGATGGAGCCATAGTTTTCCTAGATTTCAGGAAAGCTTTTGACACATTAGAATGGAATTTTTTATACGAGTCTTTGAATTTCTTTGGTTTTAAAGATAGTCTCATCAGATGGGTAAAAACACTCTATTCGAACTGCCAATCTTGTATCATAAACAATGGTTGGAGGTCGAAAACGTTCAAACCTCAAAGAGGTGTCAGACAGGGTTGTCCGGCATCTTCTCTGCTGTACATCATCGCAGCCGAAATCATGGCTCTAAAGATACGAAGCTCCAAGTTAATACACGGTATACAGATAAAGCATTCCAATGAAGAATTACGAATTTCGCAATTAGCGGATGATACTACCTTATTTTTAAAAGGTGCAAATGACGTACAAAACGCATTAAACATTGTGACACTATTTGGGAAACACTCTGGACTTAAGTTAAATTCTAACAAAACTGAAGCAATGTGGATTGGAAAGCTAGCATTAAACCACAACAAACCTGGTAATATAGCTTGGCGATCTAGCCCAATCAAAGCACTTAATTGGTGCTTACTTCGGAACAAATGTAGATGAATGCAATGAATTAAACTGGAATAATAAATTAAAACAGTGTAACAGTATTATTGAAAACTGGAACAAACACAAATTAACATTTTATGGCAAAATTCAAGTAATAAATAGCATAATAATTCCAAAATTTGTTTTTCTATTCCAGTCATTATTAGTCCCAAAAAAGCAAATTGTAGAAATAAACAAATTAATTTTTAAATTTCTTTGGAACAACAAAAGGGAAAAAATTAAAAGATCAGTAATTACAGGACCGAAATCCAAAGGTGGGCTTGGAATGATTGACCTAGATGCCTTCATCACTTCTCTAAAACTAAAATGGATAAAATCCTTAATCGAAAAGCAAAATGATAAAGCCCATTGGCAAATAATCCCAAAATATTTCTTAAATAGATATGGAAACAATTACTTGATATTTCACATGAATCTGGATTCTATACGCAGTATTGATACATCACACATAAGTGACTACTACAAAAATTTACTTGAAATTTGGATTAAAGCAAAAAAAAATGATGAAATAAATCTAAAAACTTTTGAGGATATCAGAAAACAGCTCATTTGGGGAAATAAATTCATCAAACACAATCGTAAATGTATAATATTCAAGAACTGGGTAAATTCCAACATACTGTTTATTAATGATATAATAAACAAAAATGGTTATGTCTGTGAGGAAACAATTTACAATAAATTGAATTTGAAGATAAATTGGATAGCCGAAACGCATACGTTAAAGCAATGTATCCCAAAGGCATGGTTAAACATACTCACATCGGAAAGATCAATAAAAACAAAAGTCAAAACCAAACTGGAAACTACAATATTCAACACGCAATTCAATTCGATAAAAAACAAAGAAGTATATCAGATTATTGTAAATAAAAAGTTCGATGAACCATACATTCATAAATATTGGAATGAACTACTTCATCACAAAGCCAACTGGTCGACTATATATGAATTCATTAACAATATATACGACAACAGAATAAAACAATTCAAATACCGACTAATACATAAAATCTTCACATCAAGAGAAACACGTTTCAAGTGGAAAATGATAGATTCTCCTAACTGTCACGTTTGTAATATACCTGAAACATACGAACATGTCTTTGTACATTGTCCATTAGTTGCAGACAGCTGGTCACAATTACATAAACTGTTGGCAATATGTCGAATAGACAAAAACATATGTTCAATGCAAACAGTAATCGAAGGGTATCAACTACGCCAGACTAAATATCATCAACTTAACATCATACTGTCACTATTTTGTTTTTGTATATACAAAGCCTATTTCCTTAGTGAAAACAGAACAAAATTCTACAATATATTTTTACTGTTCAAACAAGAGTTCTCCTATCTTTGGAAGATAGCAAACAGGAAAAGTACAGTTGACGCCATGCTTAAAAAAATTCACGACAATCTTTAATAATATTTAGCAAAACATTTTTCATGTTAAAATTAAAATGGCGTTAAAAATCAACATAACATAACATAATCAAACTTACTCATAAGAGACACACATATACACAAACATTCGAACGCACGCATGCCACACTCGATCACTTCATCATTCTAGCGATTTTTTCGTTTTCGTTATGTACTAGATTGATAATACAGTGAGGATTCTTTATACCTTCAAACTCTGCAACAGCAGTTTTTATTTGCTTTCTAATAATTGGAATTGTTTCTTACAATATCCTGTATTTTCTTTTTCTTTAAAATTTGTTTACAGTTGCTGTAAGTTGTGTTACCTATGTAAAAAAAAAAATGTATGAAAAAAAAATAAACGGGCTGTCAAGTGACAGTTGGAAAAAAAAAAAAAAAAAAAAAAAAAATAGTCCAACAGTGGAAGAATATAAGAATAAAAGAAAACTTTTCTGGCATGTACAGGTAGATAAATCTTTAAGTATCTGCAAAATTGCAATGCGAGATGCAATTAATTTACATTGGGTATCAAAGTGGGCACCCCAAGTCAATTGATGGTCAACATGAATTCCTAATAATTAATGACAATCAACAGAACTTAAAACTTCATCATTGATAGTAAGATGTAGTTAATTTTTATTATTAAGTTTCTGCGCAGTGCACAAAGGCATAACTTTGGGTTTCTTTGGGTTGATGTACATTCCATTGTTCTCACACGAGTGGTTAATGTTTCCTATATTTTCTGTATAACTTTTGGATCATTACTGGCTTTATGGAATGTAGCATCATCAGCATACATATCTGTATTAGAGAGTTTTGTGTAGAGTGGTAACTCGTTAATGTATAGAAGAAACAAGATAGGACCAAGGACAGCTCCTTGAGGTACTCCATACTTGATTATTCTAGATGAAGATTTGATGTTATTGTATTTAACTTGCTGAATTCTTTCGATTAGATATGAATTAAGCCATTTAATCGAATCATCATGGAAGTTGTAAATATTCAGTTTGTCAAGTAGGATTTCATGGTCCACCAAATCAAATGCCTTCTTCATATCCAAAAACACTGTTCCTACTTAATTACCTTGATCTATTAGGAACAGCCATTCATCAATTATATTAATACATGCAGTTTGGCATGAGTGGCCGGGTCTAAAACCAGATTGATTTGGATGTAGAAGGTTCTTCTCTTGTATATAAGTATTGATTTGTTGCGTCTACAGATGTACTTTCAATTATAGAGATATTACATTTTTTTGTTTGAAGTAGCATGGTGCAGATTTGTTGGATCTCGGAAGGCTCTTTTAAGAAGGGTCACGCCAAAGACTTTAAAATGGTAGTAATGGCTGGCCTCCTTGGCGCTCAGGGTTGCGGTGTTAGCATTACGACTGACTGACTGGTGTCAGGATGAATGGACCAATATTTCTGGTAACTTACCCTGGAAACGCCGTGATATAATTGAACAATTGTTGAAAGCGACTTAAAAACATCACGCAATCAATCAATCAATATCTTTTTTTTAGAATGAAATACGAAAGATTGATGACTAGCGATACACATACGTGTCTTACCTGAGATGCTGACCACGATGTTGTGTATTGTTTGCATGACATTCGTCTCGGCGGCGCTAGATCCGAATCTCTTCCGGAACTCCACGAAAAAGATACCATACGACTTCAACATACCACCATAGAGAAATGCCGCGAACGTCGCTCCTACAACACATAAAGAGTCTTTATTAAAGACGGTTATGGTGTCATAAGAGTTAGTAAAATAATTGACATATGTCTATCTTTTGTTGTATTACATAATACTACTACTCATAGAACTACTACTACTACTACTACTACTATTACTACTACTACTACTACTACTACTAATACTACTACTACTACTACTACTACTACTACTACTACTATTACTACTACTACTACTACTACTACTACTACTACTACTACTACTACTACTACTACTACTACTATTACTACTTCTACTACTACCACTTCTAATAATAATAATTAGTAGTTATTAATAATTAATTTTATTTTTGCTTCTCGTAAAATGATTACGTTTTGTTAATTGTATATACTTGTTTGTTATTTACTTTTGGAAAACTTGCCTGAATGTTATACAATATATTGTATTGTATTGTACTAATAATGACAGTCATAGACATAGACATTAATATGAGTTGCGTTACTAGCTATTTTAGACATTAATAATAATGCGCAATGTTTTCTTTTTCCAGAATGCTTACAAACATCTGCTCCAAAGGAATCGAGTTCATTATTTAAGCTATAAAAGTCATAGTTTGCATTTTACCACGAGTGCAGATAGCTTTCTCGATACCGGTCAATATTGTATATATACACTTGCGGATGCATGATATTCATTTTCAAGTACTCTTAGATTATAATTTTCAATCTAATAATAATAATAATATTTGCTATCATGGTGTGTCCATAGACTATGGCCTATAGACAATTTGGTGCTTAACTTATTCATTTAGGTATCTGAATCTTTAGAACAATAGCATTGGGGCTAGCCCGTAAACAGCGGATTTAGCAAGCAGCCCACTCAGGCTTGCTTAGTTGCTTAGCCCACTAATACAGATTGCCAATGTGTTATGGGAGTCGAGCCCCTTTACGCAAACCTAATCTATGGTGATGTGAATCTTTAGTACTTATTAACTTTTGCTAGTAAACAAAATGTTTATGTTCATTTATGTCGCTCATTAATTAATAGTACATGTATTCAAGTACTGGCTGGCGGAATGAGTCTAATACAGATACGCTCTGGCTTCCAGATGTTTGCTTTGGCCCGGTCCGTCTTTTATAGTTATAACACTTACAAATGTATTTACCTGCCAAAATGACCCCAGCCCATCCCCGATCTATTGGTAAAACATTTATGGCGTTATCATCATCAGTTTCATTTGTCCTATCTTCAAGCATGTCATTCGTTTCTTTAGCCAGACCTTCCGCTTCCTCGTTGACTTTCGCTTGGATTACTAGTATCATCTTTTGAATAGACGTTGGATAGTTTACTTTCTACGAGTATCTTTTTATTGTCAGTCACTGAATATTCTGTATCCTTATTCCCCATCGTTTATATGTGGTTCAGAGACTTTAATTTTAACCTGAAGTATAAACGATATTTGATGCAATGCATGCAATGACTCAACTCTGAAGTTAAACTCGAATATACAGTTTAAATCGAACGTATAGTTAAACTCGAACATATAGTTTAACTCGAATATACAGTTTAACTCGAACGTAGAGTTAAACTCGAACATATAGTTTAACTCGAACATATAGTTTAACTCGAATATATAGTTTAACTCGAATATATAGTTTCACTCGAATATATAGTTTAACTCGAATATACAGTTTAACTAAAATATAGTTTCACTCGAATACATAGTTTAACTCGACTATACAGTTTCACTCGAACACATAGTTTAACTCGAATATACAGTTTTACTGGAACATATAGATTAGTATATACAGTTTCACTCGATCATATAGTTTAATTCGAATTAAACGTTTAAGTCGAATATAAAGTTTAACTCGAACATATAGTTTAAACTAGAATAAATAGTTAAACTCGAACATATTCCTGGATCCGATATGCCTCTGAAAAGCAATGTAACAACAGCTCTGATTGCTCATGTGAATGAAAGCACGGAGAGTACTTGTGGGACGGTTGTGTTGGTATTCGTAAATCAAGGCCAGGCAGGCGGTTGCATGTATATGTACACAAGAGGTCACTAGAACAAATCAAATGAAAACTTTGTCTGGTCTGGGGTCTGGGGTCACATATAATCGTCATGAATATTGATCAGAGTGTTTGTGTGGATCAACTGAGATTAAACACAAGGTCAACAGATAAGTTACAAGGAACACCTTATTGATACTAAAGAAGTCACACTCTATAGCAAATACTCAAGTAAATGAGTCTTCATTAGCCATTTAAGCCATTCGCTAAAAGTGGCTCAGAAAACAAAGCATGTGGCTAAAATCCAATATCACTCCAAAGTTTCACCCCAAAAGACCTCTGTGCTGAAGTTATCAGAAAAAGATTCATTGTTTAGGATTAGACATTAATGATCGTTTATTACACAGATCTTGCTAGGTAAGAAGGTGTGATCAACACCTTCAGGTTAAAGTAACAGGGATTAGAGGGAAACTTATAATTGTATCTTAAAGATTATTAAAAGTAGAAATATGTCAATTTGAGCAGTAACATCCTGGCGGCTACTTTCCGGATTGTGTGATTATCAACCTCACCACTCACACGACAGTGACGAGCATTGCAAACTTGGCAGTGGTTATAATGGAATCTGGTCTTGACATGGACAATTCAAAAACCCATAGGCAAAATAAAATTAAACTTTATTTTTAGTGACTAACTTCATTGGTTAAGGAAGGCATTCATATTTGACACCAACACAACCGTCCCACCAGTAATTTTCAGTATTTGACCCACTAGTACTTTCAGTTCTTTGATCACATTATCTGTTATGCGCCAGTCATAGTGTCACGTTTTGGCCGCCACGTTTAGCTACGTTGAGAAACGTGGCTACAACGTGAGAAAACGTAGAACAACGTGGCTGAAACGTGATCTAACGTGGCAAAACTTGATCAAATGGGGAAAAACGTGAAGTGGAATTAATAATTTTGTACAAAACGTACTACAACGTGACGAGAACGTGGTACAGCGTAGTATAACGAAGCAGAAACGTAGCATAAACGTAATAGAACGTGAACATAGCGCGTCCAGCCGGTTGATACGTTCAGTTGCGTTTGCTGACACGTTGTGCTGCGCTATGCATCTCTGTGGCCTCGTTGCTACCACGTTTCTAGTGCCGCGTTATGCCACGCTGTGTCACGCTATGATACGCTGTAACACGTCGTACTACGTTATGAGCTGCAGTATGAGTTGTACAGTATTGCCGGTTCTGGGACATTTTCCATTTCCCTACCATCTTCCTGGACTACTTTAACGTTTTAACCATCTTCCTGGTTCACTTTAACTAGTTAACCTCTTTATGACTCAATCTCTATTCATCCACCATCTTCCTGGAATACTTTAACGTTTTAACCATCTTCCTGGTCCACTTTAACTTGTTAACCTCTTTATGACTCAATCTCTATTCATCCACCATCTTCCTGGACTACTTTAACGTTTTAACTATCTTCCTGGTCAACTTTAGAATAATTATATTTTTATGGGTAAAAACGCCATACAAATATAAGAGGCTCTTTATTCAAGATGAAGCTGGTGTAAAGCTCCATTCTAGGGTTTTCAGCAAACGATGACAAGCGGGTCGTCTTGTCTCTTACACCTCTTGTGGGTCCTCTTGTCTCTAGCGGATTCCTACAGGTGCCGATGCCCATAATCTAACGTATGGATCTTGTCTTCTAAAATAACCCTTTTGTTGTCATTCGCTGACAAGGCGACCTTATTGATTTCCTCCGTGTATATTACATGTCCATGACTCCGTATTACATTTATTTTCTTCATCTGCTCCTTTCGACTAAACAGACAGGTCTTGTAGTCATCGAATCTAATCTCCTTTTTGACCACACTCTGCTTAACACCTTTGCATCTTTTTTCTTCCTTACCCTCATACATCTTATATGAATATAATTTGGCTCGCAGGCCAACAAACTCATGCATGATTTTTCCACCAGCTTCATCCTTAAATATTCCTACAACCTTTTTGTTCACACCAGACTTGATACCAGATGGATGATCAGATGGGAAATTGCTGGCATCAAATAATTGTTTTACATCCTCATTTATATCCTTGTAGAAATCTTAAGTCTCAATTTCATACGTCAAACTGTTAGTATCGGTGAATAATAGCTTAGCGTTATCGCCATATTTTGTTCTTGATGTATTTGTAGTGGAAATGGTACATTAAGGTTTTACTCAAGTCGAGGATAGACATGCCCTGTAAACCGGCCTGTTAAACCTAATCTTGGCCTTCTTCATATGAATGGCTATTAGGCTTTCATCGAAAACGGTACAGTGGCTATAGTTAGGCTTGGCTGCTAGCTTTATAGCCTTGCATTCCTCATTTACCAGCTTAATGTCAACCCTGTTTCGGATATTTTCCATTGTTTTTCCGAAGACGGAGTTGTTCATAAGCTTGAAAAATTCCTTTTCAAAGTCATAATTTGCACGAGCTCTTAATGAAGTGTTCAGATCGGTGTATTTTTGAAGCCAAGAGCTCTCCTCGAACTTGATGCCTCTATGTATCTTGCTAATATTTAGACCATAACTCTCATACATCTTGAGGTTCTTGTAGTGAACGACATACTTTGTCTTGTCTTTTAAATTAGGTATAAGTTTTTCAACTTTATTCACAACTATCCTTTCAGGAGCTAGAGGATACTCGTTATGTATATCGTGTAGCTCTTTAGGATACTCCAAGTCAACCTCTAAGAAACAGGAGTGGTTCTTCCAGGCATTTAATTCATCTTGATCCATCCACTTAAATCCACTTGTGGGGAGAGGCTTGCTCATAGCCCACCCATACAAATTGTTCGCATCCAGATACTGTAGATACTTACTGGGTTCTTCAGGATTAAAACTTTTACCCATGTACTTATTATTCGCCTTTCCATACCGAGTCATGATACTACTAACGCCTCCTCTTATTCCTTTCTCAATCATGAGCAACATATCAGGATAGTTCAACAGTTCTAGCCTTACATTGGTTATTTTCAAAGCCGGTATCCCAAGCTAGGCCAGGTGCTGTATAATACCAGGCAGGATCTAAGGAGTAGTTCTTCATACATACATCACGGAAGGTTTCAAAGACATCAGCCAGTAAAATGACATCTGAAATAAGATAGAGATCATGATAGTCTCTCATCGTCTTACATTTAAACTCTTTCCAAACCTTTTGCGCATGCATATAGTCTTCATCTGAAATACCATCGCCGCCACTCCACTTGGAATATAACTCTTCCTTTGAAGGTAACTGTGTTTCAGTCAACTTTTCAAGACCATCGACGTAGTCATATGGATAGACGACCTTACGTGTTAGCAAACTTAACTGCTCACCTTCATATTTACTTTTCAAGTTTACAAATTGATCTTTCTGAAGGTTACCTTTCAGTTTATCTAGACTAGAAGCCATGAACTTGAAGCTGTCAATAAACCGCAGCTCATGCTTCACCTCCTTTTCTTCTCCTTTTTTGTTGGTGAAACTGTCAATTACATACTCTTTGTTGAATGAGATGTACTTATCTTCGTTGTTAGGGATGTAATTAATCTTACCCTCCTTTTTAAATGAATAGGTGGGAGTCATACCCACTCAGGTCGTGGAATACAACGGGGGTAAACTTTGGTTTCCGGTACTCGAGGTTGCAAGTGTTATGAGCAGCTCCTCGATACTTACCAGAGAAATGACACAGATCTCTTACCCTATCATACTCCAAATCTCCTTGACATATCCAGCATACTGTTGCCTTTTCGAAAGCCTTTTGCTCCTTTGATGTAATGACCATCTTAGCGTATCCACATTTTGCGTAGATGTCTTTAATGCTCTGTTCCAGCCTGTCAACAAAGATGTGAGATACATCCTCATCTTCAGATTGCTTTGTGTAAATAACAGGATTTTGCTTGAGGTTAATCCTTTTGTAATCCTCATCATCAAAGCATTTAATATAGTAGCAGAACCTGCTAGGTGTATGCTTTTGATACCGATTTGTGTAACTGTTTTCTGGGTTGGGCTGAGCCGTATCCAACTTTAGGGTAGAGCTCTCAAAGTCAGCATATACTACAAAGGGTATTTTCATCGATTTGAAAAAGTGCCTAAAATTTAAGGCTGATCCTTCCTTCGGCATTTTCATCTTTACAGCATCATTTGAGTCGCAGTACTCTTTATGCTTACCTAAGGAATCCTCTGAGATAAAGGAGTTAAGGCATCGGAGACAGTAATGTCTTGTATGTTCGTTCTTACTCAATTGGATGGACAACAATCTTCTCATGCTCTTAATGAGACAGTAGTGCTGTTTTTCCGTATCATCTATAAGTAAAAGGTTAATAACTGTTTCATGCTCATATTTGCTAATCCTACGAGGATAGACGTCTCCATTTTCATAACCGAAGACATTGACAGAGATGGTTGCATTTTGTCTTTCAACCCTATCTATGGTTTTAAGGCCAACTGGGAAGGTGATGTTGTCCCAGTTGAGTTCTTTCGATTGTTGTTTTAATAGTTTTGAGATATGCTCCTCATGACATTCTACCGGATTGAACGCTCTAACAAATCTCCACTTGAAGCACATGTAATCCTCGTTTTTCATGTTGATGATTGCCTTCTTTAATGCAAGCTTTCCGGGAAGTGGGATATAAGAATTACCCCCTAATGGTTGATACTTGACTGTATGCAGCTCCAAACTAATGATATCTTTGAAGATCCAATTACTACCCTGTCTTTGAAAGTTTGATAATGCTTCCATAATCCTATCAGTAATTGTGGTATATAGATCACTCGCATTTGTTCCTTCTAGATTAGCATCAATACGACAGTGGAATGATGAAGGTTCTGAAATAACATTATCTGTTAGTATACTAGCTTTCTCCATCCTACAGTTAAGGATTACTTTAATTTTCGTCATATGGTTCGCGGAAATAAGTTTAACAACATCAGGCTTTACAGCTTCTTAAAAAAATCTGGAATGTAACCGCTTATTCCGTTCCTTAACTTCGAAAGGTTTCTTGCATGTATCTTTTACATGCTCTTTGAGCTCATCCAATGTTTGGTTGAAGGTTTGTGGCTCAACATAATCACGGAGCCATTCAGTGAATGGTGTTGCCTTGTTTTTGATAAACTGAGGTGTTACACTCAAAACAGCATTCAAAGCTGTATTACCGATTCTCTTGAACATATTCATTTTATTATAAAAAAAAATTCTTTAACTCATTTTCATTTTTTTAAATAAATCATTTTTCTTCTTGAAATCACGTAAAAAAACAAGTTATACTAACATTTAGTATAATCTATTCAGATTTAACTTTATCCTCATCAACTTTTACTAGGTACTTATTATTCCAAACCCTACCACTCCAAAATGTTATGATTCTTGGTGAGTGTTTGATGAAACAAGCTGCATTGTAGATTGATGGGAATTTATACTCCTTATTTAATGTTACATCTGTTAATGTCACATGCTGTGGGTTGTTTCGAATTTTCTTTAGTCTCTCAAACCTTGGTTCAATTTCTTTTCTAGGTTCAACTGGTTTTTCAACCTCTTTAGATAAAATATCTCTTCCTCTTAATAACTCTATCAATTGAGGCTTGTTGCAGCGACAGTAGCCTTCTATTTTGTTGTCTTTCAGGATCTGTATTAGTTCTGGAAGTTTATTTATCATTTTAAATAACAATTGATTTTCTTTAATTCATTTCTTTTCATAAAGACGTTACGATAACATTACGATTAATATATAACACTCATCTTATTTCCGTCTGACTGGAAAGAGAGCATCTTGTCTGAGATAACCACAGCAAAGGCTTGTGTAGCGACAGGTACATTTGCATTAAATTGGGCCTTGACTTGGATGTCAGTTATAGAGGTCTTTAACCTTTCACTCTGCTTGCTCACAACACAAAGAGTGGGTATAGATCCTTGTAATCACTTGGAGAAATGTAAGGATTACTCACCAATTCATTCATGTTATAACACTTGGATCTGAAGGATACAGCATCCTCATACAATCGACTAAACTGTTGCTTAGGAAATGAAGCATTGTAATCAACAGCTGGATATTTACTTGAGTTCAACATACTCCTCACATTAAGATTGTCAAAAACAGCTGGATTTGTCGTTTGGTTACTATCTTTATTAGTTTGAAATGTAACAATAACCCAACGTGGTCTCTCCGGTGAAGACTTAACACTCAGGCTCCAGGTAAAGTTTGTGGATACTATCGCACAGAGATACTATCACATTGTCTCATACGGTAAGCAACTGGGAGAGTTGCCTTAGACTCAATTGTCTTGTAAAGCTGGAACCTTTCGCTGTCAGCTGGTAACACGTGCGGCATAAACCAAGAAACCTTATCAAGAATTACCTTACCAGCTTCTGGTAAAGTACCTGCTCCTGCTCCCCCATCAGCAACGCAGAAACCGAAGATATGTTTTGGGGGATCCGAAAGCTAAACGTTCCTTTAGGTTTTGGGGATCCGATGAGATATGTTGTCTAATTGCATATCCTGCATTATACCCTGGGTTCTCAATATCCCACTTTGCACTAACCCCCCGGTATCCTTACACCATAACTGATTCAAACCCTGACTTTTGCTAAAGTCATTGGGGTATTTTAACAAGCCCAACATGGTAGTTCCTTGTCCTGGAGAGAAGATATATTCAATCTCTTGCAAAGAAAGCTGATATTTAATATTACTAAACAGATACATAATTGCATTGTTTGTAAGGATAATGTTGTCAAGATTATCATATTGACCTCCTGTATCAGATCTTACAAGTCGACCCTCAGCAATGAGATAGGACTCACTCGGATGAGTGAATAAATCCTGTGTCTCAATGTTAAGTCTGATCTCCCAAGGGTTGTTTATACTCGTTCCCGTAACAGACTCATACTCATGATATTGATATTCTTCAATACTTTCATTTATTATAGGTGTCTCATTAAAATTTAGAATGTTCATTTTTTATAATAACAAGACTTTATTCACAAGTTAAAAAATGTTAAGCTATTCCAACCCGACGCTGTACACTGGAAATACTAATAAAGGTATAGTTGCGGAGATGTCTTTGTACCTCGCAGGTATACACTCCTAAGCTTAACGTATTTCATCTTCTCTACATCGAATGTCATGCTTTTCTCAATCTTTGGGTAAATCGTATTACCTTATACAATCGTTACCTCACCAAGATCCTCATCATGTACTAGGTAATCATTCACCTCATTCTCTATCTTCTTCATCTCCTCTAGATGTTCTTTTGACAAAGTAATAGCGAGAGAATCGGTCTTATACCTACCATTTTGAACAGCTCCCGCCTTATCTTCATGATTAAGTTTTATCGACGCATGTTTAATAATGATAGACGCAGCCTGGTACTTGCGATAGTTAACTCTTTTGAAATATAGATTACTCATGTTTTTAATAGATTTTGTTTTCCTTTAAATCATTTTAAGAAATGACAACATTTACATTTACATGCTACCATTCAACGTTCGAACAAGATTTTGTATGGCAATAGCGTTCCGATTAGCCCCAGAACCATTATTAAGTTATTAATGTTAGGTCTTCGCACCGATCCAACGTTATTGACCTGTTGTTGGTAATTTGGTATAGGTGCTAGGTTGGCGTATTTAGCTAGGATTTCGTGCGATTTAGGGGTAAGTGTTGGGTTGGTGTATTTAGCTAGGATTGCGTGCGATTTAGGAGCAAGCAACTGGGTCACACCCTTTTTAACCAGAGTTGTACCCGCATCGACGGCCGCCTTCTGTCCTGCCTGTAAAGCCTTCTTTGCTCCTTCTTTAACCAAATTCAAACTAACATTACCTAGAGTCTTCGCTGCAGTGGATGAAAAAACTCTTGCAACCACATCTGCCATAGACTCAAAGATTCCTGATCCTGCATAAGCCTAACGGTTTTCATATCCATGATAGTTTATAATTAACATACTTTTTTATAGTAACAAGATTTGTTTAAATAAATCATCGTCCATGATGTTTTGACTCTTCAATTGATTCAAAATGAATAAAATCTCATCGTTTACTCCAGTGTTTCCCACTGACTTGCTTGCCATCAGCAGATCAAGCCTAGCCACCAAATTGTCTGTGTCGGGGACACCTTTTCCGGTAGATGAGACGTTTTGCGCATTTTTAGACGTCTTTTTGGATACAAGTCTGCTATGCCACATCGTTTTCAAGAGATTATTCCACTTCCAACTCTTACTCGCCTTTGGTTGGTTAGCATTAGGGTTATTACCCCTGTGTAATGTGTTGGTGCTGTGTATTATCTCAGCATACTTATCATCGTCTTGGTCTGTGTAAATATTAGAATCTGTTTTTTTACTCATCAATAATTCCCATAGACCTGGTGTCCCCCTCATATTCTTTATCTCCAATAAATAAACTCTCATCAACGATTGCCAGTTGCTGATCACCAATGAAGAAGTTGCCATGTTTGTCATATATCCCATAGGTCTTACCAACATCATCCTTTGATGCAAACTTTCTTAAGTACTGTTCCGCAATGGGGCCAATAAAGCTGGTCTCTGTAGTAGGATCTTTTTGCTCTAACATCTGAATACTTCGAAACTGAGGAAACGTATCGATTGGACTGCCATTGGAATCTCTTCAATCCCTTGTTTTATAGGTTTAAGCTCACTAAGAATATCCTCCGTCAACTCCCGTTGATTTGATGTCACAGGTTAAAAGAACTTTGAGAGGTTACCTTACATCTCCCGTTCATCTACTCGCTCGGTCATATTACTTTGCTGAATATTTCGTTTAGTTTTGAGGAACTCTTGAACAATAAAATCCTTCTTCTTCGGGTCTGTTATTTTTAAAAACGACATTTTTTAAATGGGGCTAGATTATCTTGATTACGCTTTTCATCAAAAATATTCTCACTTTTGAGATTGTAAACATGAAAAAAAAAAGAGTAAAAATGTTAACACAAATCTTTTATATTACCATATTAGGTAATATAAATGTTTAAGATTTCAGATTTTCATCCGCATTTGAGGAGAGTTTCTTATTTATAAAACTTCCGCCGATGCTAAGTTATCCTATCCCTAAAGCTGCAGCTTCCATAGCAACAACTACTGGAGCTGCGATAATGGTTGAAAGTAAACCAATTCCACTTACAGTTATGAGACCTGTATAAATATTAGATACGATGTTAAATACACGATGATAGTTTTTACTCAGAGTCTGTCGCTTATCACGTTCATTTTCAAGCAACTTCTGAATTTTACTAATTCTATGCAAACTATATCCATGTCCTCTATTGAGTAGAGATTCAGAAGCATTGCTGTTTTCTTCTAATTCCATATTTTAAGTATGATTATATTTTTTTTAAAATCTTATATATTAGGTAACATATACCATGTCCAATTTCCATGATAGACTTTACAAAAGCAATCCTAAGAGTGGGATACTACTGAAGGGGCTGTTTTTACCAAGAAATAACCCCCGTCCATTATATAGACCACCTCTTTTTTCAGAACCACCCGATTGTCCCAAATAGAGTCCCTTTCCGTCTGTTTCTACCTGACAAACACATCCACCCTTTTTAAGGTATAATCCATTACCCATTTACTTTGACACACCCGTACTAGCTAGTCGTCCTAACAGAGCTCCAATACCTAAGGATGGGAGAACTGATTTCATTAGAAAAGGAGCTACTTTAGATACTGAACCTGCAAGTAGTCTGAGAAATCCTCCTTTCACTTTAAGATTATATCTGATTTGAGCTTTACTCATCTTGAACGTTACCCCCTTCCCATCTTAATAAGCTTTTGTCATTTTAGTGACTTGAGCCTTTGTTAGTGCGAGTATATCTTCTCCACTTAGATCGTGATAGCTTAATCTTATAGAAACCGCTTCTCCAGATTGAAGACCTGATTTAAGCTTCTCCTTTTGACCATCTAAAATTGACACTATTACATTCGTATAACTATTTTTATACAATATTCTTTTTTTTAGTCAAGCCTCTCGGATATGAAATTGCATAGTCAACTGTTCTCCTCGGAGATTAAGCTGTTATCCGTCTTCATCTGTTAAAATTGTATCCATCCTACTGATCGTGTCTTTCGGGGTTTCAATGATTGTATATCCAGATGAGACGTTAGGGAAAAAGCTATATATTGTAGGTGATGATATTCCATTCACAAACGAGCCTTCAAATACATCTACGTTGACGAATATACTATTAATCGACATAATATCAACCGCATTTTCAGACTCATTATAGTGATAACTGTAAATATTACTCTTAAACCCTAAAACCTTTCTGAGATGTTTATTACCCTGATCAAAATTAACTTGATAGTTGTTTTTTAACATGAGTATGGCTTTCTGAGTATAAGAATTAGCTGATAATCTAATATAGTAATCATCATTATTTTGGGTGTTATAGTGACCATTTTGCCTCATTTTTGACTGAATAATTGCGTTAAGATCTCTGATTTCATAACTTCCTTCATTTATGACTTACCCCTGTCATGAGAGTATCTAAAAACGTTGTTTGTATCATCGATGTTTGGAAAGCTGAAGTACGTCTCTAGGTTGACTAGAGCCATTTCATACTTCTTATTGAGTTATAATGGTGGATTAAATCTGGTATTGATATGTGTACTATCATCCCTCACCACAATCTGGAATGAGCGTTTAGGTTCTTTATTTTTTGCTATCCGTTCTAGCAGATCAATACTGTTTGCATTCATTTTATGTATCATACATTTTTTTTATGGGATGTAAAATGTATCAAACCCACTCCTATACTTCCATAATGTTTCTTACAGGACAAGTCAATCACAACAAAACCATGTGGTTTTTTCCATGCCTTTTTACATAAAATTCTTAACTCATCGTTTGACATATCACTTCTGACATGATCGTTGTAGATGTGGTTAATGTTCTTAAGATCTTGGGGGAACATAACGATAAAGTTTGCATTCTCGCGGATAGTATGTCTTGGGAGTTTAAAATAGTTTTGTGATAGGTAGAAACAGTCCACGTTTGAATGTCTTCCACGAATGAAGTATGACTCACATTTGTTCTGCTTTTCAAGCAAACAGATCATCAAAGATCATAAGGTTCTTGTTGTTTGGACAAAGTTCACATGGATCTGGTATATCCTCTGACGTTTCGTAAAAGCTGCATTTGATGTCAGACTTGTATCTTAGATTTGTGCTCATCTCCGCAACTATAGCTACTGGGGAAGCATCCAGACTCATAATCCCCTTCTGATTGTTAAATAACTGAATGATCGCTTCTTTAGGACGCTTTTCCTCAAAAGCCTTTTTCAATATCCTATACTCTGGTTGAAACAAACTTTTACCAAATATAGATAATTGATTGTAGTCTAACCAACCCGCATTGAGTAGCAGATTCAACAGCAAGGTAGTCTTTCCACAACCTGACCTCCCAATAAGTACTCCCCGTATTGACTTGGGAGTAAAGGGTGATTAAACCTTTTGGATTGCATTTCATTCCACGAGAGATTTTTCAATTCCATATTTTAGTATAAAAAATATTTTTTATATTGAAAACAATGACAATGTATTGTGTGAAATGTCGAGAGCTTACTGATATGTATGGCTTGGAAACTCTTGTCACTAAAAATGGAAGAAATATGAAGAAGGGTAAATGTAGCGTTTTTGGTTCTACAAAAACTCAATTCGTTAAAGGATCAGCACCCTGTAATGTCAAGGGTAAAGGATTTGTCAACAACCTAATCAACAAGCTACCTTTTGAAATGCATCTGCCAGGTCATAACTTTACTGGCCCTGGAACAAAGCTTAACAAAAGGCTGAATATAGACATGACTCTTAAGCCTTGGAGCATCCCAATAAATCGTGTAAATGAAGCTGCATACCATCATGATGTGTGTTATGCTAAAAATAAAGACACCGGCACGAGGAATACTGTGGTGATAAGAGCATGATTAACAAGTTGGATGGAATTTACAACCCATCTGTACGTTAGAGCGAAGCATCGTCCAAAAGATAATTGGAACTAAGATGAACTTTGGGATGGGTGTTAAACAGCCTAAAAAAAGCTCAAATAGTTTGGACTAACCAATTAGCTAAAGAATTACACAAGCCAGTCAATACAAAGTTTCAAAAGAGAAGAGTCTACGTTAATGGTATAGATGAAATTTGGGCTGCTGATTTAGTAGACATGCAGAGCTTTTCCAGAGAAAACAACAACTTCAAGTACTTGTTGACTGTAATTGACATCTTTTCAAAGTATGGTTGGATGATACAGCTAAAGGATAAAACTGGAAAATATGTTGCAGATGCATTGAAGCAGATCTTAAAGGATCGGAGACCGAAGAAAATGTGGGTGGACAAGGGTAAAAAGTTCTATAACAAGAATGTACAAAACCTTGTTGAGATCTACAGTACGGAGAATGAAGAAAAGTCATCTGTGGTTGAGAGATGGAACAGAACAATGAAGGAACAAATGTGGAAGTACTTCACCGCTAATTCCACCAGGAAATACATTAATATATTGAATGATCTTGTAGATCAATATAACATCACAAAGCATTCTTCGATAAAGATGACTCCTGTAGAATCTAGTATGAAAAAGAATGAGAATCGTGTGTATAGAAATCTGTATAAGGATATGCCAACAAGTCACTCAGAACCAAAATTTGCTGTTGGTAATAGGGTTAGGATTACTAAAAAGAAGAGGACGTTTGAGAAGGGGTACACACCGAGATGGACTGAGGAGGTGTTTACGGTATCATAGATTCAGTATACCAACCCTGTAACATACAAAATGAGAGACTACAACGAAGAGGAAATTCAAGGTACATTCTACGAGCAGGAGCTTCAAAAAACTAACCAAGAGATGTTTAGGATTGAGAAGGTAATACGAAAAAAGGGTAAAAAGGCTCTTGTAAAGTGGTTTGGTTATCCAGAGTCCTTTAATTCATTGGTTGATATTAGCGCACTAACAAAAATATAGTTTATATAAAATGTACATATCAGTTGACAATGTAGTCCTACTAAACAAACCATTAAGCAATCTAGAATTGATAGATGCTGTCAAGTTATTAAAAATACCACATTTTAGAGGGGTGTTTATGCGTAATGGTCGTCTTAAAAAAAAGGAGTGTGGTATACTCAACCTAGATGACAACGACAACCTAAATGATCAATATGGAACTAGTACTGGTGGTGGCACACATTGGGTTGCATGGTGGAAAGATGGAAAAAACAAGTTCTATTTTGATAGCTATGGTTTACAACCACCTACTGAGTTGATAAACTATTTAGCACAACCAATTACATACAACACTCATCAAGTTCAAAAGGCGGGGACAGTTATATGTGGACATCTATGCTTGTATGTTTTGAAACTATTGTCAGATGGAGACAGCTTGCAAAACATTATCAACAATCTGCTTTAAAGAAAGGGTATCCTTTTTTTTTAAAAAATGCCTGTCGATAAATTTGGTCGTAGTTTTAGTGCATTTAATACATCAGACTCCGGGGTAAGTATTACTTATATAAACACTAATTTTTTAAGAAGGGTTAGGACAAGTACGGCATCCGGTCCACTCAATATGGATACAAACAAAATATCTAATGTTGTTGATCCATTAGATAATCAGGATGCTGCTACCAAGCATTATGTAGATGCACAAAAGGATATTGCTCTTCAACAATTTTTAAAAATGGATGGCACGAAGTCAGCATCAGGTACACTCAATATGAATACCCACAACATTTCTAATGCTGTTGATCCATTAGATGATCAGGGTGCTGCTACCAAGCATTATGTAGATGATTTGAGAGCTTATATTGATAAACATTTAAATGACCAAGAAAAAGAAAATGAAAAATTTAAATTTATTTTACAATTTTTACATGATCAAGAAGAAGTAGATAAAAAGCTTAATGTAAAAGTTAATAATATTAAAAAGAAAGTAAAGGCACTGTCATGGATTATGAAGTTTAAAAATAAGCTTGAAGGCTTATGGGCATCGGCGTCTGTAGGAATCCGCGAGAGACAAGAGGACCCGCAAGAAGTGTAAGAGACAAGAGGACCCGCTTGTCATCGTTTATAATTATTCTAAAGTGGACCAGGAAGATGGTTAAAACGTTAAAGTAGTCCAGAGAGATGGTGGATGAATAGAGATTGAGTCATAAAGAGGTTAACAAGTTAAAATGGACCAGGAAGATGGTTAAAACGTTAAAGTAGTCCAGGAAGATGGTGGATGAATAGAGATTGAGTCATAAAGTGTTAACAAGTTAAAGTGGACCAGGAAGATGGTTAAAACGAAGATGGTAGGGAAATGAAAAATGTCCCAGAACCGGCAATACTGTACTACTGTTATGCTACGGTGTTTTACGTTGTGCTACGTTTCTGCTATGTTGTGCTACGGTTTGGTACGTTGTGGTAAGCTATATATGATACTCTCTCGCGTCAATGGATTGTAATTATTTCAACAGTCTTGGTAGAGAGTCATCAATGCGTGACGCGTTTTAACTGAACGTGGCGGCAGCGAGGCATAACGAAGCACAGAGTGGAACAACGTATCGACAACGAGGTGACAGCGTGCCGACAGCGAGATATAACGCACCTTTAAATTGTGTCACAACGGGAATACAACGAGGCGACAGCATGGCTAGCACGTGTCTATGACGTGGCAACAACGCGGCACATCGCGGCACCCTGCTGAAATTTGCTAAATCGTGGGAATCAGAAAAGGGGCACAACGGCGAGGCAAAAACGTGACACTATGACTGGGGCAGTACAAATGACATTATATGCAGTCAGTGTTTCGATACATTTGGTAGTATTTTGATTATATGCAGTAGTTTTACCTGTATACGTTGTATGTTGGTTAATAGGTGTGATACATTTACATATTTGAAGTGCTCGCGATTAATTCTATACGTGGTGAATTATGACTTATGTGTTCATAAAAAGTATTGTACGCAATTCATTTAGCAATACTATTCATGGTAGAAGCGGCATTTTCTTGGTTATTATGTTCGGTCTTTACTAGTATATACATGGTGTATATAGCTTTATATGCGGTGCATTTTCATTGTAATGAAGGTACTTTCCGGCATTCTCCGGAATATTCCCGGAAATTACCGATTAACACCGTCTAAGCCAGCGTTGTTTTTAAACGGCGACCGTACTGTCTACAACAGACGACCTAGAATACATATGAAAATCACTGTAAATAAATTTCTAATTATTGAAAGGATTTGAAAACATAGTAGCAGAAGTAGAACTTGCCTATGATAAGCAATTTCATCTTTTGTAAAGATGTTTTCAAATGTCGTCTGCTGCATATGCATAAAAAAGCGTCTGTAAGGGGGAAATGGTTAATCGATTCCATAAGCAATTCCTCCTTTTCACACAATGCTTTCAAATCTGCTTCATGTCAATTCTTTCCATACTCTAGATATTTTAACGTTTTACTACAGGCATTTATTTGCTCTTTCCCCCTTTCAGGCACATTTTGAATAACTTGAAACAGATTACATCTCTGTAAATGAAGGTATAATTATTGAAAATAGTTGAAACCTTTGTGGAAAAAGAAGAAATGGTCACGATAAGCAGTTTCTCCTTTTGTCTTGATAGTTTTCCTTCATTCCGTTTGTCTGTCTGTCAGTTTGTCGAGCCAATTAGGAAATGTAAAGTCAATTAGTTAATTTCAGCAAACAAACGAGTTATAACCGTAGGGTCAAAATTTGTTTTACATGTGAGCCGCTTCTACCTATTTTGGGTCTTAATGTATTTGCATTTGTGTAAATTGACGATTCTGTGTCCGTCAACATGTCATCTAGTCCTAGATGTATCTGTTGACAAATACACTGTAGAACTGTAGCCTAATTAGTTTAAGGCCAATTTACCTTGTATAGTCCCGTTGCGGAGATTCAATTAAACCCGAAATCGCTAGATGCGGCTTATATAGGTTAACAAATACATTACCAGTACCATAACATGTACCATTTCCCAAACACAAACAAATAAATCTTCTGTAATCAATACTTTGTGTGTAGTCTAATGTCTGTATTATTCTCATGAAAATCATTGGATTGATTCTGAGTATAAAAGAATTTGAATTTGAATTTGAATTTGTTTGTCTGTAAAGCTCTTAGGCACTTATGGATTAATTATCCGTCCGTCCTGCTGGCTGTCTGTATGTCTGCTGTCTGTCTTTCTTTTTTTCTTTCTTTCTCTTTCTCTCTCGCGCTCTCTCTCTCTCTCTCTCTCTTTCTCTCTCTCTCTCTCTCTCTCTCTCTCTCTCTCGCTCCCTTTCTCTTTCTCTCTCTCTCTCTCTCTCTCTCTCTCTCTCTCTCTCTGTCTCTCTGTCTCTCTCTTTCTTTCTCTAGTTGTTTCACCTCTCTCTCTCTCTCTCTCTCTCTCTCTCTCTCTCTCTCTCTCTCTCTCTCTCTCTCTCTCTCTCTCTCTCTCTCTCTCTCTCTCTCTCTCTCTCTCTCTCTCTCTCTCTCTCTCTCTCTCTGTCTCTCTCTTTCTGTATCCCCCTCTCTCTTTTGATATATCAGTATGTATGTATGTCTGTTTGCAAACATAGCTGCCAATGCAATGATCACAGGTTCGAATCTCTAAATCGGAATGTATTTTACATTTATGGCCTTTTTATCATGATTCTCATGTTGTGTTATGCGAGCATGATTCTCCTTTCTTAAAATTATTAAATTAAAGATATGCCGATTAATTATATGTATTCTATATTGTCGAGTTAATCTTATAAAATAAGATATATGTGCATGTATGATACGTTGTAACATTTAGGGCAAGAGTACACGTACATTGACATTGCACTAGCATTGAGAACATTTGAAGATGAAAGGGAAACTTATGATTGACTAAATGAAATTGTCTGAAAGGAAAAAGAGATGGCCGTATGTATATTATATACAAATCAAATTTAGAAACAAAACCAGACAGACAATCGAACCAATGAAAAGTGAACTTTGAGGTTTGAAGTACTTCGTTCTTAGACACTAGGCTACGACGACGGTGTTGTTGTGAGCACCTGCGTTTAAGTAATACTAGGTTGCAGGCGATGGTTGATGAGTAACGATAAGTAACGCTGTTTACTAATATTTATTTAGTAATAAATTTAAAATGTTTATAATCACAAAATCACAAAACGAAGACTTAAATAATTTTACATTGTGATTAGGAGAACGATCCAATATTGCGAACATAAATTTGATGTGCGTTTTTTAGGTATAATCTCCATTTGCAAATCTTTGTCTTCGGCCATTGTCTCAATAAAGTTTCAATGTATCAATTTCAAACTTGGTTTATAGGAAACCAATGACCTGCAGATGTGAATTAATTGCACAAAAACTATAACTCGCATAATTTCGATAGTCTGTCAATTACATGTATCAGCATGATTCCAATATACAGTATGCTACTAAATAGATACACCGTTGATCAGCTCTTGTACTTTGGACTATGTATTCTTCTCCCATATGCAAAATCTAATATGACAATATATATATAGGTCACCGAGATAGATTTTGTGTAGAGTACGTTCGACAAACGACGATTTAGTAAACTTTAGTCAAATTTTCGAGCATTTTATTGGAAGTCTAAATAATAACAAATTGACTTGTATGTATACATTTTTTGTACTTTCAAGTCTTTTCTGGAGCTAATTCCTGTTCAATTTGGTGCTCTATGTATATGCAGCTGGAAAGGCATCAATAATTGTACAGAATACTATATAAATATAAATTTATGAGACCAAAAGGTTTTTAAACTAAATGAATTATAAACATTTCTCCATATAAAAAGAGCCAAAAAAGGATACAGAAATATATATGTGAAAGACTAACAAATAATTAAAACTTGCATAAGTATTGACCCGTTAGATCACATCATATCGATTTGGCATCTGATGATCACACACATTTGAAAGTTATCAACACACAACTTAAACCAAAGTGAAACTACTCTACTAACACAAACTGTATGTTCTATGGGCATCTTCAGTCTTAGTCTAAGGGAGATAACTCATGCCTCATTTGTCATTGAAACTAAACTGTAGTGTATCTCACACCTAATTAACAACTGACACTTTGTTACTTAGCACAAAACCGCCAACTATATGGCCGTAATCTTTAACTTTTTAATTATTTATTAATAATATTACATCAAAATATAGTAAAATATATTTTGTAAACACAAATTCTGAAATATAAAAATGTAAAAATTACAAAGGTTACATAAACATTTACGATAGGTTACGAATTCACTTATACCAGGGTACGAATTCACCAAAATATACAGGTTATGAATTCACTGGCAGTTTCGCAGCTGTGATGCGCAGTGGCAAATCCCGCGTATGCCTTTAATGGTCGCTGCTCGGTTTGTCAATCTTTTGTAATTCATGATTTTATTTGTTATACAGAAAAACCTCAAACTTTGATAATTAGGTTGTGGTTATTGGCAGGCAATTTGTGTTGTTTCAAACAGTTTTGGTTTGGTTTGTTTACATGCCGATGAGACATTGTTTCAACAACGTGTATCCATATAAACTATGCCATATATTTTCAACTTACAGAGGCCCCTATACAATGCTTTCAGAGCTTTGATTGAAATGGGCTGTCATACTCGATAATTTTCGGAAATCATTCCGGAGAATGCAGAAAAGCATGATCATCGTAATGAAAAATGCACCGCATATAAAAGTAACACTACTGTATATAATCAAAATACCACCGCATGTTTCCATACACTGAATGTATATAATGCATATAATGTTGTTTGTATTGCATATGACGTTGTTTGCACACCATATAATGGTTATTCTACTGTATCTACACACTTTTGCACTGCATATAATTAAAGAACCACCATGTATAACGGAAAAGGCACTGCATATCAAGTAAAATGTACCATGTCAAATGAAATATGTACATCGTATACATGAAAATGTACTGCGTTTAATACAATACAACATATTAAGACAGTATAGGCAAACCATATTAGCCTATTCCATTTGTGGGGATAGTGCGCCATTTTAAGCCCAGTAACCGATGATAACCAAGGACTTCGCATCAATTACCCTAAAATTAACCATATTTTTAGCGGACGGGATTACTCAATTCTTTTCGTCAATTTAATAAAAGATCTGTTCACCCCAAAAAGACACTAACATTCAAATATTTTCTTTCATGATATTCGGGCTATCACTATATGCAAAAAAGAAGATGCCAGTCAAAAGGGGGGGGGGGGGGGGGGGGGGCTTCAAAACCAAAGAAATGGCTACCACCTCAGTCAGTTATTGAGAGACTATGTGACCTATTTCAATTTCAAATAAATAACATAGAAACTGTCGGGAACCATGACAGTGTGCTACCAAACTTTGTTTGGAGCGGAATTCTCAAACGAAATAGTGGTGATAAAATAGAATACTATTTTGGCCCTGAAGCGCACTTTGAGTCATTAGGTGATCTTCCAGAATGTCGGCAAGGGAAAACAAAACGAATGCTTGATGATACCCCACAGCATGGAGCTCGTCGGAAGTGACAACTGACTTATACAAGCTTACTATAAAATGATATAATTGTTAAGAACAATGTTTAACTCTTCCCCATATCTGTTGCCTCAGCAGTAGACGACTTTTGGAAACATTGAGGCAAAAGGAGAAATTGCTCAAGCTCCATTTGCCCCTATGTTTTCAAGTTTATTCAATCATTACACTCTCATTTATAGATGTGTCAACTATTTGGAGATTTTTTTTCAACATGGTCTGAGGCAGATTTTCTGTATCTGGGAAATGGTTAATGCAGCTTTTAGGTCTATAATAAGTCATATTTCTTATTATTTATAAATTGTATACTAATGATAGTATGTCCCCCTTTATTAACATTTCATTAGGATTGAAACTATATGTCCTTGTACGACAACAATTTAGTGTTAATTCAATACATGTATACCGAAGTATTATCTGACTTTTGTTAACTAATGTCAATTACATATCTTCATTGTAGTTGCTTAAATTTTGCTTCAGTTTCAATGATATTAAATATCGTCAACTTTAGTCTGATATTTATTGTCATTTGGGTGCTGGATACAATTATGTCTCCAGTGTGTACATAAATAAGATGGTGCATGAATGAATTTTAACAAATATGGAATATTGTCATATTGCCTGGTCATACAAGAACAGTAACTGCAGCCAATTGAAATGACATGTTATTTTATTACAGGCTACCTTTCACAATTAATCAATGGAGTTGTTATATAGTAGCAATAATTGTTGAATATATTGACCAATCAATATCCATTTTAGATCAATTAAGTCAAAGCAATTGTTTTACAATCTGTATAAAATTTGCTCAAGACATAATTAAACATTGTCTGTATGCCATTCAGTCAAAATATATATGACCATGTATATAAACAAGAATTTAGAGGCAAGAATCTTTACTGCATGTACTTTTAAACAACCCTTTCCTACATAAAACAAATCTGCAGCAGGCGGCTTTAAAAACAACACTTTTTGAATAAAGATGAAAACATTGTAGCAAAAGAAGAAAAAATGCTCTTTTTGAGCAGTTTCTTCTTTTGCCACCATGTTTTCAAAAGTTGTCTGCTGCAGCAGCGCCATGGTTTGTATGAGGGAAATGGATAAGTAAACATGATAACATTATCCTTTTGGAGAAATTATTCTGTTTATTGATGATAATATTCTCATGTAGAATGAATGGTTAATAAAACATATTAATTAATAAAACTAGTTGAATTTATAATATTTCCACTATCTCTATCAAGGTAGATTGAGAATTATCTTCTAGGCTTCATAACGGTTTATTATCTGATAAGAGATGAGTAACACGCCATGAAGAATTTAAGGGTCACAGACTGTACTGGTAATATAACACAGATAATAGATAAGAGGTCGACATCTATTTATATCGTAACTTGTTATGTCCAAAAGTTGTCGACATATATAAAGTGTACAGGAGGAGAGCGCGTCACTTAAAGTAATCTGGCTTTAACCCGCATCCTAGTGAACATGTCACTGAGAGTTCAACCTAACTACTTGGAAGAAAGAAAAGACAGAATAAAACTAGTTTTAATTTATAATAGTTTACAATTATTGCGAGATAAGCTTTCAGGTTATATGAATTGAATCATATCCCGGACACTATAACACTCCGAGAATGAATTCAGATACTTGAGCATATATTTTGGGCAAAGAGTTAAAACATTGATAGATTTTGGAGCCTGATATCAACGCAGATGGCAATATTGAGATTTTTGCAAACAATACATGTGAGTCGGATCGTAAAGAGCTGTCTCACCTTAAAATCTGCATTGTTTGTTTTCTTGTTATCAAAACATCCCAACACTTTTAATTCATGTGAATAGGAGACGCCCGATTTTGAACATGGAAGGGTCTACTTTTAACAATAAGGCGATGAAAGAGTTATCGACTACACCACCGAGGTTGGAATAGGCTGATCATTTATCCGTCAACCAATATCACACCATAAACGAATGTTCAGATTCATCCCAGAACTGTTATCTAAACGGACATTTGTTCTGCACAGATCATATGTGTGTATTGTCCTGATTAATAACACGTCAGAGCCTGGCCTAATATGGGTCTGTGGTCATTTGTTTTGTAGTTGTATATGGAGTCAATGAAATCTCATTGAATCACAGCAAAATACTTCGCTATACATTTATTGGATCTGACGGCACCGCATAAATGGTCGTCTCCCATTAACACTAATCTTTTAAATACTCATGAGCACGTGTTTGGTATTTCCTTGCGTCGCATCGCATGTTATAACCGACGCCAGGTTCTTTACAACCGGACAATTTTGACAAATCAGCGCTTCTCAATCTCTTGTATGGACCGTATTGGTTATCTCATTTGTTTTATACCGAACGATTTGGTAAGCGACAATTTGATAAGCTGACGTAAAGGTCAATCTGAGCCGACCTGTATGGGGCAATCATCAGATATATATACGAGATAGCGAAGCTTAGATCTTGTTTTAATGAGTTTAAGTGTTATTTACATACATACCTGTCTTACCCAACTATCGGTATGCAGAAAACCGTATCAGGCTCCGAACTAACGCGTCAATTTATCTGGATAATATTCACTGATTACAAGTACATTGATTGTTTGATGTTTACGCAACTTACAACAATATTCCAGTTATATCGCGTCGTCTCCTGGGTAAGTTACAAGTACTACTGGTTCATTTATCCTGACACCAGACTTCTGGTCCATTTATCCTGACACCAGTCAGTCAGTCGTAATGCTAACCCCGCAACCCTGAGCGCCAAGGAGAGCAACCTGACTACTAGTTGTAAAGTATTTTCTATGAACCGGTCGGGTATTACAAGTAGAGACCGAATTAAGACAGAGAAAGTAAGCAGTAGATAATCATTTTTTTTAACCGGTTTACAGTTGTATACAATGGGAGTAACTTATCTCTCTCTTCTAAGTTCCTGACGTAACCCTTTCCCACAGACAAATAGACGCCTGTTTAAACATTGTGACAACAGATGCCTTTTGCCACAATGTTTTCAATTATTAGCTCGCCTATTCGAAGAAATAGGGGAGCTTATGTTATCACCCCGGCGTCCGCGTCCGCGTTGGCGTTGGCGTTGGCGTCCGCGTTGCCAGCTTGGTCAAACCTTTGCGTGCAAGGCCTTTTCTCAGACACTGTGTATGCTGTTGCTTTGAAACTTCACACACTTATTCAGGATCATTAGGGGACCTTGTATGTCAAGTCCCATAACTCTGGAATGGATTTTGACTGAATTGTGCCCCTTTTTGGACTTAGAAATTTGGTCAAACCTTTGCGTGCAAGGCCTTTTCTCAGACACTGTGTATGCTGTTGCTTTGAAACTTCACACACTTATTCAGGGTCATTAGGGGACCTTGTATGTCAAGTCCCATAACTCTGGAATGGATTTTGACTGAATTGTGCCCCTTTTTCGACTTAGAATTTTGGTCAAACCTTTGCGTGCAAGGCCTTTTCTCAGACACTGTGTATGCTGTTGCTTTGAAACTTCACACACTTATTCAGGATCATTAGGGGACCTTGTATGTCAAGTCCCATAACTCTGGAATGGATTTTGACTGTATTGTGCCCATTTTCGACTTAGAATTTTGGTCAAACCTTTGCGTGCAAGGCCTTTTCTCAGACACTGTGTATGCTGTTGCTTTGAAACTTCACACACTTATTCAGGATCATTAGGGGACCTTGTATGTCAAGTCCCATAACTCTGGAATGGATTTTGACTGAATTGTGCCCTTTTTTGGACTTAGAAATTTGGTCAAACCTTTGCGTGCAAGGCCTTTTCTCAGACACTGTGTATGCTGTTGCTTTCAAACTTCACACACTTATTCAGGGTCATTAGGGGACCTTGTATGTCAAGTCCCATAACTCTGGAATGGATTTTTTTCAAACATTTGGATTTTTTTCTTTTTCTTTTCTTGTATTTTTCAATTTTGCGTTTAGCTCAACGTTAAAGTTTCGATTTTTTTTTTTCTCAATAAGTACTGGTTCTAGGGCTTTCATATTTTTTGGGGTAAAACATTTGTTTTTTGCTGGATTTTGAAAATTGGGCATAGCTTCTTCATATTTTGTTGGATTAATTTCCTTTTTTTTTTTTTTAATTTTCTTGTATTTTTGAACTTTGAGCATTATTTTTTTTTTCTTGAATTTTGGAACTTAGTGTTCAGCTCAATTTTTTTGAACTTTTTTTTTTTATTATTTCTTGTTTAAAAATAATTGTGTTTAACTTTTTTTTTTTATTATTTCTTGTTTAAAAATAATTGTGTTTAGCTCAATGTTAGAGTTTTGTTTACTTTTTGTCTTTTACACTTGCCTTGATAGTCAAAGCAGGGGACACAGTGAGACATTTAATTACGCGTAATTCTTGTCTTTCTTTTGTAAATTCAATTTCAACTGAATTATTCCACTTTTGGATTTTGGACTTTATACCCATGCTATAACTGTTCTGAAGTAGGCCCTGATAGAGGATATCCCTGATAGGCGAGCTATATTGTCCTCCGACAACTCTTGTATGAAATATAAAATAAGACACTGTTTGATGCAGCAGTCAGTCAGGGTATAATCCACTGTTAATTTAACGAATAATTCACTAAAAGGTATATAAACCGTTCCACGAGAAACCCAACATAATGGACTTTGCTTAATGTATCGACCCAGATCAGCCTGCGCTGTCCTCGCAGGCTAATCCGGGTCGACACATTCCGTCTCAGGGGGATAGAGGTATTCATGAAACAGAAAATCCACAAGTAGCGAAAAAGTTCTTAAACCGATCCGGGTCGATACTTTACGCAGAGTCCAAAATGTTGGTTTTCTCGTGGAACTGCTCATATAAGAAGTAAAATATTTCATGTAATAAAACTTACTGTTTGAAGCAGTCTTTATCATTTTAGCGGACGTAGTTAAGTAATAAATAATGCCTTACTTATATTTGTCCACACTGTCGGTTTTCTCGTGGAACGGCTCATATAAGAAGTAAACAATTACATTTAATAAAACTTACTGTTTGAAACAACAGTCCTTGTCACAACATTTTAGCGGTGCGGCATATATTTGTAATTAATGAATCATTCGCAATATTACAACAGCATCTTGTGTATAACTGGATTTCAGCCGCGTGAAAAGTGTGAACGGAGCATGCATAGTTACAGGTTGCGTCCAGTTTCATCATCTTTGGATTTGTAAAATTGATTGCAATGTAAAATAGAAGAGTTTCTTAGTGTCGAGGGAATGTCAAACTAACTTGAACTGTGAGCTTTATTCTTGTGCAAGATATTGAAACCCCATTTTTCAAGTTGTAACTAAAGATAGATAATCGTCGCGTCTAGCGATTTGTGGTTTTAATGCATCTCCGTACATGTATAGTCAAGACTCAGATGACAAAGTGTTACTAATGTCTCCACTGTTCGTCTACATGTACTTCAGTCCGAGATGCATCCGTAGCCAAACAAGAGAGCGCCGAGGACTGCGGCGAACGCCAACGATCGTCTGCCTTTTTCTAAGTCGAAAAAAGGGCATTCTTACCGAATAATTATTAAAGTCAGAGTTATGAGACTTGGTATAGACATGCGTATTGTTCATAGAAATATGTGTACCAAGTTTCATTTGAAAATGTTGAACCGATTTTGAGTTATGAGGTAAGTTTCAAGTTTTGTAACGCCGCAGACAACTCCGACGATGCAGACGACACAGAAGACGACGACGACGCCAAGGGTATCACATAATATCCCGACTTTTTTTTCTTCCAAAAAACAGACGAGCTTAAAAACTAGAACTATATAGTCCCATTAGTTTCAGAACTATTTACCTTTATATGATCACGTGACGGAGTTTCAATAAGACCCCAAATCGCAAGACAGGGCTCAAATTTTATCAAAGTAAATAAACACGTTTTACCTTTCTTTGAAAAAATTCACAAGTATTTTCTCTGCATCATACAGAGACACAATACACGGAACGTCTCATTGTGCGTTTAAAGCATTGACACAAACTTTTTGCAGGTGAAAAAACCACTTCAGTTGAGATTTATAATGACGTGATGAATGTCAAAACATAACTGAAATCTAACATGATATACACGACAAGCATTCGGTCCTACAACAAATGCACAATAATGGTTTAGAGAAATGTGTGACAAATTACCATTTATAATGACGTGATGAATGTCAAAACATAACTGAAATCTAACATGATTATTCAGCACAATTAAGATATACACGACAAGCATTCGGTCCTACAACAGATGCACACTAATGGTTTAGAGAAATGTGTGACAAATTCCCAACTTGTGTTACCTTTTATAATGTCAGTTTTGTTTATTTGTTTGCATTGCTGGTATCTTAAGATAAACAGGCCAAACTGATAACAATTTCCTCCATCATTTAAACTAAGCGTATTTTTGATATATTATTTCCATTTTGTTGTTCCTGAATGTAACTGATTGTAATTTACGTATCCCTTTCAACAGCAGAACGTAGATATCAATCCAAACAGTAATTTTGAGCAAGGGCAAAATATTCAGTCAATTTAACACTTATCTCGCCGAATTTCTGGAACTGGTATCATCACCATTGACTTTAATAACTTTGAATTTAGACATACCCTCTTCAAAATGTGACACATCTACAGCAGACGACTTTGAAATCACCTGGGCGAAATTGTAGTAAACCTCTATAAATGAAATTCTGATCATTGAATAGAGTTGACTCTAGGCCCTATATACATGTACTTGATTGGAGAAATACGCACCAAACAGGCAGCAGTACTAGAGCAAATCAGCCTAATATACGTATTTCGAGGGCGTGGCGTGAAACGGTTGTAACTAAACGTTGTATTTAGTTACCAAGGTTGATCACCTCGCCATAAAGTCTTTAAAATCGTTAAATCATTTGTTTTGGTAAACAATGCAAATTTAGGTGCCATTGCTCGTTCTGAGCACTGGCACCTAAAATTGCATTGTTTACAAAGGGGTCATAATTGCCTCTAAACCAGGGTTTTCGAAATAGGTTTTTAGTTACAACCGTTTCACGCCAAGCCCCCGATTTGCATCTAATACAATTTTTGAAAATATTCTCCTAGTTACTGGTACACATTCTGCTGTAGATTTTTTGGTTGTGGGTAGCTTAGTCGGTAACGACGCGGGCTGTCAATCCAGGGGTTGTGAGTTCGAATCCCGGCACGGCCAAATTTCTTTCCAACGTTTGACAAAAGTCAATGCGACATGCGTCATTCGTCTTCCACTAATGGGCTAAGTCTATGTGGAAAAGCAGCCAGTTGCTTGGGAAGATTGTTGTGTGTAGTACTGGTGTGAGAAAACCAGGAAATACGTGTGTAGGTGAACTGGCCGCCGTGATATGACTGAGAAATTGTTAAAAACGGCGTTAAACCCCAAGCAATCAATTGGTTGCGGAAAGGATTAAACTGCACAATAAGCATATTTCAGAATGACCAGTATCCCATGATGAAGCTCATATGATTTTCAATGTAACCTGACAGCTATGATATACATGCATTATTTAAAATATTCGTGCTATACCCTACATGAATTATTACTGCATAATATTCATATTAAACTATACAAATTATTATGATACAATAGTTTATGTATAACGGCGCAATATTTTATATTACATATACATGTATATAACACAATATATTACTGCGCAATATATCATATATATAAAACAAAACAAAATGAATCAGTGCAATATGTTATCACTTCACAATATGTTCATACATCTTGACCGCTTACTTGATATATATTAAGAATGACCTGCTTTGATTAAAAAGATTAAACAATGTCACATCTTGAAAACGAGTACATGTATAATAATATTGATAAAGAGTTGATACATTTTTTAAGAACATTTAGAGTTTCTTGTTTTGGCATTATCTTCTTTTATTCCACATTGTTTTCAAGTGTTGGCTTTTGCAAAACGATGGCTTAACGTGAAACACTTTTAACTGAATATAGTTTTACCTTTTCCCACATATATACGCATTCTGACGCCTCTGCAGCAGACAACTTTTGAAACACAGGTGAGCGATCCATGTCCATCATGGCTCTTTTACTATTCATTGCTGAGGGTTTGTTACATTGGTGATTCTTTCTTCTTGTAATCACTAATGTGGGGTGTTACTACATTGGTATTTCTTTATTTTTATATTCAATTCGATGCCGTCGTTATATAAAATTGGCATTTTTTTATGTTTACATTCCTGTACAATGATATATGTATACATGTCCATTATACTATAGTTATGCTATTTCCGACATTTAGTTGTATTGTTAATTTGATAATTCCTTGCAGTTACAGTCCAACCTGTGTTTAAAGACCACCTGTGGGAAGAAACAAATCTTGTCTTTCTTCACATGTGGTCTTTAATTGCACGGTCGTTTATGCAGAAATAAGTGTTGTATTTTGTGGCGAATTGTCCGTCGTGCGTGTGTGCGTGAACTTTTTGCTTCAAACGACTTCTCCTCCCTAACCACTTTACCAATTGGGATGATACGTCATAGGAAGCATCCTCTCAATGTCCTCTCCTAAATTCCTTTATTTTTAGCTCCATTGGCTGGAAGCCAGTCGAGCGTATGTCATGGCGAATGTCCGTCGTGCGTGTGTGCGTCAACTTTTTGCTTCAAACGACTTCTCCTCCCTAAACACTTTACCAATTTGGATGAAACTTCATAGGAAGCATCCTCTCGATGTCCTCTCCTAAATTCCTTCACATTTTCTTTTATCTATGCAAAAGGCTGATTCTTGAATAATTTTGTAAAAAATATTCCTTCGATGACCTCTTATTAGATTACTTGATCGCAAAAACATTGCCGCCAGGGGCGGGGCTATTTTGCCTTATATGGCTTAATTGAAAACTTAAAAAATCTTCTCCTCCGAAAGAGTTAAGCAGATTTTCAAATAATGTTGTTGAAATGTTCCTAGGGTGACACCTCTATCAGATTCCTTCAAACCATGTTGATTGGTCAAACATCATGACCGCAAGAGGACGGGGCTATTTTGCCTTATATGGCTATAGTGAAAACTTAAAAAAGTATTTTCCGACGAAAGTGTCTGAACGATTTTCAAATAATTGTGCAGAAATGTTCCTAGGGTGACCCACTATTGGATTCCTTCAAGCCATGTTGATTGGTCGAAAACATGGCCGCCAGGGTGCAAGGCTGTTTTGACTTATAGGGCTATAGTGAAAACTTAAAGTCTCCTCCGACGAAAGTATCTGGCCGATTTTCCAGTAATTTGTAGAAATGTTCCTTGGGTGACTCTATCAGATTCACCAAAGCCATGATGATTTGTCTTAAAATATGGCTGCCAGTGGGCGGGGCTGATAGCCTTCAATTGGCTTAAGTGTTCAGACTCTAAAAATCTTCTCCTCCCAAACTATTTGGCCGGTTTCAAATAATTTTGCAGAAATATTCCTTGGATGACACTGTATGAGATTCATTCAAGCCACTGTGATTGGTAAAATACATGGCCACCTGAGAGCGGGACTCTTTTGAGATTTAATTTATGAGTTATTGCAGTGGAGCGATACTGGCCCTCTTTGGCTTCTTGTTTCTGGTTTCCATGGCAACGAAAAATTTGTTTAAAAATTCTTCTCCTAAACTGGTTGGCCGATATCCAAATCATTATTTGGCTATAGTAAAAATATAAAAGTCTTCTCTTCCGAAAGTGTCAGGCCGATTTTCAAAAAGCTTTGTAGAAATGTTCCTTGGGTGCCTCTATCATATTCCACTAAGCTGTCAGGGTAGCGGGGCAAATCATTTTGCAGAAATGTTCCTTGGGTGATACTCTACGAGATTCCTTCAAGCCATGGTGATTGGTCTTTCTTGATCATTTAATTAATTATCATAGATCTAAAGGTCCTTTGAATTAGTTTCCTTGCTTTTTAAAACGTTTATTTATCTCGTTATTAGAGAATCGTTACCATTCACAAAGACTGTGAATAATTATTACATAGTGTATATATATACTGCGATGCAGCGTAATAATAAATCATAAATTTCTAGTGAGAAATGACTCCGATTGGATGTTATCAGTCGCTCTGAATATATAAAGTGACGTCACATATATTAGCCTACGTCACGACCTCCGCCAAGATACATTTTCACGTCATTAAAATGCCAAACACACAACTGCACTTATCGATATAATAGCATTAATTACATAACATAAACTTTATTTAGACATTAAGTAATATAGCTTATAGTCAAATAATACACATATAATAAAAAAAAAAGTGGACAATGGCATGACATGGTACATCATGTATTTACATGTATAAATCAAATTACAAAACGTAGAAATGAGGTCAGAGCACTGCTTAACCCTTTTCCACATACAACACATCTGCAGCAGACGACATTGAACACATGTTGACAAAAACCTGAAAAATCTACATGAAAGAGAGCATAATTGTTAAATAAAGTTGAAAACATTGTGGCCAAAGGATAAATTGCTCATCATGAGCAATTTCACCTTTGACCACAATGTTTTCAAAAGTCGTCTGCTGCTATTGCGTCAAAATGCGTCTGCAGGTTACAGCACTGCTTAAAGGACATGCTAATTTGTTTTCTGGTGCATACTTACTAGTATCATCAGCATGAGGAATTTGATTTTGAACGTTTGAAAATTATAATAACGTCAGTTATGACATTTATTTTGAAAATACGAGATTTCGTTATCGCTAGAATAACACACTCGTACAGATGCAACTGCACGTGTGTTACACGCTCGTAAATATCACTCGGAAAAGAAGTTTTGTCACATAAGGTCTACGGTAAGCCCCTAAATAAACGGAGTGCAAATCATAAGTCAATCTTTTTTTTATTGATCTCTTTCTACGGAGTGGATATCATATCTCCGCTCTTTCCATTGATGTCTTTTTATGGAGTGCACATCATAAAACGGTCCTTTTCATTGATCTCTTTCTACTGAGTGAACATCATAACTCAGTCTATTTCATTGATCTCTTTTTATGGAGTGGTCATCATAACTCGGCCCTTTTCATTGATATTTTATTATGGGGTTATAAGGCCATCATTTTAAATTTTTAATTGATCTCTTTTTACCAATTGGACATCATAACTCAGCCCTTTTCATTGAACTCTTTATAAGGGTTTGACATCATAACTCCGCTCTTTTCATTGATCTCTTATTAAGGGGTTGACATCATAACTCCGCCCTTTTCATTGATCTTTTACGCGGTTGACATCATAACTCGGCCCTTTCCATTGATCTCTTATTAAGGGGTTGCCATCATAACTCCGCATCTCTTTTTATGGAGTGGACATCATAACTCGGCCCTTTTCATTGATCTCTTATATGGAGTGGACATCATAACTCGGCCCTTTCCATTGGTCTCCATCATAACTCCATCCTTTAAATTTAATCTCTTTTTACATATTGGACATCCTATTTCCGCCGTTTTGATTGATCTGTTTTTACGGAAAGAACATTTATAACTCAGTCCTTTTCATTGATTTCTTGTTTACATAGGAGGACGTCAGCGGTAGTGTTAAAGCCAGTGCACTTGCGAGTAATAGCAATGTCCCAATTAAATGATACGTATAGTAGTAATTCCCGGAAACATCCCTTAGTATACCTGCAAATTAAACGCTTAGACAATCACCATGATTAACCAATTCCCACAACTGCGTGTACAACAAATATGCAACGGATGACTTTGTAATAATATTGGCAATATTATGAAAAATCTAAATAAATGTTAAATTATTATAGAATAGAGTTGAAAACCCTTTATGTCAGTATGGTTTATTTTCTTATAGTATACCACTTCGATGGGGTTAGTGTTGGAGCGTCCGCCCCGGGTGCGGGAGTACTTTGATTCGATCTCCGGTCGGGTTATACCATAACATGGTACATGTAGTATTGGCTCTCCTCCTTGGCGCTCAGGATTGAGGGGTAAGCATTAACACCCATACGCTGGACACTGGATTACTTGACCAGTAGTACTGGTAACTTACCCAGGAAACGCGATATAAGATACGTTTACACCAAATGCCATGCAGATGTGATCTATAACTTTGTTGAAAGTGGCGTACCATACTTACAAAACACAATATAATAAAAAGTAACCAACACTATAAATTAAGTTTTGTAATGGTTGCATGTATTGTATTGTATTGTATAAAACAACGGTTATCATTTTCGCCGGGTGAATATTTTCTTGCATAATGCATGACCTCCCATTGTCAATGATATAGTGTGTTTTACCTGAGAAAATATTAGAAAGTGTGACAATTGAAGGTTGAAACTTGATGATTTATATGGAAGGAAAGAGGGAAATTATTAGGTGTATTGTGACCTATAACTGTATTTTTTTTCAGGAAAAGGCGTTCAACCCCATACTAACAAAACACAATATAATAAAAATAACCAACACTTTAAATAAAGTTCGGTAATGGTTGCATTATCAAAAGCATTATCTGCCGTATAAAACAAATTGAGTTTGTGTAATATAACTTTTTAAATGGTAGTATTGTTAGGTACAGGGTTCAATTTCACCAACCTTGCTCAGCGCTAAGTAATACTTAAACACCCAAAGAATGTGCTTAGCATTGTTAAGTGCTAAGTAATGTTGGTAGAATTTGACCTTGTAATGCCTCTTCCTATGTTGTTATGATAAGGTTGACCTTTCAAGCCTGATTGACCGCCATAGTTTATTTTCATGTCTTGATAAAATAAGCATAAACGAAAATGATCTATACAAAACTCGCAATTATGTAAGTTACATGTATTTCAGATCGATCAATTATTTATTGATAATTTTAATGTATACCTGTCAGTTGAAAGAACACCGCTTTCGATACGCCATTGCACATTGTAGTAAACCCGAGAGTACTTTTAAACTTGTCCAAACCCATGTGTTCGATCACTATCACATTACACAGGCATACATACGTTCCACAAAATGCACCTAAAAAAGATACATTATCTCTACCAACGTGCATTGTAACTACACACACACACAAACACCTCGGTTAGAGGGTGTGTACTTCTATGATTTATCTCTCTGGGTAATGTATACCAACACACACTCACACACATTATTATATTATTTAAAACACAGAAATATACCGGAACAAGAAAACAAATATATAGTAAAAAAGAAGAAAGACACTACATAGGTTTTATAACGTGATGAGTAGAATAAACGAAAACGGTTGGCACGCTTAAACCAATGTTGTGTCTTTTTCCTTTTTTACTATATATAATAATAATGACTCTGCGTAATGTATCGACCCAGATCAGCTTGCCAAGTCCTCGTAGGCTAATCCGGTCCGACACATTCCGTATCCGGGGGATAGAGGTATAGAGTAATGATTCTTGAAACAGAAAACCCACAGGAGGCGAAAAGTGTCTGACTTGGTCAGCCTGTGTGGCATGCTTAGGCTGACCCGGGTCGATACTTTATGCAGAGTCCACAGTGTTGGTTTTCTCGTGAAACGGCTCAAATAATATATATATATGCACATGTATATATTTATATCAGTGTGTGTGTGTGTGTGTGCATGTGTAATGCGTTTTGCAGCCATTATTTAATTATCGTAGGACATTAACCAAGGATCACAGTCTGAACAGGGTTTGCACTGTTTGCACGCAGGTTGAGTAAGACAACAATCGCCAACTGCTGATAAAATGATGAAGTTTGAGAGCACATTTGGTATTTGTACAGTGACCACAATGATGGCATTTCAATTTTTCAAAGCGTACCGCCTCGAGTGTATTTGTAGAGCGTCTACCTCGGGTGTGGGAGGCCGTTGATTCGATCCCCGGTTGGGTCATACCAAATACTTTAAAAATGGTAGCAATGGATGCCCACCATGGCGCTCAAGGTTGCGGGGCTAGCAATATGACTGACTGACTGACTGGTGTCAGGATAAATGGACCAGTAGTACTGGTAACTTACCCAGGAAACGCCGTGATATAACTGAAATATTGTTGAACGTGGCGTAAAACACCATACAGTGTCATAATTCATGGCTCAAAATAACAATATAATTCAGAAACAGTCGGAATTTCTATCAGATGATTAATAAGAATAACAAAATAATTTCTGACAGACGATTAAAAAATTAACAATAGAAATGTTGAAATGATGCTTTACCTTGAATAACAGCGATCACAAGTAAGGACCAAAACTCATTGAAGAATCTGATCACGTGACACGTTGCACCAATGATGGCTGTCGCTAAAGCAACAATAGTTGTTGGTTCCAACCACTTCCTGTCGGCAACAAACCCGCACAAAATTCGGCTTACGAGGTCGACGCTACTAAGCACGATGAAGACGGTGCTGATATCGCTGCTAGTGGCACCGACTTCCTTGGCATAAGGTATTAGGTATACGCTCATCATGACGCTACCGGATATGGCGACCGCCGCCAGTAACAGATAATGTACAAAGATTGGACTGAATACCGACACATCGAAAACTGTTTTGAAGAAATGTACAACCTTCTCTCCGCATGTTTTATTGTCGGCTTTAGCATCACTTTTAATATTATTCTTACTTATAATTACACTACCATCTGCGTCATCCAATGCGTGTATCTGTCCCAAACTAATTATTTCACATGTTACGTCACCACTCGTGTATAACGCTATTTTTGAACTACTTAACGAATCTAAAACGCTCCTTATTACACTAGACTGACTTGACTCGGACACAGTTCGGTTTCGACCTGCGTGTGTATTAGCTCTTAGTCGGCGTCCCAACATCGGAGACGGAAACGCGGCATTTTTCGCGTGTTCAACGTCATACGGTATTGTCCTATCTATTAAATATGGTTTTACATCATGGGCCAATCGTTTGTGGCAATTTCTTATTTCTGTAGAACTGTTATGCTCTGAAACCGATAGTAATAATTGTCCGTGCTCGCTTTCCTGGTCTGCAGTTTGTTTCTCAGAATATTCATTTACCTTTTCAATTGTGCCCGAAGTATCATTAATTTCCTTACTATTTTGAATGAACAGATTGCTACCACTTTCAGTGGGTGTAACGTTTTCCAAAGTAAATTCCCTCTTCATCTGTTTCATTTCTGTCCATTTTCGCTTCTTTTTGTAGAAACTAATGGGTCTTATCAAAGCACCAGTAATCAAAGAATTAAACAATAAGGCGGAAACTATCATCATGGTTCCCGTATAACCATAATAATCAAACATCGCCGTATATAATGGTCCAAAAACAAGGGTACCAATGGAAGAGCCGCTTACATGGATACTGTTGGCAAGGCCTCTGTGCTTCTTGAAATAAACTCCAATTGTAGCGACAATTGGCAAAAACAGCAACGTATGGGATACACCTGAAATAATTAAAAAAAACCATTGAAATCGTAGTCGCTCAAAACCAATATCATAATACCTACCAGTGAGAACCCAAAGGGATATGGCATTAAGACTACCTGAATTGCATCCTATTGAAAGTGAAATCGACAAACGAAAACTTACCTTTCTTCAAAGACTCTTTAATATGCCACCAGAAAACCTATCAAAGCAATTTATCTGAAAGGTTTGTTCTCGGAACGCCTTCTCGATTTAATCTCTACCTGGTCAAAATTGGGTATTATGGTGCCTTTTAAAGGGCAGTTATAAGTGATAGATTGATGTGGACTTAATTGATTATCATCCGATTTTCTTTTATAAACAAAAAATATTAGTTTGGATGCATTACGCTTCAATCTAAATTTAAACACTTCCAAATTTATACAGTTGAACAAAATGGTTTGGGTAGTTCGGGGTACCTCAGTTCCAAATTGATTCCACAGAGTTCTATCTCCCTCTACTCACTGTTCTGTAAATAACATAATCAGTGAATTGTTCAGTCAGTTGGCTTATATTGGCAACATCTCTGTATTCTAGGGCCTGGACACAGATATCTTCAATAGCATCTAGAGGAACCAAATGTAGAATTGCCGCCCGTCTTACTAATAACTTTACATCTTCATTGTCTTTATATGGAATCTGAAGACCCGTCGCCTGTGCTCTCCGCCAAATGCATTGGGTATGAAGGAAGAAACATCCGTTGGTGATGATTCCTGGAAACTTCTCGTTGAAGGCATTGTGGGTGGCTGTCTCAATGTCAAGTAGGGCACTGGTTGGGGTAAATCTGAAACCAATGTCTGTCATCTTTTCTTGAATAAGAGTGAAGAATCGTTGGTAAACTGCTTGGCTCTTTCCTGGTAAGAAGGCGTAGATCACTGGGGTAAGTTTGTCTTCAATGTGAATGTGTAGCGTATATATCTGGTGGAAGAGGCTGGGACATGTGTAAAATGTTCCATCGCAGAAGAATGTGTTTGAATTTGATAGGTTTTGGAGGTTTTTAGTAGTGGCGAAGGCTATCATACGGCTGTTCTCAAGGTTGTCGTCGAACAATAGAAAGCTATCTCCAGTAGCTGTTTCTGTCCATCTTCCTTTTAGTAGTATGGCTGTCTTTGGAAGAGGAAGTGGAGGTGTCTGTTTCCTACGAGCTCTGTACAGGGTAAAGTTAGTGACATTAAATGACGGCAGTTTTCAATGATCTCTTATTCATTATCTGCCTGGCGACAACATTTGCAAGGTCTGCTGGGTGGTTATGGTTGTGTGTTCCAAAGCATGTTGGTATGTTGTTGAAAGTTGACAAAGAAGCAGAGCAACCGGGCTTGATACATCTCAAGAATACTTTGTCTTCTCTACGATTTACTCTGTTACATTTAGTTCCGAATACCTTACCACCTACCAACAACATAAGTCCCGGAGAAACGATCATGGAAAAACATTGTGCAAAAGGCAACTGGAAATGCGCAAATGCGAACCAAACTAAAACGCATGCAATTACCACTGTGGAATTGTTAACGTGTAGCAAATATAGAAAAGAAGAAAGAATATATGTACTCTTACATCACTGACGATAGATTGACAATAATTGCTATATATAGCAATTATTGTCAATCTATCGTCAGTGATGTAAGAGTTCATATGATACTTGACTGCTCTCGATTTCCGAGACAACGTAACAATCTTATAAACAATATCAAATATCTTATTTTTAAGAACATTCGTGTCTCAAAATGAGGTGTTTCCTATGTATTTATTAGATACCAAGTAACCAACAGTTTTCGGCATAGATAACACCAAGGAAACTATATATATACAGTTATGTTCTCAGTACATACCAACTGTGCTTAAAGAATCTGAGGTAACATATAAAAACAGCAGATATATTGATGATTAATCATAACCAAATATTCACATGTGCATCTGTGTTTCTTTCTCCATTTAATCAGATGTTGTTCATACGTAGGTCATAATAAAGTTAACAAAAATAAAGCTATTGGGTTAATAAAATGATAGAAACATTCGTATACGTTTATTCAAACGCATATAACTATCCACACTGCAATTGGCCAATGTAATTGGCTATCTGTCAACATGTTGAAATACATTGTTCTAAATTGGTGTTACAGATATAAACTACAAAAAAAGAGAGGAAAATTTAACATTTAATTTGAGACATGTTTATATGCATTTTGTTGATGGCCAATGTAATTGGCTATCTGTCAACATGTTGGAATACATTGTTCTAAATTGGTGTTACAGATATAAACTAAAAAAAAAAAACGGAAAATTTAACCTTTAATTTGAGACATGTATATATGCATTTATTTGATGTACAATACGTTTTTTTTTATTTAAATCTCCTTTTAATTGGAGGGGAAAAAATGTATAAGCTAACAGTTTAGCGTGATTAGTATACGTTTGACAATATACTTGTCTGCGCTTCAATGCTAAGGAACCGAATGGATACTGCTATACAGAAGTTTCTTGACATTTCGTAGACTAAAAAGCGAACAGTGCATACCCAGATCAGACACAGATGAATAAGTCGTAATGCTATCTCCGCAACCATGAGCACCTAGGGGGAAGCATTACTTCAATTATTATAGTCTTTGGATCTGAACCTGGTGTCCCACTCGAAAGACGTACATAATATGCACTACACTACTAAGATGGTTGATAAATAAAATTAACATGGTCGTATTGCTGATTCCGAAACCCTGAGTGAGCGCCAATAAAAATGAAGCCAATACTACAACTCTTAAAGGTGCTGAACTCCAGATCCAGATCAAAATTTTGACATTGCCAACTTTTGGGGAAACCGGTGTCAGAAAAGCTCCTATGGAGTTATAGAGGGAAAAAAAAGTTAAATTGCTCCCACGAATTAGATCTTTTTATTTCAAACGATTATATTAGGAAAACCTTTGCCCTTTAATAAGATATTTTTAATATGATTTTATGGCGTTTACATTTTGAACCTTTTGAAGGTTTTGTTGGGCCCCTAAAGTTGCATGGAAGTAAGAAGGAGCTAAACTTTATTCTGCTCCATTAAGGTATTCAAAAACATCCGATCGCTTCATTTCAACGGTCTATCCAATATGCATATTGTTTCTTTCTTTCAATTGCACTTATTAAAATGAATATTTTTTAAGTATTTTTTGGTCCTTTTTGAATATTTATGTAAAAATCGATGCCTCAAGAAGTTGAAATGTCTGTGTATTGGATTAGTGCGATGTTGGTTTATTGGTTTGTTATCTCAGCTGAGTATTAATATCCCCAGCGGGATATCCCACCGTTTATGCCTTGATAAAGGATTTTGATGACCATATTGATTGTTGTCTAATTTAAGATATTTTATGAAATAAAGTATTTGATTGACTATGATTGTAATATATATTCCACTTTTTTAAGTTATAGGAAAATCGGCATATAATTGCCTTTGGCCATTTAAGGCCAAACTTTAATAACAAGTACATACTTTTAAATATGGAGAATTACAGAATAAGTATAATTGATCAAATACATGTTTTTAAACATTTAGAAAGAATACACAGATCATATATAGTAAATGTATTACAATAGTATTTTTTAAATATATTGCTTCTTTAATGTATTTTACTGTCTATTGTCAATTGAAAGTCATGATAATGTACACAATTGGGCTTACTGGGCATGTCTACCTAGTAAAAATGAAGCATAAACGATCACTATTTAGATGTTTATTGTACTAGAAAGTGAAATTATTACTCTTATTGTGTCTCAGAATTATGATTCTATTATTTCAAGACAACTTTTGAACAGTTTTAAAACTTTGATTATACTGTCTAAATTCTTGAGTTCAGCACCTTTAACGTCTTTGGATCTAACCAAGGCGGACATTCTATCTACTTCACTACGGACGCGATTGAACATTTCTTTAAAACACCATTGAAACCTACTAACCTGCTATAAAACCTATAGTGAGACTCATGACCCAAATGTCCGTGGCGAAGGCGCTAATGAGATAGGCCAGACACGACCCTATACCGCCGATAAACACCGCTGTTCTCGTTGATATGTACTTCAATCCAACATTCGTCACAAACACACCTGAAAGTGAAGTGTTTTATTATTGATTGATTGATTGATTGATTGGGGTTTTAACGCCAGTTATATCACGGCGGCCAGTTCACATACTCATGCATTTCCTGGTTTTCTCACACCAGTACTCCACACAATAATCTTCCCAAGCAACTGGCTGCTTTTCCACATAGATTAAGCCTATTAGTGGAAGACGAATGACGCTTGTCGCATTGACTTTTGTCAAGAAAGTTTGCCGAAAGTGTTTTATTACCCAGGGGGCTGAATAAGAAGGAGTAAACGGGTCGTTTCCAAGCAATATCTTTCCTACCAATCAACCGAACCCTATAATGTTGATACTCAAACGAATCGTCTCACTGAGATTATTTTGAATACCCACAACATAGGGTTTTAGTTTCACATAATAATTTTAGAACATGAAAAACACCCTTTATCTTGAGCTCTGAAATTTACCGTTTTCATAAAAAATTTATTTTTAATTGCCATGTGCTAAAGACATCCTTTGTTTAGCAATTCCCTGTCTAAAGCAACCACACTTCAATTTCGAGAGTATTAATTTTCTGTATAAATGACCCTGTTATTGAAGACCACCTGGGACCAGAGACCAGATTGTTCTCTTCGCATGGGTGGTCTTTAAACACAGATCAATTTATTCAACATACTTTGTTTAACTTACTTTGCAATATAAAAACAAAGACATGAAACAGTAATACGAAAAAAAACCATGAATGGGTTTTTTCGCTTATAGTTAACGGGTGTGAGATTTTTTTTATTTATTTTTTTCAATAACCCATGAAGCTTTCTGAAATGAAACTGGAAAAATTCCATGGGGGCCGCCATTTTGGATATGTATAAAAAGCAGACGTAAAACACAGATTGAAAATTATTGTCGGCTTTTTTTTTTTTTTTAAATCGGTATTTTGGGTATGTATAAAATGAGCAGAAAAACACGGATTGAAAATTATTGTCGTCTTTTTAATCATTTTTTAAAATCAATATTTAAGATCATTTAAGTGCTGTGTTATGTGGTAATTAACATTTGTACGAAAAGTTAAAAAATAAATGGAAATCTGTAAGAAATATGTTTTCCCGTTCGTCAAAAAAACGACAGCATTAGCCTTCTACGCCCGAAACTAAATTTTGACTGTATCGTAGCCAAAGAAGGACGTGACGTCATTTCCGTTACACTTCATATTGGCGTAACGTCAATGGAGCGACGTCGTTTCCCGCAAAAAAGTGGTATCAACATGAAAGACCCCAAATTCCTATACATGAGCTATTGACTCACTCATTCAAAGTATAATTATTTATCAAACATTGTGGCAAAAGGATAACTTTCTCATAAGAAGCAATTGTTCTTGTGGCGACAATCTTTTCCTAAATCGTCTGTTGCATAGGCCTCAGAAACCGTCTCTAATAGGGAAAGGGTTTAGCAGAAATGTGACCCCTTACATAATTTGTTCCAGTCATATTGACTGGTTGAAAAAGGCAGTCGCCAGGTGGCATCAGAAAAGGGCTGATCTATTTGCTTCTTTGCCATAATGCAGGTGATCGATTAAGGATCATCTTGGCCCTCATGTTTTAACCTCGTTCATTATAATTTTCTGTTCAAATAATAGACAACATCAATACGAATTCCAAATATGTTTTAATAATGCAAGAAACATGACATTTACATTATTATTGTCTAGTCAATTACTTATAAATCCTTTTTTATGGCCAAAGTATGCTCTTTAATTTTTGTTTATAATTATCTTTTTTTTCGTAAATAGGTAGCACCTATAGATATATTAAAGATATACATGTACATGCGTTAATTGCCGTATAAATTCACTGAAGATGTTAAGTATGACACAAAAAGATTTTTAACTAAAGAAAAAATAACAATAGAAAACATACACACACAGTGACTCTAAATTAAAGTTTGAACATATTGTGTAAAGGTGAGAAATACTCGTTTTGGGCAATTTCACCTTTTCCCACAATGTTTTTTCTCTGCTTGTATCGAAAGCCTCTACAAATGAAACTATAACTATTTAATGGATTTGAAAACATTTGGCTCAATTTTCCCTTTTTGTCACGATGCTTTCAAAAGTTGTCTGCTTCAGAGGTATCCGAAAGCGTACGTATGTGAAAAGGGTTAAGGATAGTGAAATTTATTAAAACTTTTACATAAATATGTTTTGAAAAACTGCGCTGTTCTTATGTTGTTCTACTGATATATAAAATTCTCGGGTTATAGTAAGAAGAAAAAAAGGAACGTGCAGTAAATATCATGCTGCAATTAATTTTATTCATATTTATCCAATAGTGAAGACTCGGGTGAGCATGTACATGTACACAAGTCCAACAGGTTTAGCAGTCAAAGAGATCATTTCTTAACGCTCCCCCACCCCCTCCCATACCACACCCTCCCCCTCCCTACCCTAACCCAAATAATAATAATAAAACAAAAAACACAACCAAAGAAACATACATATTTGAAATCAACTAAAACGGTGTCCCAAATTGTTGCAACATTTAACTGGAAGCCGATAAAATTCAGTGTAGCAAGTGATTTGATGATTAAACTTACAGGTACTAAGGGCATCGGATTTGTATAATACATTGGGTGAAATCCCGGACATTGCCGCCAGTGTGACCCTTAAACCTTTCCCACATACAATAAATTCGCACAAGACGACAAAACTATGAAAGATTTCTATAAATAAAAGTATAATTATTGAATAGAGTTGAAAATGTTTTGGCGAAAGGTGAACTTGCACAATGTTTTCAAAAGTCGTATGCAGCATTTACGTCAATACGCGGCTATAAATGTGAAAGAGGGAAATACGCTTTCAGACCTTTCCCACATATAGACGCATATTTGCGGATCTAAAGCAGACGACTTGTCACCATTGTATATTGTAATCAATATAGATCCTGATATATATTTATATTCAATCATAGAGGTATTGCATCCTATGTTAAAGTAGCATGGTGCATATTTGTTGGATCTCTGAAAAGCGCTTTTAAGAAGTGTCACGCCGAAGACTTTACAAATGGTAGTAATGGCTACCCTCCATGTCGCTCAGGGTTGCGGGGTTAGTATTACGATTGACTGATTGACTGGTGTCAGGTGAAATGAACCAGTAGTTCTGGTAACTTACCCTGGTAAAGGCGTGATATAATTGAAACATTGTTGAAAGTGATCAGGGTGGCGGGGTTAGCATCACGACTGACTGACTGGTTTCAGGATAAATGGACCAATAGCTCTGGTAATTTACCCTGGAAAAGCCGTGATATAATTGAAACATTGTTGAAAGTGATCAGGGTTGCGGGGTTAGCATCACGACTGACTGACTGCTGTCAGGATAAATGGACCAATAGTTCTAGTAACTTACCCTAGAAAAGCCGTGGTATAATTGAAACATTGTTGAAAGTGATCAGGGTTGCGGGGTTAGCATCACGACTGACTGACTGCTGTCAGGATAAATGGACCAATAGCTCTGGTAACTTACCCCCCTGGACATGCCATGATATAACTGAACACATGTTGAAAGCGACGTAAAAACATCAAACAATCAATCAATCAATCAATCAATCAATAACTTGTTATTAGAATGATAAACGAAATATTGGTGACTAGCGGCCATTCTGTGATACAAATACGTGTCTTACCCGAGATGCTGACCACTATGTTGTGTATTGTTTGCATAACATTCGTCTCGGAGGCGCTAGATCCGAATCTCTCCTGAAACTCCACGAAAAAGATACCGTACGACTTCAACATACCACCATAAAGAAATACCTCTAACGTCGCTCCTACAACAAATAAAGGCGGATATGATATCATAAGGCCGAGGTCGGAATAAGGATGGGGTATACAGCTCTGTTCCCCACAATATATTTTTTATTTACCAATCAAACCTACAGTTGTTGTTACTCAAAATAATTGTCTCATTAGGTACCCACAACATAGGGTTATAGGGTCAAAGAATGATTTTAGAACATGCAAAACGCTCCTTATCTAGAGCTCTCTCATTAGAGTTAGTAAAATGAATGATAGATGTCTATCTTTTGTTGAATTACATAATACTACTATTACTACTACTAGTACTGCTACTCATACTACTAGTGCTACTACTACTACTACTACTACTGCTACTACTACTGCTACTACTACTACTACTACTACTAATACTACTACTACTACTACTACTACTACTGCTTCTACTCATACTACTAGTGCTACTACTACTACTACTACTACTATTACTACTACTACTACTACTACTACTACTACTCCTACTACTACTACTACTTCTTCTACTACTACTACTACTACTACTACTACTACTACTACTACTACTACTACTACTACTACTACTACTACTACTACTACTACTACTACTACTACTACTACTACTACTACTACTACTAATCTGAACAATGAGTTGATATTCATAATTCATTTCATTTGTGCTTCTCGTAAAATGATAAGGTTTTAGTAAAACGATTGATAGATGTCTATCTTGTGTTGTATTACATAATAATAATAATAATAGAAGTGCTACTGCTACTTTTACTACTACTACTAATGATAATACTTTTCTTCTCGTAAAATGTTTACATTTTGTTAATTGTACATACTTGCTTGTTATTTACTATAGGCAAACTTGCCCTGAATGTACAAAAATATATTGTACAATGTAATAATAATGACAGTCATAGACATTACTTAGTATGTAAATAAAAGCCTCCGGCCCAGAATACAATATCCAATGTTCATATACAATGTATAATGTTAACATGAGTTGCGTTACTAGCTATTTTAGATATTAATTATAATGAGCAATGTTTGCTTTCAAACATCTGCTGCCGAGGAGTCGAGTATTAACAAATATGTATATCAGTACCATAGTTGAGAAAGTAATTCGTTTTTACCATAATACCATAATTGCATATACAAAAGAAACAGTTTTCCACATTTTCAATTCATTGTTGTACTCATAAGATTATAAAAACTATAAAAGCATTTTATTTTTTATTTCATAATTTCCATTTTACTACAAATGCAGATAGCTTTTTCGATATCGGTCATATTTTATACACTTGAAGAATGTATGATATTCATTTTCAAGTACTCTTGGATTATAATTTTCAATTTAATAGTAATAATAAATGCGATTATGGTTTATCCATAGACTATTGCTTATTGACAGTTTTGTGCTTAACTTATTAATTTAGGTATCTAAATCCTTAGAACAATAGCATTTGGGCTAGCCCGTAAACAGCGGATTTAGCTGGCAGCCCTCTCAGGTTGCTTAGTTGCTTCGCCCACTCATACCAATGTGTTATGGGAGTCGTGCCCCTTTATGCAAACCTAAACTATTATGATGTGAACTACTATGGGAGTCGCGCCCCTTTATGCAAACCTAAACTAATATGGTGTGAATTACTTGAAAAAGAACTAATTACCTTTTGCTAGTAAACAAAATGTTAACGTTCATTTTTTTGTCGCTTATTAATTAATAGCACAGAGTATATATTCAAGTACTGGGTGCCGGATTGAGTCTAATACAGATTAGCTCTGGCTTCCAGAGTTTTGCTTTGGCCCGGTCCCGTCTTTTATAATAATAATAATTACAAATGTATTTACCTGCCAAAATAACCCAAGCCCATCCCCGATCTATTGGTAAAACATTTATGTCGTTATCATCATCAGTTTCATCTGTCCTATCTTCAAGCATTTTATTCTTTTCCTTAGCCAGACCTTCTTCCGCTTCCTCGTTGACTTTCGCTTGTATGCATGGATTACTAGTATCATCTGTTGAATAGACGTTGGATAGTTTACTTTCTACGCGTGTCTTTTTATTGAGAGTCACGGAATATTCTTTATCTTTATCCCCCATCGTTTACATGTAGTTAAAAGACACTTAACATTTAACCTGAAGTATAAATGATATAAAATGAACTCTAGCATGTGATGACTCGAATGTATAGTTAAACTCAAACATATAGTTTAACTCGAACGTATAGTTAAACTTGAACATATAATTTAACTCGAACGTATAGTTTAACTCGAACACATAGTTTAACTCGAGCGTATAGTTAAACTCGAACATATAGTTTAACTCGAGCATATAGTTAAACTCGAGCGTATAGTTTAACTCGAACATATAGTTTAACTCGAACATATAGCTTAACTCGAACATATAGTTAAACTCGAACATATAGTTAAACTCGAACATATAGTTAAACTCGAACATATAGTTTAACTCGAACATATAACTTAACTCGAACATATAGTTTAACTCGAACATATAGTTTAATTCGAACATATAGTTTAACTCGAACATATAGTTAAACTCGAACATATACTTTAAATCGAACATATAATTTAACTCGAACATATAGTTTAATTCGAGCTTATAGTTTAACTCGAACATATAGTTTAACTCGAGCGTATAGTTTAACTCGAACATATAGTTTAATTCGAGCGTATAGTTTAACTCGAACATATAGTTTAACTCGAGCGTATAGTTTAACTCGAACATATAGTTTAACTCGAACATATATTTTATCTCGAGCATATAGTTTAACGCGAGCGTATAATTTAACTCGAACATATAGTTTAACTCGAACATATAGTTTAACTCGAACATACAGTTTAACTCGAACGTATAGTTAAACTCGAACATATAGTTTAACTCGAACATATAGTTTAACTCGAACATAGAGTTTAACTCGAACATTTAGTTAAACTCGAACATATAGTTTAACTCGAGCGTATAGTTTAACTCGAACATATAGTTAAACTCGAGCGTATCGTTTAACTCGAACATATAGTTAAACTCGAGCGTATAGTTTAACTCGAACATATAGTTTAACTCGAGCGTATAGTTAAACTCGAACATATAGTTAAACTCGAACATATAGCTTAACTCGAGCGTATAGTTTAACCCGAAGATATAGTTTAACTCTTGTACTGGTAATATAACACAGATGATAGATAAGAGGATATCTATTTAAATCGTAACTTCTTGTGTCCAAATGTTGTCGACATATCTGAATTGTACAGGAGGAGCGATGCGTATCACGTTACTTACAGTAATCTGGATTTAACCCGCATCCTAGTGAACATGTCACTGAGAGTTCAACCTAACTACTTGGAAGAAAAGAAAGACAGAATAAAACTAGTTTTAATTTATAATAGTTTACAATTATTGCGAGATAAAGTTTCAGGTTATATTGAATCTATCACGGACACTATAAAACTCCAAGAACGAATTCGCTTTACACCAATCAGATACTTGAGAATATATTCTGAGCAAAGAGTTAACCTTGATAGTTTTTGGAGCCTGATATCTCGCTCTTAAGGCGAACGCTTTAACTCTTTCAATGCAAATGGCAATATTCAGATTTTTGCGAACAATACAGATTCATGTGAGCCGGCTCGTTACGAACTGTCTCACCTTAAAATCTGCATTGTTTGTTTTTTGTTATCAAAACATCCCAACACGTTTAATACATGTGAATAGGAGACGCCCGATTATGAACATGGAAGAGTCTACTTTTAACAATAAGGCGCTAAAAAAGTTATCGACTACACCACCGAGGTTGGAATAGTCTGATAATTTATCCGTCAACCAATATCACACCATAAACGAATGTTCAGATTCATCCAGAACTGTTATCTAAACCGACATTTGTTCTGCACAGATCATATGTTTGTATTGTCCTGATTAATAACACGTCAGGGCCTGGCCTAATATGGGTATGTGTTCGTTTGTTTTGTAGTTGTATATGGAGTCAATCAAATCTCATTGAATCACACCAAAATACTTCGCTATACGTTTATTGGATCTGACGGCACCGCATTAAAAGTCGTCTCCCATTAACACTCTACTTTTAAATACTCATGAGCACGTGCTCGTTTTTTTCTTGTTGAATGTGAATTTCATGTGTTATTTCACTGCCAAAAGTTTGATCAATTAAGAACTGTACTTTTATTGATTATTATGTACACCAACATTGGTGATTTTTATACATTACTTCAAAACGACAATCCTGATGTAATAAAAAAAACCTTTCATATTTCATATATATGTTAATGAAAACATGATAAGGTTTGATTTGATTTGATTGATTGGGGTTTAACGC
>JASEVX010000008.1:45374506-45521145 GCA_031761405.1 Serripes groenlandicus | reverse complement strand
TTGTGACAACAGATGCTTTTTGCCACAATGTTTTTAATTATATGTAATAAAATAAAACACTGTTTGCTGCAGCAGTCAGTCTATCAGGGTATAATCCACTGTTAAGTTACCGAATAATTCACTGAAAGGTATATAAACCGTTCCACGAGAAACCCAACATAATGGACTCTGCTTAATATATCGACTCAGATCAGCCTGCGCTGTCCTCGCAGGCTAATCCGGAACGACAAATTCCGGCTCAGGGGGATAGAGGTATTCATGAAACCGAAACTCCACAAGTGGCGAAAAAGTGCCTGCGCGGCATGCTTAGGCCGATCTGGGTCGATACATTACGCAAAGTCCAAAAGGTTGGTTTTCTCGTAGAACTGCTCATATAAGTAGTAATACATTCCATTTAATAAAACTTACTGTTTGAAGTAGTCTTTGTCATTTTAGCGGACATAGTTAAGTAATAAATAATGCCTTACTTATATTTGTCCACACTGTTGATTTTCTCTGCATCATATAGAGACACAATACACGAAACGTCTCATTGTGCGTTTAAAACATTGACACAAACTTTTTGCACGTGAAAAAACAATTCAGTAGAGATTTGACGTGATGAATGTCAAAACATAACTGAAATCTAACATGATAAATCAGCACAATTAAGATATACACGACAAGCATTCGGTCTTACAACAGATGCACATTAATGGTTTAGAGAAATGCGTGACAAATTATCATTTATAATGTAAAATTAAATTAGTAAAATTTTACTTGTGGTATAGCGGTCAGTTTTGTTTGTTTGTTTACACTGCGGATATCTTAAGATAAACAGGCCAAACTGATAACAATTTCCTCCATCATTCAGACTAAGCGTATTTTTGATATATTTCCATTTTGTTATTCCTTAATGTAACTGGTTGTAATTTACGTATCCCTTTCAACACCAGAACGTAGATATCAACCCAAACAGATATTTTGAGCAAAATATTCAGTCAATTTAACACTTATCTCGCCGAATTTCTGGAACTGTATCATCACCATTGACTTTAATAACTTTGAATTTAGACATACCCTCTTCAAAATGTGACACATCTACAGCAGACGACTTTGAAATCACCTGGGCGAAATTGTAGTAAACCTCTATAAATGGAATTTTGATCATTGAATAGAGTTGACTCTAGGCCTATATACATGTACTTGATTGGAAAAATACGCACCAAACAGACAGCAGCACTAGAGCAAATCAGCCTAATAAACGTATTTCGAGGGCTTGGCGTGAAACGGTTGTAACTAAAATTGGTATTTTGTTACCAAGGTTAATCACCTCTCCATAAAGTCTTTAAAAGCGTTAAATCATTTTTCTTGGTAAAAATGGAAATTTAGGCCTAAATTTGCATTGTTTACAAAGGGGTCAAACTTGCCCCTAAACCAGGGTTTTCGAAATAGGTTTTTAGTTACAACCGTTTCACGCCAAGCCCCCGATTTGCATCTAATACAAATTTTGAAAATATTCTCCTAGTTACTGGTTCACATTATGCTGTAGATTTGCTGTTTGTGGGAAAGGAGTAAACTGCATAATAAACATATTTCAGAATGTCATGTATCCCATGATGAAGCTCATACGATTTTCAATGTAACTTGACAGTTCTGATATTCATGTATTATTTAAAATATTCGTGCTATACCCTTCATGAATTATTACTGCATAATATTCATATTAAACTATACAAATTATTATGATACAATAGTTTATGTGTAACGGCGCAATATTTTATATTACATATACATGTATATAACACAATAGATTACTGCGCAATATTATATATCATATATATAAAACAAAACAAAATGAATCAATGCAATATGTTATCACTTCACAATATGTTCATACATCTTGACCGCTTACTTGATATATATTAAGAATGACCTGCTTTGATTAAAAAGATTAAACAATGTCACATCTTGAAAACGAGTACATGTATAATAATATTGATAAAGAGTAGAAAAAAAAATTAAGAACATTTAGAGTTTCTTGTTTTGGCATTATCTTCTTTTATTCCACATTGTTTTCAAGTGTTGGCTTTTTCAAAACGATGGCTTAACGTGAAACACTTGTAACTGTATACAGTTTTACCCTTGCCCACATATATACGCATTCTGACGCCTCTGCAGCAGACAAATTTTGAAACACAGGTAAGCGATTCATTTCCATCATGGCCCTTTTGTTATTCATTGATGAGGGGTTGTTACGTTGGTGATTCTTTATTCTTGTAATGACTAATGTGGGGTGTTATTACATTGGTATTTCTTTATTCTTGTAATGACTAATGTGGGGTGTTATTACATTGGTATTTCTTTATTCTTGTAATGACTAATGTGGGGTGTTATTACATTGGTATTTCTTTATTCTTGTAATCACTAACGTGGGGTGATACTACATTGGTATTTCTTTATTTTTATATTCAATTAGGTGCCGTAGTTATATAAAATTGGCATTTCTTTATTTGTACATTCCTGTACAGTGATATATGTATACATGTCCATTATACTATAGTTCTGCTATTGCCGACATTTAGTTGTATTGTTAGTTTGATAATTCCTTGCAGTTACAGTCCAACCTGCGTTTAAAGATCACCCATGGGAAGAAACCAATATTGTCTGTGTTCACATGTGGTCTTTAATTGCAAGGTCATTTATGCAGAAAATAAGTGATTGGGAAATTCAAAGTGTGGTCGCAATAGACAGAGAATTCCTATACAAAGGTGGTCTTAAGCACAGGTTTAACTGTATATTGATCATTGATTCATGCTTTGTGTAAATTAACCATCAAGCATTTGCGGCCACTGTAGATCCAGAACAACCTGTGCATTTACCCATATTGGTCTCCAGGGCTCTATACTGTTCACCAATTAACTCATGGAAGAAATTCTTTTTACCAGCATTTTTCATTCATATTGGGTTATATGGATACACAGTCCGATTTTGATCTGCACTTGTCATTAATTTGTTTAGTTGGTGTAAGTAGAGCACTGTTCACTGCTTTGTCTTCCAGTAATCAACTGCAACTCGCGCCTTTTGAAACGTAGTAAAACTTACAAAGGCTGCACTAATTTAACAGCTGCCATTTTGAACCGTTTCCTCGATATGATATGTAGGTTATGATCAGCTTTTAAAGCTTTTTAAGATGAAAAACATTCTATTTGTAAAATTAAAAATCTAAATGAAACAGAGTTTAAAACTCGAAAAAAAAAGAAATTGTTATTAAAATTGAGCAATTTCTGCTTTTTCCCCAGCAATGTTTTTAAAAGATATATGCTACAGAGACTTCAACAGTTGACGGTGAAGGCCATATGAAACAACAGGTAGGACGAAGAGAGGTAATACATGCATTAACCCCCTTTCCTACATACAATAAATATGTAGCAGACGAATTTGAATACATCTAGACATAAATTTGGTACATTGTGCCACAACGTTTTCAAAAAGTCGTCCGCTGTAGATGCGTTGATGCAAGTGGGAAAAGGTTAATCAATATGTTTTGATCAACATACGTGTTTTATTTAAAATTTACACCAATAAAGTTGATGAAAAAAATAAACGGAATTAAAAACCCTATTTAAAGTCTTGTATTTTGTGGCGAATTGTCCGTCGTGCGTGTGTGCGTCAACTTTTTGCTTCAAACGACTTCTCCTCCCTAACCACTTTACCAATTTGGATGAAACTTCATAGGAAGCATCCTCTCGATGTCCTCTCCTAAATTCCTTCACATTTTCCTTTATCTATGCAAAAGGCTGATTCTTGAATAATTTTGTAAAAATGTTCCTTGGATGACCTCTTATTAGATTCCTTGATCGCAAAAACATTGCCGCCAGGGACGGGGCTATTTTGCCTTATATGGCTTTAGTGAAAACTTAAAAAATCTTCTCCTCCGAAAGAGTTAAGCAGATTTTCAAATAATTTTGTTGAAATGTTCCTAGGGTGACCCCTCTATCAGATTCCTTCAAACCATGTTGATTGGTCAAAAATCATGACCGCAAGAGGACGGGGCTATTTTGCCTTATATGGCTATAGTGAAAACTTAAAAAAGTATTTTCCGACGAAAGTGTCTGACCGATTTTCAAATAATTGTGTAGAAATGTTCCTAGGGTGACCCACTATTGGATTCCTTCAAGCCATGTTGATTGGTCGAATACATGGCCGCCAGGGTGCAATGCTGTTTTGACTTATAGGGCTATAGTGAAAACTTAAAGTCTCCTCCGACGAAAATATCTGGCCGATTTTCCAATAATTTGTAGAAATGTTCCTTGGGTGACTCTATCAGATTCCACAAAGCCATGTTGATTGGTCTTAAAATATGGCTGCCAGTGGGCGGGGCTGATAGCCTTCAATTGGCTTAAGTGTTCAGACTTCAAAAATCTTCTCCTCCCAAACTATTTGGCCGGTTTCAAATAATTTTGCAGAAATATTCCTTGGATGACACTGTATGAGATTCATTCAAGCCACTGTGATTGGTAAAAAAAACATGGCCACCAGAGAGCGGGACTGTTTTGAGATTTAATTTATGAGTTATTGCAGTGGAGCGATACTGGCCCTCTTTGGCTTCTTGTTTCTGGTTTCCATGGCAACGAAATATTTGTTTAAAAATTCGTCTCCTCCTTAACTGGTTGGCCGATATCCAAATCATTATTTGGCTATAGTGAAAATATAAAAGTCTTCTCTTCCGAAAGTGTCAGGCCGATTTTCAAAAAACTTTGTAGAAATGTTCCTTGGGTGCCTCTATCATATTCCACTAAGCCATGGTGATACTCTACGAGATTCCTTCAAGCCATGGTGATTGGTCAAAAAACATAGCCACCAGGGGGCGGGGCTGTTCGGTGATTTAATTTTTGCCTTAAGGCAGTGGAGCGATACCCCTCTTGGGCCTCTTGTTCTTGGTCTAAAATGGTGCAAGTAAGCAGGAACCTCTATTTAACTGACTACCACCACATATTGACTTGACTATTACAGTTCACATGTAGAAAAGCACTCTTAAGGGGGGGGGGGGGGTCTCTTTCTTGATTATTTAATTATTATCATAGATCTAAATGTCCTTTGAATTAGTTTTCTTGCTTTTTAAAACGTTTATTTATCTCGTTATTAGAGAAACGTTACCATTCACAAAGACTATGAATAAGTATTACATAGTGTTTATATATACTGCGATGCAGCGTAATAATAAATCATAAATTTCTAGTGAGAAATGACTCCGATTGGATGTTATCAGTCGCTCTGAATATATGAAGTGACGTCACATATATTAGCCTACGTCACGACCTCCGCCAAGATACATTTTCACGTCATTAAAATGCCAAAAACACAACTGCACTTATCGATATAATAACATTAATTACATAACATAACATAAACTTTATTTAGACATTAAGCAATATAGCTTATAGTCAAATAATACACATATAATAAAAAAGAAAGTGGAAAATGGCATGACACATCATGTATTTACATGTATAAATCAAATTACAAGACGTAGACATGAGGTCAGAGCACTGCTTAACCCTTTTCCACATACAACAAATCTGCAGCAGACGACCTTGAACACATGTTGACAAAAACCTGAAAAATCTACATGAAAGAGAGCATAATTGTTAAATAAAGTTGAAAACATTGTGGCCAAAGGATAAATTGCTCATCATGAGCAATTTCACCTTTTGCCACAATGTTTTCAAAAGTCGTCTGCTGCTATTGCGTCAAAATGCGTCTGCAGGTTACAGCACTGCTTAAAGGACACCTATAGATTCCTTGACACGCTAATTTGTTTTCTGGTGCATACTTACAAGTATCATCAGCATGAGGCATTTGATTTTGAACATTTGAAAATTATAATAACGTCAGTTATGACATTTATTTTGAAAATACGAGATTTCGTTATCGCTAGAATAACAAACTCGTACAGATGCAACTGCATGTGTGTTACACGCTCGTAAATATCACTCGGGAAAGAAGTATTGTCACATAAGGTCTACGGTAAGCCCCTAAATAAACGGAGTGCGAATCATAAGTCAATCTTTTTTTTATTGATCTCTTTCTACGGAGTGTATATCATATCTCCGCTCTTTCCATTGATGTCTTTTTATGGAGTGCACATCATAAAACGGTCCTTTTCATTGATCTCTTTCTACTGAGTGAACATCATAACTCAGTCTATTTCATTGATTTCTTTTTATGGAGTGGTCATCAAAACTCGGCCCTTCTCATTGATATTTTATTATGGGGTTATAAGGCCATCATTTTAATTGATCTTTTTTTACTGATTGGACATCATAACTCCGCTCTTTTCATTGATCTCTTATTAAGAAATTGACATAACTCCGCCCTTTTCATTGATCTTTTACGCGGTTGACATCATAACTCGGCCCTTTCCATTGATCTCTTATTACGGGGTTGACATCATAACTCCGCATCTTTTTTTATGGAGTGGACATCATAACTCGGCCCTTTTCATTGATCTCTTTTATGGAGTAGACATCATAACTCGGCCCTTTTCATTGATCTCTTTTATGGAGTAGACATCATAACTCGGCCCTTTTCATTGATCTCTTATTACGTTGTTGACATCATAACTCCATCCTTTTAATGGATCATCTTTTTACCGATTGAACATCCAATCTCCGCCGTTTTCATTGATCTGTTTTTTACGGAGTGGACATTATAACTCAGTCTTTTTCATTGATTTCTTGTTTACATAGGAGGACGTCAGCGGTAGCGTTAATGCCAGTGCACTTGCGAGTAATAGCAATGTCCCAATTAAATGATACGTATAGTAGTAATTCCCCGAAATATCCCTTAGTATACCTGCAAATTAAACGCTTAGACAATCACCATGATTAACCAATTCCCACAACTGCGTGTACAACAAATCTGCAACGGATGACTTTGTAATACTATTGGCAATATTATGAAAAATCTAAATAAATGTTAAATTATTATAGAATAGGGTTGAAAACCCTTTATGTCAGTATGGTTTATTTTCTCATAGTATACAACTTAGATGGGGGTATTGTTGGAGCGTCCGCCCCGGGTGCGGGAGTACTTTGATTCGATCTCCGGTCGGGTTATACCAAATACCATAACATGGTACATGTATTATTGGTTCTCCTCCTTGACGCTCAGGATTGAGGGGTAAGCATTAACACCCAGACGCTGGAAACTGGATTACTTGACTAGTAGTACTGGTAATTTACCCAGGAAACGCGATATAAGGTCAATTTACAACAGATGCCATGCAAAGTATTAGGTGTATTGTGATCTATAACTGTACATTTGTTGAAAGAGGCGTAAAAACACCATTCTAACAAAACAAAATAAATAAACATAACCAACACTATAAATTAAGTTTGGTAATGGTTGCATTATCTTCCGTATAAAATAACGTCAACCATTTTCGCGGTGTGAATTTTGTCTTGCATAATGCATGACCTCCTATTTTCTTTGGATTATTTTAAAGCTTAGAGGTAACTCTTTTCAATGATATAGTGTGTTCCACCTGAGAAAAGATTAGAAAGTGTGACAGTTGAGGGTTGAAACTGGAAGATGTATATATAGATGTTATGATAAGGTTGACCTTTTAAGCCTGATTGACCGCCACTGTTTATTTTCATGTTTTGATAATGAAAGCAAAAACGAAAATTGTCTATGCAAAAATCGCCATTATGTAAGTAACATGTATTTCAGATCGATCAATTATTTATTGATAATTTTAAGTAATACCTGTCAGTTGAAAGAACACCGCTATCGACACGCCATGACACATTGCAGTAAACCCGAGAGTAGTTTTAAACTTGTCCAAACCCATGTGTTCGATCACTATCACATTGTACAGGCATATATACGTTCCACTAAATGCACCTGAAAAGATACATTATATCTACCAACGTGCATTGTTACTATACCTACACACACACACCTCAGTTAGTGGGTGTGAACTTCTATGATTTAACTCTCTGGGTAAGGTATACCAACGCACACTCACACACATTATTATATATAATTTAAAACGAAGAAATATACCGGAACAAGAACAAAATATATAGTAAAAAAGAAGAAAGTCACTACATTGGTTTGAAATGTGATGAGAAGAATAATGGAAACCGGTTGGCACGCTTAAAACCAATGTTGAGTCTTTTTTTTTCTTTTTCTTTATATATATATATATATATGAGAGCCGTTCCACGAGAAAACCAACATTAATGACTCTGCGTAATGTATTGACCCAGATCAAAGTCCGCGCAGGCTAATCCGGGCCGACACATTCCATCTCGTGGGGATAGAGGTATAGAGTAATGATTCCTGAAACAGAAAATCCACAGGAGGCGAAAAGTGTCTAACTGGGTCAGCCTGTGCGACATGCTAAGGCTGATCCGGGTCGATACTTGATGCAGAGTCCACAGTGTTGGTTTGCTCGTGGAACGGCTCAATTATTATATACACATACATATGTATATATTTATATCAGTGTGTGTGTGGGTGTGTGTGTACGCAGGTTGAGTAAGACAGCAAATCGCCAACCGCGGATATTAATAATGAAGGTTGAGAGCCCATTTGGTATGTGTACAGTAACCACTATGTCATGGCGTACGCCTCGATGGTGTAGTGGTAGAGCGTCCGCCTTGGGTGCGAGAGGTTGTTGGTTCGATCCCCGGCCGGGTCATACCAAATACTTTAAAATGGTAGTAATACCTGCCCTCCTTGACACTCAGAGCTATGGGGTTAGCAATACGACTGACTGGCTGGTGATAGGATAACTGGACCGGTAGGACTGGTAACTTACCAAGGAAACGCCGTGATATATCTGAAATATTGTTGAAAGCGGCGTAAAACACCTTACAATGTCGAAATGTATGGCTCAAAATAACAATACAATTATACAATTCAGAAACAGTCGGAATTTCTATCAGATGATTAAAAAAAATAACATTTGTTTTTATCAGACGATTAAAAACATATCAATAGAAATGTTGAAAAAACGCTTTACCTTGAATAACAGCGAACACAATTAAGGACCAAAACTCATTGAAGAATCTGATCACGTGACACATTGTACCAATGATGGCTGTCGCTATAGCAACAATCGTTGTTGGTTCCAACCACTTCCTGTCGGCAACAAACCCGCACAAAATTCGGCTTACGAGGTCGACACTACTAAGCACGATGAAGATGGTGCTGATATCGCCGCTAGTGGCACCGACTTCCTTCGCATAAGGTATTAGGTATACGCTCAGCATGACGCTACCGGATATGGCGACCGCCGCCATTAACAAATAATGTACAAATATTGGATTGAATATCGACACATCGAAAACTGTTTTGAAGAAATGTACAACTTTCTTAGCGCATGATTTATTGTCGGCTTTAGCATCACTTTTAATATCATTCTTACTTATGATAACACTACCATATGCGTCATCCAATGCGTTTATCTGTCCCAAACTAATTGTTTCACATGTTACGTCACTACTCGTATATAAAGCTATTTTTGAACGACTTATAGAATCTAAAACGCTCCCTATTACACTAGACTGACTTAACTCAGAAACAGTTCGGTTTCGACCTGCGTGTGTGTTAGCTCTTAGTCGGCGTGCCAACATCGGAGACGGAAACGCGGCATTTTTTGCGTGTTCAACGTCATACGATATTGTCCTATTTACTAAATATGGCTTTACATCATGGGGCAATCGTTTGTGGAAATTTCTTTTTTCTGTTGAACTATTATGCTCTGAAACAGATCGTAATAATCGTCCGTGCTCGCTTTCCTGGTCTGCATTTTGTTTCTCAGAATATTCATTTACCTTTCCGATTATGCCCGAGGTATCATTATTCTCCTTACTATTTTGAATGACCGGATTGCTGCCATTTTCAGTTGGTGTAACGTTTTCCGAAGTAAGTGCCCTCTTCATCTGTTTCATTTCTGTCCATTTCCGCTTCTTAGTGTAGAAGCTAATGGGTCTTATCAGGGCACCAGTAATCAAAGAATTAAACAATAAAGCGGAAACTATCATCATGGTTCCCGTATATCCATAATAATCAAACATCGCCGTATAGAATGGTCCAAAGACAAGGGAACCAATGGAAGATCCGCTTACATGGATACTGTTGGCAAGGCCTCTGTGCTTCTTGAAATAAACTCCGATCGTAGCGATAATTGGCAAAAACATCATTGTATTGGATAAACCTGAAATAATTAAAACAACATTGAAATCGTAGTCACTCAAAACGAATATCATAATACCTACCAGTGGGAACCCGAACGGATATGGCATTAAGTCTTCTTGAATGGCATCCTATTGAAAGTGAAATCGACAAACGAAAACTTACCTTTCTTCAAAGACTCTGTAATATGCCACCAGAAAACCTATCAAAGCAACTTTTCTTATATTGTCTTAACCTGTACTTCACAACACGGTGTTAAGACTAGTACGGTTTCGTTCCTGATATTTATAGAACATCAAAAAAGTATAAACTTTCCGAATACCTTACCACCTAGCAACAACATAACTACGTGCCAAAGAAACGATCATGGAAAAATATTGTGCCAACGGCAATTGGAAAAATATTCGAACTATCTTGCAAAGAGGGAACTAAACAGAACTGTGACTTTGATCGGTTTTGCAGTGCCTATAATGCAGTACAGTCTTTATTCTTGAAATGCGTTAATATGTACCAAACTATAAAGCATGAAATTACCACTGTGGAACTATTAACATGTAGCAAATACTAAAACGAAGAATCTAGCCTATGCAATTATTGTCAATTTATCGTCAGAAAACAGCAGATATATTGGTGATCAATCATAACCGAATAAGTCGTAATGCGATCTCCGCAACCCTGAGTACCTAGAAGGGAAGCCATTACAACAATTCTTATAGTCTTTGAATCTGACCCTGGTATTCCACTCGCAAGACGTACTCTTTATGCACTACACCACTTAGATGGTTGAACAATAAAATAACCTGGTCGTTATGGTCTCTCCGCACCCCTGAGCACCTAGAAGGGAAGCCATTACTACAATTCTTATAGTCTTTGGATCTGATCTGGTTTCCCACTCGCAAGCCGTACGTTCTATGCAATATCCCACTTATATGGTTAAACAATCAAAGCGCCGATGGCACAGAAGTGGCGATCGTGCAGCAAATCAGCAGTATCTCGGTGTAGGCCTTGCGATTTTCAATATATATAGGCATATACGATAATGCTCGATCTCCAACTCAATTCAGCTACACTTTCAGCATTGATTGCTAATTGACGCTAGAACGTACAGACGTGTCTATCTTGTACACTGCAAGACATCGTGTCCTGTAAACCTTTGTAAACCAGTCTTATCATCTAGACGCTTTCACATAATACTGAGATTAAAGAGCAATCGATAACAGTCTCGCGAGCTATTTATAGAACCTTTCGTAATTTCCAGACGACTTCTACTGCGGAATTGAGGTGTTTGATTAGCATGAGAGTTATAGAACGCGCAATGATATTTATTATCTGCCCAAACATGAAGAAAGATAATATTTACATAATTCAACTCTATGTAGATATTATCTCAATAAGTCTCAAATCCTAGTATAAATCCGGTACCAAAGTAGCACTGACATGATTATTATTAATCGTGTTTCTGCATCACTGATGGAACTATATATTGGCGGTTTAACGGATGTAGGTTAATTGGTTTGCAGTAAGAAATAAAAAGTCAACGGGTTGTTCAAAACTGACTATGTAAATTATTTTGTTGTTGTTGTTTCTGTTAGCATTGTGGCGATTGTCAAACCAATCGCCACAATAAAATTAACCTGGTCGTACTGCTGTCACCGCAGCCCTGAGCGCCACGAAAGGAAGCCATTACTACAACACTTAAAGGTGCTGAACTCCAGACGGAGATCAACATTTTGAAATGTTGAAACTTCAGAAAATATAGTTAATAGTGACAACAAAGTAAGTAATAAATAGTTCAAAACAATTTTGGCAGTTCGAAAACAGTCAATTGAAAGTCATGAACATGTACACAATTTGACTTACTGGGTATGTCTACCCAGTAAAAATGAAGCATTATAAACAATTAATATTTAGATGTTTATTGTACTCAAAAGTGAAATGATTACTCTAATTTTATCGATTCTATTATTTCAAGACAACTTTTGAACAGTTTTAAAACTGTGATTATACTGTCTTTAATCTTAAGTTCAGCACATTTAAAGTTCGTGGATCTAATAAAGGCGGATGTTCTATCCACTTCACCTCGGACGCAATTGGAAAATACAATTAAAACACCATTGAAACCTACTAACCTGCTATAACGCCTATAGTGAGACTCATGACCCGAATGTCCGTGGCGAAGGCGCTAATGAGATAGGCCAGACACGACCCTATACCGCCGATAAACACCGCTGTTCTCGTTGATATGTACTTCAATCCAACATTCGTCACAAACACACCTGAAAGTGAAGTGTTTTATTACGAAAAGTGGAGCCAGTGTGCTCCTTAACCATTTCCCACATAAAATAATAAATAAATCCGCAGCAGACGACAAAACTATGAGAGGTTTCTATAAATAAAAGTATAATTATTGAATAGAGTTGAAAACGTTTTGGCAAAAGGAGAACTTGCACACAATTTTCAAAAGTCGTTTGCAGCATTTGCGTCAATACGCGGCTATAGACGTGAAAGAGGTAAATAAGCTTTCAGACCTTTCCCACATGTAGACGCGTATATGCGGATCTGCAGCAAACGATTTGTCACCACGCTATCAACTGTATTCAATACTAATATAAGATGTACTTTCAATCATAGAGCTATTGCATTCTATGTTCGAAGTAGCATGGTGCAGATTTGTTCGATCTCGGAAAGACTCTTTTAAGAAGGGTCATGCCAAAGACTTTAAAGATGGTAGTAATGGCTGCCCTCCTTGGCGCTCAGGGTTGCAGGATAAGTATTACGCCTGACTGACTGGTGTCAGGATAAATGGATCAGTAGTACTTGTAACTTACCCTGGAAACGCCGTGATATAACTGTAGCATTTGTTAAAGCGATCAAGGTTGCGGGATTAGTATTACGCCTGACTGACTGGTGTCAGGGAAATGGATCAGTAGTACTGGTAACTTACCCTGGAAACGCCGTGATATAACTGTAGCATTGTTGAAAGCGATCAGGGTGGCGGGGTTAGCATTACAACTAACTGACTGGTAAAGCCTCTTTTAAGAAGGGTCATGCCAAAGACTTTAAAGATGGTAGTAATGGCTGCCCTCCTTGGCGTTCAGGGTTGCAGGGTAAGTATTACGCCTGACTGACTGGTGTCAGGCTAAATGGACAAATAGTTCTGGTAACTAACCCTGGACATGCCGTGGTATAACTGACAAGTTGTTGAAAGCGACGTAAACCAACCAAACAATCAATCAATCAATCTCTTTTTTTAGAATGATATACGAAATATTGGTGACTAGCGGTCTTTCTATTATACCAATATGTGTCTTACCCGAGATGCTGACCACTATGTTGTGTATTGTTTGCATAACATTCGTCTCGGAGGCGCTAGATCCGAATCTCTTCTGGAACTCAACGAAAAAGATACCGTACGACTTCAACATACCACCATAAAGAAATACCTCGAACGTAGCTCCTACGAGAAATAAAGACTGATATGATATCAATAGCAGAGGTCCGGATAAGGAGGGGTATACAGCCCTTTTTCCCACAATATCTTTCTTATTATCCAATCAAACCCGATGTTGTGGGTACTCAAAAGAATTGTCTCATTGAGACAATTCTTTTGAGTACCCACAACATTGGGTTATAGGGTCAAAGAAGTATTTTAGAACATGCAAAAAGCCCCATATCTAGAGCACTGTAATTAGAGTTAGTTCAATGAATGATAGATGTCTATCTTTTGTTGTATTACATAATACTACTACTACTTGTACTACTACTACTACTACTACTACTGATACTACTACTACTTCTACTACTACTACTACTAGTACTTCTACTACTACTACTACTACTACTACTACTACTACTACTACTAGTACTTCTACTATTACTACTACTACTACTACTACTACTTCTGCTACTACTACTACTACTACTACTACTACTATTACTACTACTAGTACTACTACTACTACTACTTCTACTACTACTATTACTACTTCTACTACAACTACAACTACTACTACTACTACTACTACTACTACTACTACTACTACTTATACTAATACTACTTCTACTACTACTATTACTACTGCTACTACTACTACTACTACAACTACTACTAATAATAATAATAATCTGAACAATTAGTTAATATTCATAATTCCTTTTAATTTTGCTTCTCGTAAAATGATTACGTTTTGTTAATTGTACATTATTGTTTGTTATTTACTAGAGGCAAATTTGCTTGAATGTAAAAAGATAGATAGACATCACGCAATGTTTTCTTTTTCCAGAATGCTAACAAACATCTGCTGCAGACGAGTCGAGTATTATAAAATATGTATATCTGTACCATGACTAAGAAAGATATTCGTATTTACGATTCTACCTTAATTGCATATAAAAAAAAGAAAGCCATTATTCTGCATTGTCGATTCATTGTTTGTACTAATGAGATTATGAAAACTATAAATGTCATTTTGCCCATTGTAAACCAACCATGAACGCAGATAGCTTTCTCGATACCGGTCATATTTTCTACATTTGAGTATGCTATTATTTTTCAATTACTCTTAGATTTTCATTTTCAATTTAACAATAATAAAATGCGATTATGGTTTATCCATAGACTATTGCTTATATAAAATTAGGGGCTTAACTTATCAAATATGGTACCTAAATCTTTAGAACAATAGCATTGGGGCTAGCCTGTAAATAGCTGATAAAGCTGGAAGCCCAATCTTGCTTAGTTGCTTCGCCCACTTGTACAGATTGTCAATGTTTTGAGTCGAGCCCCTTTATGCAAACCTAAAATAATGTGATGTGAATAACTTGAAAAACTTCTTTATTATTTATTACCTTTTGCTACTAACAAAATGTTTATGTTCACTAATGTCGTTGATTGATTAATGACACAGGTTATGTATTCAAATACATGGTGCCGGATGTAGTATAATACAGATTAGCTCTGTTTCCAGATTCTTGCTTTTGTCCGGTCCGTCTCTGATAATGATAGACCGCCTCGGTGATGCGTGGTATAGCGTTCAACTCGGTGCGGTAGGTCAGGGGCTCGAGATCCCCGGTCAGGTCATACCAAAGACCTTAAAAATGATAGTAATGGCTGCCCTCCTTGACGCTCAGGGTTGCGGGGTTAGCATAAGGTATGTCTGGCTGGTGTCAGAATAAATGGACCAGTTTTACTGGTAACTTACCCAGGTAACGCCATGATATAACTGAAACATTGTTGATAGCGGCCTAAAACATCAAACAATTAATCTGTTAATATTATATAGGGATGGGAACGAATATTCGAATATTCGAATATTCGAAAAACGGACGAATATTCGAATACTGTTTTCGAATAAGAATATTCGTTTTCAGTGTATTATTTTCTATTATTATTATTATTTTCTAAAAAACAAAACAAAAAAATTATTAGTAAAATTCTGACATCGGTCGCGAGATGGAGCTAATCATGATTAAGGGTGAAGTGATAAAGAGTTTGTATGTGTCGTTTGTTGTGTTTTTACAACGTATGTCAAAACATAAGAAACGATAATAAAATCAATAATTGTCACGTGTACGTTTACCTAATCGTTTATCTAATCGTGTGTAACCAGACATCACATTGACGACGAGTGTGTTCGATATTTTTAAATCAACAAACATGTATAAACGGTGACAGTCTACAGTTCCGTAACACAGTCCCAGCCTAACCAAAACATAGTCGATGTTTACATCAAAGACAGCTGTTGCAAAAATTGAATAAATCATATTTAAACATCGCATTACGTCTCAAAAGTATGCAGCTTTCCTCTTTACATCTTCAAAAATGAAGTCACATTTATAAGCGAACAGATTGAATCGTCCGCGATTTTGTTTTCTTCCAACACGCGATTAAATTGACTAGACGAAATCGGTAAAAGAAATATCACCCAACTCCCTATGCTTTTTGTATGAATAAGATTTATAATTATTTCGTTAATTATTTGATTCGATTCAATATTAAACTCGGTAAACAAGCGACACCTGAATGAATATACGGCTCAAAAAACGTTGCGATTTGGTTTATCGTTTGGAAGGAATTTATTTCTTGATTTACTTCAAATTGAAATTCAAATACATCTGTTGAGGAAAAAGAGAGTGTAAGTTCAGTTGAAAACATGAAATATATACGTAAACAATAGCTCATACTTTTACTTGGAAAATTGCCATTATTTGAAAAAGGAAATGGGAAGTACCAGTGTTCGGATTAACCTGAAATCGGATACTGATTTCTGTTTCGAATATTCGAATATCGTTTTCAATATTCGTTCCCATCCCTAGTTCAACTTAATAATCTTAATTAAACGAATGTATTTACCTGCCAAAATGACCCATGCCCATCCCCGATCTATTGGTAAAACATTTAAGTCGTTATCATCGTCAGTTTCATCTGTCCTATCTGCAAGCATTGTATTTGTTTCCTTAGCCGGATCTTCTTCATCTTCCTCATTGCCTTTCGCTTGTAGGCGTGGATTACTAGTTTCATCTTTTGAATAGACGTTGGATAGTTTACTTTCTACGCGTGTATTTTTATTGTCAGTCGCCGAATATTCTGTATCCTTATTTCCCATCGTTTACATGTGGTTCAGAGACACTTTAATTTCAACCTGAAGTATAAATGATTATATAATGAACTCTAGCATGCGATGACTCTAACATATAGTTTTACACGAATATACAGTTAAACTCGAACGTATAGTTAAACTTGAACGTATAGTTAAACCCGAATATATAGTTAAACTCGAATACAGAGGTAAACTCGAACATATAGTTTAACTCGAATATACAGTTAAAGTCGGACGTATAGTTAAACTTGAACGTATAGTTAAACTCGAACATATAGGTTAACTCTAACATATAGTTAAACTCGAATATACAGGTAAACTCGAACATATAGTTTAACTCGAATATACAGTTAAAGTCGGACGTATAGTTAAACTTGAACGTATAGTTAAACTCTAATATACAGTTAAACTCAAACGTATAGTTAAACTTGAACGTATAATTAAACTCGAACATATAGTTAAACTCGAACACATAGTTTAACTCGAATATATAGTTAAACTCGAACACATAGCTTAACTCAAACACATAGTTTATCTGGAATATATAGTTACCGCGAACATATAGTTTCACTCGAATATATAGTTTAGTTTCTCTCGAATATATAGCTTCACTCGAATATATAGTTTAACTTGACATTACAGTTTCACTCGAACATATAGTTTGACTCGAATATATATATAATTTAACTCGAGCATATAGTTTAACTCGAATATACAGTTTCACTCGATCATATAGTTTAATTCGAATATAAAGGATTTAACTCGAATATAGTTCAACTTGAATATATAGTTAAAACTAGAATAAATAATTAAACTCGAACACATTCCTGGAACCGATATGCTTGAAAACCTAACTGTTAATCAAATGACTGAGACTACTTGTGGGACGGATGTGTTGGTGGCCAGGCAGGCGGTTGAATTTAAATGTAAACAAGAGATCACTGGAACAAATAAAATAAAAACTTTGTTAATGGTCTGAAGTCACATATAATACCGAATCGTCATGAATATTGATCAGAGTGTTTGTGTGGATCACCTGAGATTAAAAACAAGGTCAACAGATCAGTTCAAAGGAAAACCTTATTGATACTATAGAAGTCACATTCTATAGTAAATAATTACGTAAATTAGTTTAAATTAGCCATTTAAGCCATTGGCTTAAAGTGGCTCAGAAAAAGAGCATGTGGTTAAAATCAAATATCACTCCAAAATTTCACTGCAAAAATTCTCTGTGCTTAAATTATCAGAAAAAGATTCATTGTTTAGGATCAGACATTAATGATCATTTATTACACAGATCTTGCTATGTAAGAAGGTGTGATTCTATAAAACCTTCCGGTTGAGTGTAACAAGGATTAGAGGGAAACTATTTGTATCTTGAATATTATTAAAAGAAATATGTCAATTTGAGCAATAACATCCTGGCTACTTCCCTAGTGTGATTATCAACCCCACGCCTCACACGACTGTGACGAGCATTGCAAATTGGCAGTGGTTATAATGGAATCTGGTCTGAATGTTGTTGACATAGTCAATTCAAAAACCCATAGGCATACTAAAATTAAACTTCTTTTTCAGTGACTAACCTCATTGGTCAAGGAAGGCATTCCTATTTGACAAACATATCGTGTGTACATACACATGTAATCGCCTGTCTTACCTAAATTTACAAATACCAACACAACCGTCCCACCAGTACTTATGAGTATTTGACCCACTAGTACTTTCAGTGCTTTGAACACATTATCTGTTAGGCGGAAGCATTAATCCGCTTGAACTACTTAGAACCGGAGCTGCCTGTGTTATGAGGAGCATGGTTACTCCGAAAAAAAGTTTATTGCGCGGGTGCATCAGCACCAGTGCATATATTGGTTGTGTTTAGAACTACCACTGGCAATGGGCTTGCGCATGCACCGTGTTAATCGTCTTGATCGCGCATGCGCCGTATTTTAACGTCAGCTCTCGGATATTTCCGTAGCAGTTCGTCACTAGACTGGTTCTCGTTCGAGTTTGCAATAGAAGATTAAGATTAGTGAACTAGTCTATTTATATGCGAGTAGTTTTTTATGCGGGGGATTCACATCATACAAAGTAAACGTACACAGTGTAAAGTTTTAATCCATGCATTTGTATACTTAATTTAGAAATTTAAGTTAGACATAAGGATCTTAAATGTTTCTTTTTAATGAAAGCGGGTAGCTCAAAAACCTTTTGAGAAAATCCCTGCAATGAAAAATACGGAAAAACGGCTGTCGTGCATCGTCAACATTTTCCCTTGTTAACACTCTAACATTGCTACATTTTGCATCGGATCTTCATGAAAGTTTATCAGAATATTCATCTCCATCAAATCATGGACAAGTTCGAAACTGGGCCATTTGAGGTCAAAAACTAGGTAATTAGGTCAAATTTAAGGAAAATCTTGTTAACACTCTAGAGGCCACATTTTCAACTTGAGCATGTTGAAACATTATCAGAATGTTTGTCTTGATGATGTAAGTGAGTTCGAACATGGGTCATGAAGGGTTAAAAAGTAGGTCACTAGGTCAAATTTAAGGAAAATCTTGTTAACACTCTAGAGGCCACATTTTCAACTTGAGCATGTTGAAACATTATCAGAATGTTTGTCTTGATGATGTAAGTGAGTTCGAACATAGGTCATGAAGGGTCAAAAAGTAGGTCACTAGGTCAAATTGAAGGAAAATCTTGTTAACACTCTAGAGGCCGCAATTTTTGCTTCAGCAGTTTGAAATTTTGTCAAAATTTTTGTAATAATTATATTTAGGTCAAGTTTGAATATGGGTCATATAATTGAAATTTAGTCTAAATATTTTATCTATATGATATCAAGACCAAGTTGAATATCATCAAATCTTGGACAAGTTCGAAACTGGGCCATTTGAGGTAAAAAATAGGTCATTAGGTCAAATTGAAGGAAAATCGTGTTAACACTCTAGAGGCCACATGTTCAACTTGAGCATGTTGAAACTTTATCAGAATGTTTGTCTTGATGATATGTAGGTCAAGTTTGAACATGGGTTATGATGGGTCAAAAAGTAGATCACTAGGTTAAATTGAAGGAAAAGCTTGTTAACACTCTAGAGGCCACAGTTTGAAATTTTGTCAGAATGCTTGTATTAATGATATCCAGGTCAAATTCGAATATGGGTTATATTGGGTCAGAACCTAGGTTACTAGGCCAAATTGAAGGAACATCTTGTTAATACTGTAGAAGCCACATTTTGTGCTAAAGCAGCTTGAAATTTTGTCAAAATGTTTTATCTATATGATATCTAGACCCAGTTCGAATATGGGTCAAGCTGGGTCAAAAACTAGGTCACTAAGCCAAATTGAATGGAAATCTTGTTAACACTCTAGATGCCTTATTTTCAACATGAGCATGTTGAAACTTTATCAAAATGTTTTTCTTGATGATATGTAGGTCAAGTTCGAACATGGGTCACATTGGGTCAGAAACTTGGTTACTGGGCCAAATTGAAGGAAAATCTTGTTAACTCTGTAGAAGTATCTTTTTTGGCTACAGCAGCTTGAAATATGGTCAGAATTCTATCTAAATAATATCTAGGTCAAGTTATTGGTTATGCCGGGTTAAAATCTAGGTCACTAGGCCAAATTGAAGGAAAATCTTGTTAACACTCTGGATACTGCATTTTTAGCTTGAGCATGTTGAAACTTTATCAGAATGTTTTTCTTGATGATATCTAGGTGTTGGTCAAAAAGTAGGTCACAATGTCAAATTGAAGTAAAATCATGTTAACACTCTAGAGCTAACATCCCCGCATTTTGGTACTTTCAGTACTTTGATTTATAATTAAAATGTAAATTAAAACCATAGTGTAACGTGTACCGGCGTTAAGCCATCGCGGGAGACCCATCCAGGCAATAACCGCGATGAACGTTGCTTAACTTTACGAAAAGGTCAACCACTCTACCAACGTCGCTATAAAAGGCGGCTTCTACAGCAGGGCTGTAGAAGTGATATGTATACCTATACCCCGTTCCCGTTACATTTCTCCCTCTTTTCTCTTGACTTCGAACCGAAGTCACACAACTAAACACAATCAGTATTCCAGAGCGGAGTCTATGTAACATCCCTGGGAACTACCGGGGTTTTAACAAGAGGAAAACGGGAATATTTTCATAAATGCGAAGTTATCGTGCTAAATATTGCGATTTTAAGAATATATTAAGGAACAAAAAGGACGCGCATGCTCAGACAAATGTTTACAATAATTTTGGGCGATCGAGGTCAACACGTTGAGAAAAGGTATTTTTATATTCGTTTTACGTATTTAACTAAAAAACTATTGTTATCTTATATGTATATCATATATTTAAAAGCGGGTTTCGTGTTTTTCGAATCTAACAGTATTTCTTAAGCCATAAAATGCTGATTCCCGCGCTAACATCCAATTACTGCATCTTAGTTTAACTCAAAGTGTGTTATTACTTGTGTTGCTTTTCACAATGACGTTTTCAACAGCAGACGAATTTTGAAGACATTGAGATACATGTTTGAAGACATTGAGAAGTTGCTCAAAAGATTACTTAACCCGTTTTCCACTATGTTTTCCACTTTTCTTCAGTAGTTATAACTTCATTTATATATATTTTCCGTGTTTAGCCTGGATCTTTTCAAAGTCGTTTGCTGCAGAAGTGTAGTAGTATGTGGGAAAGTGGTTAAGTATAGATGCTCGACGAGCGTGATAAAACATAAATTTATGTAATATAAAACGAGCGATCACTCGAGGTTATCTTTTATTCTCTTCGCTTATTTAGTGTTTTACGCAACGTTCAACATTTGTTCAGTTATTTCGAGGCGTTTCCTGTGTAAGCAACTAGTACTACTTGTCCATGTATACCTTTCACCAGCCAGTCAGTTGTAACGCTGACCGCAGTTTCCTTACGTGAAGCACCAACGAGGTTAAGCAATTACTAACATTATTTAAAGTCTTTTATAGGAACCCCTGTGGATCGAACCCGCGACCTGACTATGAATCAACTGCGAAGAGTGAGTCCTCATTTAAAATAATACAATAACAAATTCTAAAATCTGTTTGATTCGTTTATACATAAATTAATTTCGTAAACATACAACATACTTTTAATATTACTGCGTAGTATTTACCTTGTACATGTAATTAACTTTGAATAAATATATATCTTGTAATGGCATTGATCTGTATGAATCTCGGTAGCTCAGTTGATAGAGCAGCCGTCTGTCAATGCAAGGCTTGAAGCTTTGTGGGTTCGAACCCCAGATAGGTCAACATTGTTTCTGGCATTTGTCAAATGTATATCAAGGCAGAGTACGAGGTTGACTGAGACTGAGACTGAGAGTGAGTGATGGAGGCTAATACTGAGTGATGGTAACTGAGTGAGGGTGTGACTGAAACTTAGTGATGGTGTCTGAGACTGAGTGATGGTGTCTGAGACTGAGTGAAGACGGCTGAGACTGACAGATGGCTGCTGAGACTAAACGAGAGCTGCTGAGACTGAGTGATTATGGTCCTGATCCTGGTTGTCTTAGTGATGGTGGCTGAGTGAGGATGGCTTAGACTTAGTGATGGTGGCTGATACTGAATTATAGTGGCTGAATGTGATTGGCTTAGACATAGTGAGCGTGCGAGATTGGTGGAAGCTGACACTTAGTGTGACTGAGACTGGTTGGAGTGAGTGAATAGGGGTGACTGAGACTGACGTGAGATGGGGAGGTGGAGTGACTAAACGTGACTAGTGAGCAGGAGTACACTACTGAGAGTGATGGTATACTTGTAAGAGGATTGATGCGAATGAGGCTTAATTCAAAGCTGTATTGCTGAATTATATAGGATATTGTAATTCTTTAAAATCATTCAACTGTTTATACTATATAGCATATTGCATTTTCCTAAATATTTTCGACGTCGTCTGCAGACATCGAATATTTCCTATATAACTAGTGTAAATACTAGGGATGGGACCGGGTAGGCGAGTACCCGAGTACGATCGGGCGTTTTTGAATTACTTAAGACGTCGTGGACAAAGAGGTAGCAATTTAAATGTTATCTCCGGTCAATTTGCAACAATATATGTCAGTATTTCACACCTTTTGCTCTGCATATAATAAAATGACCACCATGTATAACAGAAAAGGTACTGCATATCATGTAAAATGTACCATGTCAAATGAAATATGTACCTCGTAAACGTGAAAATGTACTGCGTTTAATACAATACAACATAGTAAATGCGTTCCTTATTAGCCTATTTCATTTTTGGAGATAGTGCGCGCCAGTCACCGATGATAACCAAAGAGTTCGCATCAATTAAACTCGGATTAACCATATCTTTAGCGGATGGGGTTACTGGTAATGATAACACAGATGACAGAGGCCGACATCTATTTATAATTTTATATCGTTACTTGTTATGTCCACAAGTTGTCGACATACCTAAAGTGTACAGGAGGAGCGATGCGTATCGCGTCACTTACAGTAACCTGGCTGTACCCAGCATCCTAGTGAACATTTAACTGACAGTTCAAACTAACTTCTTGGAAGAAAGAGAAGACAGAATAAAATCCGTTTTAGTTGAGTTAAATTTATATCATTTGATAAGCTTTCATGTTACTTGAAATCAATCCTACCCCGGACACTATAAAACTCTGAAAACGTTCCCTGTTCTCAGAAATAAATTAACTCCATGCTCAAAATATAATTTCTGATTGGTCAATTCCGAGGATGAATTTGCTTTGCACCAATCAGATACGTGAACATAAATTCTGAGCAAAGATTTAACCTTGATAGTTTTTGGAGCCTGATCTCTCACTCTTTAGGCGAAAGCTTTAACTCTTTATCGCAAAAGGCAATATTGAGATTTTTGCAAACAATACAGATTCAGGGGAGCCAGCTCGTAACGAGCTGTTTCACCTGAAATCAGCATTGTTTGCATTTTTGTTATTAAAACATTCCAAAACACTTATTAAATGGGAAATTGATACGCCCGATTTTGAACATGGAAGAGTCTACTTTTAACAAAAATGCGCAGAAAGAGGTTGGAAAAGGCTGAGAATTTATTGGCCAACCAATATCACACCATAAACGAATGTTCAGATTCATCCAGGAACTGATATCTAAATTAATATTCGTCCTGTATAGATCGTGTCCTGATTATAAAACAAATAACGGCCTGGCCTAACACGGGTCTGTGATCATTTTGTTGATTGGTTGTGTGGAGGCAATCGTAATAACCATTCGTAATCATTCGTGCAATTTTGATATTCACTCATCATACGGATACGATACGGATATGTGCCAAAACCTCTTATGATATACTACAACGTCGTCTTTTGTTATCTAAAAAAGTGAAACTCTTTCCTTGATTAACGTTTTTATTCTTTGTAAATATGTTTAGGACATAATTATACATTTTTTAATATATTTATTTATGCATTAAAAGAATCGGCTGCTAATGAGTCTCACACCGATGCTGAAGGATTCTAAAAATACTTCTTATGCGTGCTTCAGTTCACATTTTACCCTTCGGGAATCTTTCGTCACTTGTTATTATATTTAAGACAAAATTAACACCCGAATCTTTATTGTAGCATGTGATATAGATCAGATATTGATGTTTTACATACTTTACGTATGACAGTCTCTTGTATTTCATTTAATGAAAGGCTATTTGCGTTTTATTTGTAATATTATTTTAACGATACATGTAAATATATATGATTGTAAAATGAATGAGACTTAACCCTTTCCCTCATATAAACGCTTTTGGACGCCTCTGCAGCAGACGGCTTTTTGAAAACATAGTGACGAAAGAAGAAATTGCACAAAACGAGCAATTTCTCCTTTTGCCACAATGTTTTCCACTTTTAGTCATAGGTTATCCATTCAATTATGGAGATTTTCTATGTTTTGACAAAATACGTTCAAAGTCGTCTGCTGCAGAATTGTCGTATGAGAAAAAGGTTAAATAACATTTGAAACCTCATCATGCACGGTTTATTACAAGCGAATTATAACTATTTACGCAAATACCCGTCTTACCCAAAGACCGAGCCCCAGTAGCGACGCGGGCTGTCAATTCAGGGGTTGTGAGTTCGAATACAAGCTCGGCCAAAATTCTTTCCAACGTATGACAGAAGTCCACTGTGACCAAGCGTCATTCGTCTTTCACCAATGGGCTAACAGTCTATGTGAAAAAGCAGTCGGTTGCTTAGAAAGTATGTTGTGTGGAGTACTGGTGTTACAAAGTTAGGTAACACATGAGTAGGTGAACTGGGCCGCCGTGATATAACTGAAAATGGGTTAAAAAGGGCGTTAAGAGTGTAACGTGCAGGGCTAAAGACGCAGAAGATCCCTTCATCGAAAAGTATACTCAACCCTGAAGGGGTCCACTTGTCTTATATATATCTAACCCTAAACTCCATCACTTCGAAATGGTGATGTAAATTTGCATATCAAATGCAACGTATACCGAACGTTTTCGTTACAAGAGTCTTAAGACCCAAATCAATCAATGTGTGTTAACCAACCACCGATATGCGGATAACCGTATCAGGCTCCGAACTGACGCGTCAATGAATCTGGGCCCCGTTTTATCAACGGTCCTAAGTGCCGTCGTAAGTATCGGTCCTAGCTAGGACGGTCCTAACTAGGACCATATTGATAAAACGGCCCCCTGGATAATACTCACTGATTACAAGTACATTGTTTGATGTTTTACGCCGCTTTTAACAATATTTCAGTTTTATGACGGCGTTTCCTGGGTGAGTTACCAGTACTATCGGTTCATTTATTCTGACCTCAGTCAGTCAGTCGTTATATGCTAACCCCGCAACTCTGAGCGCCAAGGAGGGCAGCCATTGGTATGACCCGGCCGGGGATTACAAGTAGAGACCGTATTAAGACAGAGAAAGTAAGCTGTAGAAACTTGTTGTTCCATGTTGTTGTATTTTTTTAACCGGCTAGCAGTTTTACAATGGGAATTGCTTATCTCTCTGTCTTCTAAGTTGCTGACTTAATATATAAACGTCTTTTGAAACATTGTGACAAAAGACGCATTTTGCAAAAATGTTTTAAATTATATTTATTAAAACATAACACACTGTTTGATGAAGCAGTGAGTTTATCAAGTTATAATTCACTGTTGATTCAACGAATGATCCACTGAAATGTATATAAATAGGAAACAAATCCATTTGAGCCGTCCCATGAGAAAACCAACATTGTGGACTATGCGTAAAGTATCGACCCGGATCAGGCTAAGCATGCCTCGTAGGCTAACCCGGACAGGCACTTTTCGCCTCCTATGGATTTTCTGTTTCAGGAATCATTACTCTATGCATCTATCCCCCTGAGACGGAATGTGTCGGCCTAGATTAGCCTGCCCGGACTGCGTAGGCTGATCTGGGTCGATACATTACACAGAGTCCATAAGGTTGGTTTTCTGACGGAACGGCTCATTTAATAAATCTAACTGTCTTGGTCACAACATTTAAGCGGACGCATTCAAGTAATAAATAATGCCTTACTTATATTAATGTCGACTATTGTCTAATAACTGTGCTACAAACACAATGAATCACAAATGAATCATTCGCAATATTACAACTGCATTTTATAGCTGAAATTTAACCGCGTGAAAAGTGTAAATGGAGCATGGAGATTGCGTCCAGTTTCATCATCTTTGGATTTGAAAAATTGATTGCAATGTAAAAATAGAACAGTTTTTAAGTGTCAAGTGTATGTCAAACCGACTTGAACTTTGAGCTTTATTCTTATGCAAGATATTGAAACCCCATTTTACAAGTTATAACTAAAGATAGATAATCGTCGCGTCAAGCGATTTGGGGGTCTTAATGCATCTCCGTACATGTATAGTCAAGACTCAGACGACACAGTCTCACTACAGTCTCTACTGTTCGTCTACATGTACTGTTCAGTCCGAGATGCATCTGTAGACAAAAACAAGAGCACCACGGAGCGAAAGCCAGCGCTCGTCTGCTTTTTTTTAAGTCGAAAAAGGGGCATTACTGAATAATTATTAAAGCGATAGTTATGTGACTTGGAATAGACATGCATATTGTTCCTAGAAAAATGTGTACCAAGTTTCATTCGAAAATGTTGAACGGATGTTGAGTGATGAGGTAAGTTCAAAGTTTTGTAACGCCGCAGACGCCGCAGACGACGCAGACGACACAGGAGAAGGCCCGGTCACAACCCACCGTGCGTGTTTTTAGTCTGTACGTTTTTTGGGGAGGCCACGGCCGCCACGTTTTTCTGAAAACGTGGGGAGGGAGTGGCAAGAGCAGGGAGAGAGTACGTCAACGCACGTCACTCGCACGGTTGCGCAAGGTGTAAGTACGTGGCCCGCACGCCACGCCTGGCCGTGAGCGGTTGCGTGCATCGTACGTTGCACACATGGTAAGTGAGTTGTACGTGCTTACAACTTGCTTACAACGTACGATCTCCGTGCGATTGCCACGTTATCGTACGGAGGCCGTACTTACACGTGCTGCTCACGTACGGTGTCCTTACTCACTCGCATGTTGTAAGTGCGTGGAAGTGCACGAACGTGAGTTTTTCCGCCCAATGTCGGGGGGGGGGGGGGGGGGGTATATAGAACGACATTCCGAGGTTCTCCAGAAGTCCCAGCTGCTGCTGCCTCAAGATGCTGCCCATTCCACCGCAGAGACTCCGGGTTCTGATGCTGCAAGAGCAGCTTCAAGTGGCAGCGCACGAGCACGACGTGGTATTACTTGCCTTGATACGGGAGAGGCAACAGGGACGCCGACGCAGGAGATGGTGGGTTCGTCCATGGATCGAGAGGAGGAGGCTTTTCGGGCAGTACGAAACGTTGTTCCAAGAGCTAGAGCGTGAATCGAGGGGTCACCATCTGACTGTTCTTCGTTCCTCCTCGCCTCTTCCCCTTCCTCTCATGCCATCTCATCTTCCGCGGCCCGTTTCTGTTGGGCCTCTCTGGCCGTATCCGCTGCCTTTTGAGCTGCAGATGCAGCTGACCCCTTCTTCTGTGTCCTCTTATTAGTCATCTTGGGGAGGAAATGTTGGCACTCGTCCGTCGGCTCGGCTTTTATATATACTGCAGAAATCAGTGCGTTGTAAGTGCGGAGCACGTGCTTACTCGGTACGGTCCACGTCAGTTCTGCGTGCTCATTGGACAGAACTGGGGAAGTGCCGGGTAAGCACAGACCACGCACTTATCACGTGCGCAGCACGCACGTGCTAAGTGCGCCGTCCGTAGAGCAAGTGACCGTGGACAAAATTTAAAAGACTCACGGAGTTGGGACCACGGCTTCTACTCAGACGACGACGCCAAGGGTATCACAATAGCCCGACCTTTTTTTTCTTCGAAACAAAGACGAGCTACAAACTTTAACTATAATAGTCCAATTAGTTTCACAACAATTTACCTTGATATGCTCTCCCGTTACGGAGTTTCAATAAGACCCAAAATCCCTAGACGGGGGCTCGCACGTTATCAGCAGAGTAAATAAACACGTTTTTACCTTTCTTTTCTAAACTTTCACAAGTATTTTCTCTGCATCATTTAGAGACACGAACAATAGAACGTCTCATTCGGCGTTTAAAACATTAACACAAACTCTTTGCACGTGAAAAAACCACTTCCTTTGAGAGTTACAATGACGGGATAAGTGTCAAAATATAACTGAAATCCAATATGATAAATCACCACAATTAAACCCTTTCCCTCATATAGACGCTTTCTGACGCCTCTGCAGCAGACGGCTAATTGAAAACATAGTGACAAAAGAAGAAATTGCTCAAAACGAGCAATTTCTCCTTTTGCCACAATGTTTTCCACTTTTAGTCATAGGTTATCCATTCAATTAAAGAGATTTTCTAATTTTTGACAAAATATGTTCAAAGTCGTCTGCTGCAAAATTATCGTATGAGGGAAAGGGTTAAGATAATTACACGACAAGCATGCGGTCATGAACAACAGATGCACACTAATGCTTCCAGAGAAATGTGTGACACATTCTCAAATATTGTAATCATTTACAATGTAACATTAAATGAGTAAAAACATGTGGTGTCGCGGTTTGTTTAAATTTCACGTTTGCTTAACGGTAGCAAACACAGTATCTGTAATGTTACTGTTAGATTTGCTAGCGTTTGCTAACGTAACAGTGTATTGAACGACGTACTGCGGGCATCTTAAGATATACAGGCCAAACTGATAACAATTTCCCCCATCATTTAGACTAACCGTATGTTTGATATATTTCCATTTTGCTGTTCCTGAATGTAACTGATTGTAGTTTACGTATCCCTTTCAACAGCGAGGCATACGTGGAACTCAATTCAAACAGTACTTTTGAGCAAGGGTAAAAATATCCAGTCAGTTTAACACTTATCCTGCTGTATTTCAATTTCACCATAACCCTGACTTTAAAGATTCTCCGACACATAAACCCTTTCCCACAAGTGACAAATCTACAGTAGACGACTCTTTTAAAACACCTGGGCGAAATTGTAGAAAACCTCTATAAATGAAATCCTGATCCTTGAATAGAGTTGAAAATATTGTGGCAAAAGGAGAAATTGCTCATTATGAGCAATTTATCCATTTGCTACAATGTTTTTTCAAATTTCGTCTGCTGCAGAGGCGTCAGAATGCGTCTATATGTGGAAAAGGGTTAACGGAGTAGATGTTGCAAAATATTAATTGATGACTAACAAACAACATAGTCCACGATGGTACTGAACACATGTATAGGCTGATCTTTGTCGTCTTCATTTACTCGCAAATAGTGTGTAAAAGTTTGCATTACGAAACAATCAAACGATGTTTAAAGTCCGGTTTAATAGGACAAAGGAAACATTTGGTTACTCACCGAATCTTTGCTCTTTGGTCAGAATGGGGTCATGTGCGATAGGAGTTCGCGGTCCTGAAGATTATTGACGCCTGCCTAACTCGAAACTCGTCGGCTAAACTCGTAACCTCGAGTTAGATCTCGGAAGTCCGATCGGGTATTTTCGGTTTAACTCGTTTATTCAATTTGGATCTCGGACGTTTCGGCTTAACCATTTCCCTCATACGACAATTCTGCAGCAGACGACTTTAAACATATGTTGTCAAAAAATAGAAAATGAATGGATAACCTATGACTAAAAGTGGAAAACATTGTGACAAAAGGAGAAATTGCACGTTTTGTGCAATTTCTTCTTTTGTTACTATGTTTTCAAAAAACCGTCTGCTGCAGAGGCGTCTGAAAGCGTCTATATGAGGGAAAGGGTTAACTCTTTATGTCTAATCAGACGCGCCGTTCGTAAATAAGACTTAAATATGGGAAGTGAATCGGTTACCGAATATGAGATATGGTTACATATAGCTCATATGAGAGGTGCTCCATAAAATAATAATAATCCAGGCGCTAAAACTATAAACATGTAATCTGTGCTCAAAATTTGTGTGCTCAAGTATCGGATTGGTCGGAAGCAAATTCGTTCTCCAAATTGATCAAACAGAAACCTTATTTGGAGCATGTCGTTCATTTCTGAGCACGAAGAACGTTTTAAAGAGTTTTGAAGTTTCGGGAACTGTTAGTCAGTTAATTGGCATATCTTGTATGACTTTATGATCCCGTCCGTACGAAAAAGGGTACGAGATTGCTTTTGTGAACTGCACATAGTCAGATTAGAATGCCTGTGAATTCACACAGTTTGGTCAAGACACTCACAGTTCACAGTTTACGTACATACACTTGCTAGAAGCTTCTGGCAGCTTTTGTAGATTCTGGTAAAACCGAGCATTTGTAGAGATGGTCTGAACCTTGGCTGTTCAGAAATGCCAACTTGTTCCTTTTTCCATGGACGAATTCAAGTATGTATATATCGAACAGACTGCGCAGACTGACCACACTAGCTGATCTGGAATTTAATTGGTTGCAAAGTATAGACCGATATAGGGTTGATCGTCTACAGTTTAAAAGCAAATCGAAGAATCCGCGATTGCCGAAAGAGCGATACAAGACAAATGTCTCTGCTATTGATTTATACCGTTTATGAGTGTTGTCCCTTTGATCGAGTCAGTGTATTTCAGCATCATTCTTCGGTGGTACGTGTATATGCGACAGCCTCGGTGTGGTAGTGCGTCCGCCGCGGGTGCGGGAGGTCGCGGGATCGATCTCTGGCCGGGTCATACCAAAGAATTATAAAAAAAATGGCAGGAATGGCTTCCTTCCTTGGCGCTCAGGGTTGCGATGTTTGCATTACGAATGACTGGCTTGTGTCAGGATAAATGGACCAGTTGTACTGGTAGCTTAACCAGGAAATGCAGTGTTATATCTGAAACATTGTTCAAAGCGGCATAAATTACCAAACAATCGGCGGTATATGCAGTCATGATTGGAGATAAATCTTAAACCCTGTCATGTCAAAAGGTCAAATTCATATAGAACATAAGAACACAATCTGGCCTTTGACGAGATAACGTCAACGATTTATCTGGAGCTTGAATGTCTTGCTTTAAAAAATTATCATTGCATTATTCATTTTAAATCACAACAAAGCTTAGCTTCATCTTTCAAGAAAAGGTCGATGAGCTCAGAGAGTTGGTATTTCTGAACATTTGTACACCCATGGAAAGAGAACAATATGGTCCTTTGTTCACAGGTGGTCTTTAATAACATGGTCATTTATGCAGAAAATGAGTAATTAGGAAACTAGAATAGTGGTTGTAATTTCTACATAAATAACCCTGTACGTCCATCATTGGCGCTCCGGATTTCGCGGACAGCATGTCGACAGACCTATTGGTGTCAGAGTAAACATTTTGTTTCAACTTACTTATTCTACATCGATTGGGTAACAAGCTTTCAGCTTATATTAATCACGCTCGATGTCATCTCCCTTAAGACAAGACTCGAGCCGTTTGTCAGGGAAAATCCCAAAGGCAGAATTCGCTAATCACGGGATTCGAACCCGGGACCATTGGTACGCTCTACCACTGTCTTTCAGAATAAACATCCGACAGTATTCGTAATCAACGCGATTCGACTGAAATAGTGTTTGAGGCGATATTATACACCATACAACTAAACAACCATAACTCCCGTTACTAATATACAGTCCAACCTGTGTTTAAAGAGCACCCATGGGAAAAGAACAATATGGTATTTGTTCACTGGTGATCTTCAATTCAAGGGTCAATTATGCAGAAAAAATTAAACATAAGGAAATTAAAAGTGTGGTTGCTAACGACAGGGAATATATATACAAAGGTGGTCTGTAGCACAGGGTTGACTGTATAGTTATAACAATAAGATGGAGAATAACCCTTGTCTAGCAAGAATCACAATTACTCATAAATCCCGTCACTAATATACAGTCGACCCCGTGTTTAAAGACAACACATGGGAAGAGAACAATATGGTCTTTGTTAATTCATGGGTGGTCTTTAATTACAGGGTCATTTAAGCAGACAATTAATAATTAGGAAAGTAAAAAGTGTGGTTGCTAAACAAAGGGAATTGCTAAACAAAGGTGGTCTTTAGCACAGGTTTGACTGTATAGTTATATATAACTATATAAGATGGAGATTAACCCATTTATACAGTTGACATCCGTTAACTCTTTCGCTGCCAAAGGCAAATAAAGGCTTTTTGCAAACAATGCAGAGCTGTTTCACCTGAAATATGCATTGTTCGCCACATAGACATTAACTTTTACCAAATTTCCAATTGGTGGAAAAATGGACTGATCCAATTTTCAACATGGAAGAGTCGACTTTGTAAAATTCGGCAGTGAAAGAGTTGAAATTTAATAAAAAGAAAAAAAAAATGTGGGAAAATGAAAAGTGATTCACAATGTTAATCTTTTTTCTTTTCTTCTTTTTATGTAAAACTAAACATTTGTTTAATCCTTTCCCACATGCACGGAATCTGCAGCAGACGACTGTGAAAACATGGCCAAAAGTGTGGATAATATCTGTAAGTGAAACTTTGGTTATTGAATAGAGGGCTGAAAACATTGTGACAAAAAAAGGAAATTGCTTATTATGAGCAATTACTCCTTTTGTCACAATGTGTTCAAAGTTCGCCTGATGCATACGCGTCAAAATTCAGCTGTAGGTGGGAAAGGATTAGAGTGATGGTAGACACCATACAAATAAACAGAAATCCTGTCAATAACCTTACTATAAGATGGTGATTAACCCTTCTAAATTTAAAAAAAAAAAAATGTGGGAAAAGAAAAATTGAAGTACAATGGCGTTGTGTTTTCTTAAGCAATTTCTGTCAAAATAAACCTCTCTTAGCAATGTAAAGAATAATTTAGGTGTTTTTTTCTTTGAATAATTCGATTTTAAGTTGTTAAGAAAGAACAATTATATAAGGTAATTACTTAAAGCCTAAATCAATTTTATAACAGCGACTTATCGACTTATATCAATACAGCGATCAGATCGTACAATGTATATTCATTATGCTGAGACGGAGTATATTGTTCAACTAAATGGGCATGTTATCACAAGTAGATACCTTTCGATGCTATACTACTACACACAGACGACTTTTGAAAGCATTTTGGTGAATGGATATATTTCCTGTAAGAATCAATATCCACTTTTCCCCACAGTTATTTCTAAGGTTTTGATCATGTGAAACGAAATTATTACTCTACTCTGTTCTAAGATAAAATCTTCGTTTAATTATTAAATAATTTGATTATTAATTATTAAACAATTTCCACATTTGTTTATACGAATTAAATGACTAATTGCACGACCGATCAAACTATTTTGTATATATATTTCTTGTATATGTGTATGATATTATGAAATACATATGTTTTGGTGACTTATGAACCCATGGGGCTGGGTTTAATAATAATTGTTAAAGGATAAATGTATATTATAAATGCTTTGTACTTACTTACTTTACTTTACTTTACTTTACTTTACTTAACTTAACTTAACTTAACTTAACTGCACGACGGTCATGATGGATTGCTCTTGGGCAAGGTATATTTCCTAGCCTAGTACTGGTTTGTTTACCCAGGGATTATGAATAAGTGAACTCTCGCCGTGACATAAATGAAATAATGTTAAAAACGCCGTAAAACCCCAATAAAACAAAACAAACCAAGCCCGTCTATTTTACGTACGTTTCATTTGGGCGACACTAACTCGTTAGAGTCCTGGTAATCCGCTTAACCCTTTCACAGCCGAGTTTCACAAAGTCGACTCTCCCATGTTGAAAGTTAGACCTCTCCATTATTCGTCTAACAGGAAATTTAGTAAAATGTAATATATAGCCGACGGAAAACATTTAGTAAAATAACATGGATTAATGATGTAACAAATATTGAATAAATTGCGACAAATGGAGAAATTGCTCATGATCAGTGAGCAATTTCTTTTCTTTCCACATTGTTTTCAAAATCCTTCTTCTGGCAAAAATGAGAAATATCTCCATAAAAAGTTTAGATATTTAATAGAGTTGAAAACATTGAGGCAAAGGGGGAAATCATGAGCAATTCCTCCTTTTGTCACAATGTTTTCAAAAGTCGTCTGCTGCAAATATGTTGGAATGCGTCTGCAAGTGGGAAAGGGTTAAAGCAGGACGTCTGCCTCTCTAAATGTATGAGATAAGCGAAAGGGGTGGGGGTTAATCCACTACCTATTTACAATTTTCAGACTCTTCACCTGTCGCTATATCTAAAACAAAAAGAGAGACAACTGCAAATAAAACCAACTTAAATTTTAAAAAATGTTTTTTTAGAAAAGACCAAGTAAAGAAAACTACAGTTGGAATACAAATTCGAAATGTGTTCGTGTGTCACAAAAGTTGAATGCTTTCCCCTTCGGAGTTGTCCAAAGCTTAATCTCTGAGGGCTAATCCACTACAGGTCTATGTACGATTTTCAGAATCTTCAACTGTCGCTAAATCTAAAACAAAAAGAAAGACAAATGCAAATAGAAAAACCTTTAAATTAAAGAATCTTAATTAAGAACAGACCTAGAAAAGAAAACTACAGTTGAAATAAAAATTCGAAATGTGTTCGTGTGTCACAATAATTTCTCCTTCAGAGTTGTCCAAATTTAATTCTCTGGTGTTAATCCTTACTCAATTGCAGACGCTTTTTGACGCACATGTAGCAGACGACCGTTGAAAAAAAAATGTAGAAATTAGATGAAAATTACCAATGTCTTCACGTACCACAACAATTTTCAATAACACTTTCATTCATAAAGATATTTCATATTTTTGTCAAGATGCTCTTAAAGCCGGCGGTTGAAGATTTGTCGTATGTGGGAAAGGATTAGCCAGTGTTTACGCCCCAACATTTATAACTTTATAACACCTGGGATTATAGTACGGCCATGTGTTATCGTGCTTATGAGTTTTAGTCTTTACAGGGATTTATAATATGTGTCAGATTTGTTTGAAGATGGAAATATGAAATTATTTATTATTGTTAAAATTTGTATGGATTTTAGCGTTAGTGGAGATATTGCTAATCCATTAGGAACGTTTTGTGTCCGTTTAATGTTGGTGTAACAAGCTAGGAGATATTGCTAAGACATAAGAAACGTTTTGTGTCCGTTTAGCTTTGGTGTAACAAGCTATAGTAACTTTTGTTTACATCCATCAACTGGAAATAAACTATAATTGACTAGACTCGTACATGTAACAACTAATATATTTGAAGTGAGTGTTTATTGTAGTTAAGACCTAAAAATCTAAAAACTAACACGTGTATTTATATTTGATTTAGGTTGTTAGTTAATCACAATAATCTGCTCCTTCATAAATTTACCCTGAAAGGATAGGTAAAGTTGTTATAAGTGTTCGAACATGCTACCTCCGGTTATACAAGCAACTCCCGTACAGCGACGGAATTTAAAAGTTCGGAGCCAGAGCGCGCCCGCGGAGATTGGACAGAGAGGTCATAATCAAAGAACCTACGGTACTCTATACAGAAATCGAAGTGCCATAAGATTGCGCACTCAACCCCGATTTCAGAACTGTTTTGTTGATAAAGCATCAAACAATAACAACATCAACAACAGATATGATCCACCAACCAGAGTATTCCCCAAACATAAAGAGCTCGTCATAGCTGAGTTGTTTAGAGTTTCAAGTAAGTATACCGTGTACTTCGTCTCGGGACAGTCTCCATTATTTAAGTGGTTAGAGCGTCCACCTCGGGAGCGAAAGACTATGGTTCGATCTCCGGTAGGGTCATGCCATAGACTAAAACAATGACATAAGCGTTACGACTGGAGCAGTTGTTCCAGTAAACATGAACTTTTGGGGTTAAACGCCGTTTTTCAACAATTTTTCACATCGCGACGGCCAGGTCAACTTCCCATGTGTGTCCTTGCTTTCTCATACCAGTACTCCTAACAGCAGACTTTCCAAGCAACTCGCTGTTTTTCCACACAGACTATTAGCCCTATTAGTGTAACATTGACTTTTGTCAATCGTCGCAAAGCTGGGGTTCGAACACACAACACCTAGATTGGCAGCCCTGAGCAACCGGGTTCGATGTCTGGTAAGATCATGCCAATGTTCGTCTTTTAAAAGGGGCATTACTGATTATTAAAGCCAGGGTTGTATTCCTTGGTATAGACATGCGTATTGTTTCCAAAAACATGTGTACTAAGTTTCATTTGAAGATGTTGAACGTTTTTTTGAGTTGTGGGGTAAGGCTAAAGTGTTGTGACGACGACGATGCAGACGACGAGGACGCTGACGCTGACGTCGACGACGCTAAGGGTATCACGATAGCCCAACCCTTTTTTTTTCTCGAAAAACAGACCAGTTAAAAATGGCATTAGCAGTTCGGGAAACGAGAGATGTCCAATAGTTTTTGAATCTCCGTTTCGCCATCATATTTACACTTTCCGACGTTCACACGCTTTCTGCTTTATCGTGGTGAATTGGATTATTATTTCTTCAAAAGCTTTTAAATTTGATAATTTGTATTGACCACATGGGCAAAGACCGCCAAATGAATCTTGCTGCAATTAAAGCAAACGATGTTTATAGGCCATTTATATATTTACATCGTATATGTACATGTACCATAAAGGACTGAGGAATTAACATATTTTAAATCCATGGTCGATGGAATATTGTCAGGCTATTATCTGAATAACCATTATCCCAATAACATGCAATGGCAAGTTAATTGATTCGCGTCACACGTGACCGAGACATTTATCACCGTTCAAATATCACATAAAGTCAGGGGCGTAGCTCCCTTTAGGCACTGTAGGCACGTGCCTACACATTTTTTCCTCAAAATGCCCCCAAAATGCAGCTGCGGCGATAGACATCTGCGTTATGTATCGACCAGATCAGCCTGCGCTGTCAGCGCAGACTGATCCGGCCGACACATTCCGTCTTAGGGGGGGGGGGGGGGGGGGGGGGGATAGATGTATAGAGTAGTTATTCCTGAAACAGAAAACCTACAGGAGGCGAAAAGTGTCTATCCGGGTCTATAGCTCAGTGCACTATTGATCAAGTGTCATAAATTCGCTATTAATTCGCTTTTGATCATGGGTCGATCAAGGGTCGTGAAATCGCTATTGATCAAGGGTCGTTATTTCAAATTCCGGCTCGGAAATTCGTTTTTTTTTTTCGAATCAATTAATTACCTAAATGTTCATTGTTCCCCGACCAGAAACCGCCTCGGTGGTGTACATTGATAGAGCTTCCGCCGCGGGTGTGCCGGGGAGGTCGCGGGTTCGATCTCGGTAGTAATGGCTTCCCATCCTTGTCGCTCAGAGTTGCGAGGTTAGTATTACGACTGACTGACTAGTGTCGGATTAATTGGACCACCAGTACTGGTAACTTAGGCTACTAAGGAAACGCCGTGATATTACTGAAAAAATGTTGAAAGCGGCGTAAAGAAAAAAATCAATCCCCTTCAGGCTAGCCTACCCGTTTTCACGTGATGCAGATCCACGCATATTTGTTTACCTGCATCGTGGCTCAGTTAGGTCTATGCATGCTGCAATCAGATCTTAATCGTGAATTTGAAAATTAGAATATTTTCATAATGTTTCCGCTGGCATGTGGCCGAAATGTCTTTTTAACGCAGATTAATTTGAGCGTGTCTGCACCCATCGAATGATCTGCTCGAAATATTACAACATCGGTTGCCAGGGTTGTTTTCGGACACTTTTATCGTTTCTAACAACATACAACAATTCTGCAGCAGGCAAATTTGAAAATGAACGCAAAAACTCTCTTAAAAAGCAAGCGTAATTATTGAATGGAAATGAAACCATTGTGGAAAATGTAGGAATTGCTCATTATGTTAGTCTCCAATCTATATCCTCTGGGAAATTCAAGCAGAATTATATGGACTAGATTTATATCCCCCTTTAAAACACCCAGAACATTGTCTTTCTTCGTTGGATTTATTCAAAAATCACAAAATCTAACGACTAATCTCACAAACCCTTCACTATTTAAAAGCCGACAAAATTGGATCAATACCGTTTCGTTTAAAGGTAATTCGCGTTCGTATTCACCTTACAACCAAGCAACATGTAAACTTCCGGTTAATTTCCCGTAAAGGGAGGCGATAAATTGTTCGAAATATTGAGAGCAAACATGTCGTCGAACGAGTTAACAAAGCTGACTTACAGTGCTTTGTCAAAGCGGTCTCAAAACCCGTACGAGACCCTGGAACGAATGTTGAATAAAACTACAATAAGCACACAACGTCTCGCTCACTCTAACATCATCGGTAAGTTGACAGGATTTGGACAGATTTTCTTTTCACCAGTCTGAGTCGGGAATTTGCATTGTAAATTATCATCGTGTAAACAAGTTGTTATCAGAGATGATTAGCCGCGGCAGTTAGGTAAAGGCTGTCCACTTACTAGAAATTACTTATATTTAAATAAATTTACAGCTGACACATTTCCGTAGGACTTTTTCATTGAGTTTGTTGTTGTAAAATGAATGGGTGGGGGCTTAGTCTTTCATCTATAGAAAGACGTTGCATATGTGCAAAATAAATAACATATAATAAAACGAGCAAGGGAATGTTTAAATGATTTTGACTAGGTGGGACTCAGGTTTTGTTTTTAATTCCACAGTCTATGACATAACTAAGTTGCATTCGGTGGAATTATCAGGGTATATGATGAAAAATGATTGTGTGAGGTTAAAGTTTAAAAGACATTGATTTATTAATCATTTCAGCTTATAATAATAATAAACCAATTCCCACATTCATACGCTCTTTGACGACTTTGCAGCAGACGACTTTTGAAAACATTGCAGCAAATCAATAGCAACTTTTTCTCCTTTTGCCGCAAAGTTGTCACATCTATTCAATTATTTATTTTTCATTTTATAGATGTTTACCATCATTTTAACTTTTTAAAGTCGTCTGCTGCAGATTTGTTATATGTGGGAAAATGTAAACCGTTTCCCACATACATCAAATCTGCAGCAGACAACAATGAAAACATCTAGGTAAAAATATGGCAAATCTCTATATATATGACAGTTTAAATATTGAAAAGAGTTGAAAACATTGTGGCAAAAGGAGAATTTAGCTCATTTTGAAAAGTGATAAAGCCCAATTAAATTTACATTGTGGGAACCATTATTTTCTTTAAAAAGAAACTCGCATTTACTTATTGAAAGAATGTTTGAACAATGAATTGAAACACTGCATTAATATGTTGCCATATATGTCCCAGCATATCAATCATTGAATATGCACAGTTTCAAAAGAGGTTTCTATGGCTGCCTTCATAAAGACATAAATCTAACTTCTTGCAAAAATACATTTTCCTTTCCCCTGAAAATAGTAGTTACAATGGTTCAACAACCACTTACCCATTTATGTGATGATAAGTTGTGTTTCTACAATACTTTTTTCTCTGTGGCAGCTCAATTTAACCCTTCCCCACATACAACAAATCTGCAGCAGAAGACTTTGAAAACATCTAGGTAAAAATATGGCAAATCTCTATATATATGACAGTTTAAATATTGAAAAGAGTTGAAAACATTGTGGCAAAAGGAGAATTTAGCTCATTTTGAAAAGTGATAAAGCCCAATTAAATTTACATTGTGGGAACCATTATTTTCTTTAAAAAGAAACTCGCATTGACTTATTGAAAGAATGTTTGAACAATGAATTGAAACACTGCATTGATATGTTGCCATATATGTCCCAGCATATCAATCATTGAATATGCACAGTTTCAAAAGAGGTTTCTATGGCTGCCTTCATAAAGACATAAATCTAACTTCTTGCAAAAATACATTTTCCTTTCCCCCGAAAATAGTAGTGACAATGGTTCAACAACCACTTACCCATTTATGTGATGATAAGTTGTGTTTCTATAATACTTTTTTCTCTGTGGCAGCTCAATTTAACCCTTCCCCACATACAAAAAATCTGCAGCAGAAGACTTTGAAAACATCTAGGCAAAACCACAGACAATTTATTTAAATGAAGGTTTAATAACTGATAACTGAGTTGAAAACAATGTGCCAAAAGTAGAAATTTCTTGTTGCTGCAGAAGCCTCTGAACATGTCTATAGTATAGTTGGGAAAGGGTTAAACTCATTAATCCTTTGTGTCAACTTCATTTATATTCAAAATGTTTATATGTGGGTAAGTCACTCATTACAATCGACCTTTTCCAACAAGCAAACCCATATTTATGTACCTTGCAGCAGACACATTTTGAAAACATTGTAACAAAAGCAAAAATTGATCTTAACCCTTTCCCTCATACGACAATTCTGCAGCAAGACGACTTTGAATTTATTTTGTCAAAACATAGAAAATCTCCATAATTGAATGGATAACCTATGACAAAAAGTGGAAAACATTGTGGCAAAAGGAGAAATTGCTTGTTTTGAGCAATTTCTTCTTTTGTCACTATGTTTTCAAAAAGCCGTCTGCTGCAGAGGCGTCAGAAAGCGTCTATATGAGGGAAAGGGTTAATAAGCTGTTCAATAAATTAATCATACCAGTGATTTCATTTATATTCAAAGTCCTCTGTTGCATATATCTTGTATACATGTGGGAAAGGTTAAATGTATAATTATGATCAGGGTAAAATGGTGACATTGTAAGATATCTAGATAACAATTAAAATACTACAACCCCAAAACCAAGTTAATAAGTCACAATAATTTGTGAATAAATCCCACTTTCATTAGTACTTCAGTTATCCCTTTCCCTCATACGACAATTCTGCAGAAGTGACTTTGAACATATTTTGTCAAAACATATAGAAAATCTCTATTATTATTGAATGGATAACCTATGACTAAAAGTGGAAAACATTGTGGCAAAAGGAGAAATTGCTCGTTTTGAGCAATTTCTTCTTTTGTCACTATGTTTTCAAAAAGCCGTCGGCTGCAGAGGCGTCAGAAAGCGTCTTATATGAGGGAAAGGGTTATGTTAAAAAAACATTGGACCCAATGACACATGTATCTAGGTACGTGGGAAGTCACTGTACTCAAAAGAATCGTCTCAATGCGTTGATTCTTTTGATTACGCACAACATAGGGTTTGGTTGGATAACAAGAGAGATATTGTGGGGAAAAGAGCTGTAAACCATTCCTTATCTGGACCTCTGCTTTTACTACATCCAAATTGAACTATACTGCCTATTTGGTGTAGTGATGGAACACCTGCCTTGGGTACGGGAGGTAGTGGGTTTGATCCCCGGCAGAGTCATACCAAAGACTTAAGAAATGGCTGCCCTCCTTGGCGCTCAGGGTTGCAGGGTTAGCAATATGACTGGTGTCAGGATATATGGACCAGTAGAACTGGTAAATTATCCAGTTAACACTGTGATATAACTGAATTTTTTTTGAAAGTGGCATCAAACAATCAATCAATCAATCCAAAAGAACTCTGTAGCAAGACATCTAACATGTTCTGTATCAGGTAAAGGGAAATCAAATAGAAGAAATTAATGTTAAAAAGGTTGTTTTAAGTTTCAAGATTCAGAACTTAACAATTGTTTTGCATGGACCCCACACAATGTATCAAAGGAAAGTACATGTAAAGTCCTTTCCACAGGTATAAATTACAAAGCAACAGCATAATTGTCTCAGTCATTGTATAAATTACCCCAGGTTTACTCTGCGGTGTTTAACTTGTTTGGGGGGCAAACTTTTATTTGTTGACACAGTAATTCAAGAGTTAATATTTGACTTTCTAATTTTGGACTTTAAAGGTTATTCAGATCAAATCTGAAACTGATCACTCTTTATCCCTTTCCCTCATACGACAATTCTGCAGCAGACGACTTTGAACATATTTTGTCAAAAAATAGAAAATCTCGATAATTGAATGGATAACCTATCAATTAAAGTGGAAAACATTGTGTCAAAAGGAGAAATTGCACGTTTTGTGCAATTTCTTCTTTTGTCACTATGTTTTCAAAAAGCTGTCTGCTGCAGAGGCGTCAGAAAGCGTCTATATGAGGGAAAGGGTTAACAAACAGTACCTTCCCTTCCCTTCTTCTAGTTAATTTTCTATCAAAAGCATTGATTATTTTAAAACACTGGCTTTTGAAATATATGAATTTCTTTCATCAATGACTCTTTGGCTCATCTAAAAATAAATTATTACATTGATTTTGAATGCATACAGAGAAAAAGAGATGCTGTTGATAATGAGCAGATCAAATTTCTTATTTGTGTCAGTTGTAATTGCTCAGTTGGTATCATAAAGGGCAGTCAACGAAGGGATGGCGAGTTTGAATCCAACCTAGGCCATTTCTCCTTTCTGATATGACAAAAAGTAATTTTTCACTTAATTTCATTCATTTTCCAACAATGGTCTAAAAACGGTCTGTTGGGAGGTAGTCAATTACTTTTCTTGGGAAGAAAGGTTGTGTGGAATAATGACACTACTTGTTGGAAACATATTGGTAGGTAAAATGGCTGCCCTGCTTTAACTGGAAAAAAAAAATTGTTGAAAATGAAGTAAAACTTCAAGCAATCAATCAGAAATTAACTGCACGTTTACATTACCCGTTTCATACCTTTATTAACCCCAGACTTGACATTTTTCTGATTAAATGATTTCAGTTTGGAAAAGTTCCCTTATCTTTCACAATGAATGGACCGTTCAGTATTGGCGTGAAGGTCATACAATATGGTGATAGCTGAATAGAATTTGATAAAACTTACCCTTGCCTCACAACTCGAGATAAGGGGCGTTTTGCATGTTCTAAAATCCTTATTTTACCCTCTAACCCTATGATGTGGGTACTCTTAAGAATTGTCTCCCTGAGACGATTCTTTAGAGTACCCACAACAATAGAGTTTGCTTTAATAATAAGAGAAAAATTGTGGGAAAAAGAGCTGAATACCTCTCCTTATCTTGACCTCTGCCCTTGCTTCACAACTCTACATTCTGCAATCTACAACAGACATATATATGTAATAAAGATATTAATCAAGAAAATGTATTTAGTTGTGAAGTGCCATACTGTCTTTTCAGAGTTGTTCACAAAGATTGACCATTTAAAATAAAAAATAAATAGATTTATAAATTTCAATTTATAACTATGAAATTTGTCAAAATTTATTGTAGACAATGATAAAAAAAAAAGTTGCTGTAATACTTTTGGAGTGGGTAGACTTGGGCCAGAGGTGTAGGAAATAACTGCTCCACAATCTCTCTCTTATTACTCGATCATGCCCTATGTTGTGGTATTTACTGAGACTATTCTTGTTAGTACTCACAACATAGGGTAGGAGGTCAAATTAGGATTTTTAGAATATGTAAATTAGAATATGCTTCTTATCTAGAGGTTTGAGTCAGTCTTTATTTGTCGACTAACTACAAAGGGTTACAGAGGTACCTATGAAATTCTTTGATTTGTTACTCAAATACGGCGTTACCATATAGGCTTCACTACCATTATGTATGATGTAGGAATGTAGAATACTAGTGCCACTTGTGAACTCCTGTGTAGACATGAACATACAACATGATGGACCATTAATTAAGTGCCTTGAGATCTGACCAATGAACTTTGGTGATTGCATGATTATATTGGTGGGGAGAATTTTCATGAAAATTGTGCATGAAAAGTTGCATTTATTTTTTTCATTTTGTTTTCACTTATCATGCTTTCAAACTGAGTCTGTGTTAGACACTCCAAGTCCATTCCTACTAGGACAAATTGTTTGGTGATTTCATGATTATGTTGGTGGGGAGAATTGTGCATGAAAAGTTGCCTTTTTTTTTTTTACTTAGTTATCATACTTTCAAATTGTGTTTGTGTTAGACACTTTAAGTCCATTTCTACATGGATTTTTTTTTTAAAATCTTGGAATTTTATAATATCAAATAAATTGCAAATGTGTGAGTAATACTTATACATGTAGTTATTATTATGTGAAAAATAACAGTGATTTACAATTGATTTTTAGTGAAAGTAATAAAATAAAGTCATAATGCCAGGAAATATTGTTTCTTTTAAAACTGGACCACAAGTTTATGTGTATACTGCTGACCTTCCAATGGTCAAAAAAGAATATAAAGTTACATGCAATACAAATAAAGGAAAAATGAAGAAGAAGGGTAAAGTTTTAATTGATTTTATTTTGTTTTGAAAATGATTTTGTAATGAAAGTTAAAAATGAAATAACAAGAAATTGTGCTGTTGTAAACTTTTGTTATAAACGAAAAAAACCAGGTTTAAAATACCAATGAAACAAACAAAGCAGATATATATTATAGATGTATACATGTGAGAAAGAGTTATTTGTTTCCAAAGCTTTAACATTTATCCAGCCTTACAGTATAATTAAAAAAAACTTCTGAAACTTTATACTCAATGCCAACTGAAACATTCAAATATACAAAAATGAGCTTGAATTTATTGTGCTTTATTTTCAAAACATACATGTATCTCTATAACAATCCAAACAAGTATTTTTTAATCCTTTCCCACATATACATGTAGACGCTTCTGAAGCATTTACATCTGACAAGTTTTGAAAGCATTGTAGCAAAAGGTGAAATTGCTCATGATTAGCAATATCTCCTTTTCCAACATTGTTTTCAGCTTTATTGAAGAAAAAAATTCTTTCTTCTATTGAGAGAGTCCACACTAAAATTTGAACGTTTTTTAAAAGTTGCGGCTGCAGAATTGATGTATGTGGGAAAGGATTAAATGATCAAACTTTTCAGTTTTGAAACTCATACTTTGATAATACAGTTCCTGGTTGAGTGGTTAGCGTCAGGGATTTGAAACCTGGCGTCCCAGGTTCGATCCACCGTCGCGGCTTGACGGTCATGGTGAAGTGCCCATGGGCAAGGCACATTTCCTAGCCTAGTACTGGTTTGTTTACCCAGGGATCATGAATAAGTGAACTGTCGCTGTGATATATCTGAAATAATGTTGAAAGCGGCGTAAATAAATTGATAATACAGTGTAATCTCTCAAAACAACACCTGTTGAGCCCAAACTATTTGGAACAACAGTTAGCAGTCTTTGCGAAATTCGTCAGTCCTTCAGTCCTTCAGTCCTGACTGACAAAGATTCCTTCAGTCCTGACTGACAAAGATTCTTTCAGTCCTGACTGACCATGATTCCTTCAGAACAAAGACCTATAATAACACAATACGTGTTATGAGGTCTTTGGTTGAACAAAGAAGGAAATAGATGAAAAATAAGCTTTCGGACTGACATTTTTTAAAAGATTTCAAAAAGGTTCAGATAAAAAGGAGTATACAGCCCTTTTTCCCCACAATATCTCTCTTATTATCCAAAGACCTAATAACACATAACTGAAGAACTGTCAATTGAAAGTCATGAAAATGTACAAAATTTGGCTTAGTGGGTATGTCTGCCCAGTGAAGCATAAACGATCCATATCTAGATATTTATGGTACTGGAAAAAGAAATTATTACTCTTATTTTATCCCAGAGTTATGATTCTAATATTTCAAGACAACTTTTGAACAGTTTTAAAACTTTGACTATAATATGTTTTTTTGGAGTTCAGCACCTTCAATATTAGTTTACCCTTAAATCTTTTCAGAGCTTGGTGGTCATATGGTATCATCCAAAGCAGGAGATTTCCAAGAAGAACACGAAAGGGAACTACAAGTTGCGGTTGACGAAGCGGAGGAAAGAGCTACGCGAGAGTTGAGAGCGGCTCTGAAACGTCTTGGTCAAGACAAGGAGGATGATAAAGCAAAGTCTTTAAGAAATCAAAAAGAGGTTCGTTTTCCTTTAGCGGCTTTTAGTGAGCATCATTTATTTAACACTTTTCCGCATACAACAAATGTGCAGCAGTTGAGTTGGAAAATACAGTAAAAAATATGGAAATACTATTTAATAAAGTTGAAAACATTGTGGCAAAAAGAGAAATCGCTTATTCTGTTTTGTTGAACTCCCATTATTTATATAAAATGGGTTTGGAATGGCGAAAAAATGTGCTTCAGTGATAGTGTTCTGTGGATAACAACATAATGTAAATGTTGTTTTAAGACACATATGGCAGGATTTAGACCAATATTAAACTGTGATTGTGATGGCTGATCTTGGTCTACACTGTTCTTAAATGTTGTTTTAACCCTTTCCCTCATATAGATGCTTTCTGACGCCTCTGCAGCAAACAGCGTTTTGAAAACATAGTGACAAAAAAAGAAATTGCTCAAGACGAGCAATTTCTCCTTTTGTCACCATATTTTCAACTCTTATTTAATTATTGTACTTTCATTTAAAGGGAGTTTCCAACTGTTTTCGCGTTTGTTTTCAAAGTTGTATGCCGCAGATTTGTTGTATGTGGGAAAGGGTTAAGACAAATATAGTAGGATAAGTGTTCAACCTTTGCTTCATGCTAATAAATCGTTCTATTTATGTTGGACAGTACTATGAAAAACTTACGCGGAGAGTTGAAGAACAGCGGAACAGGGCTGAGGGAGAGCGTGAAAGAGAAATCACAAAGAAACTCATGCGTGAACGGGAGGCTGCCTTAAACGAACAATGGCAGCAATGTGAAAAGTTGAAAGAAGAGGCGGTCGCTGTGGCCTGTGAGGAGCTCAGTCGTAAACTCAGATATGAATTCACAATAGAGAAGGAACAGGCTATTGCAGAGGCTTTGAGAATTGCAAAGGTAATCAGTCACAAGTTGATACGAAATTGTCTCTTTTGACCCCTATAATGATTCCCATTTTGATACATTAGTTTTTAAAAAACTGCTTAGCTTTATCTCAAACATACCCTTTTCGATATTAACTGACATACATCTGCATCAGAAGACTTTGAAAACATTTTGTCAAAAAATACTGAATATCTATTGAATCATGGAAAACATTGGCTAAAGTCGTCCACTGCAAACGCTTCAAATCACGTCATCATGTGGGAAAGATTTATTAACAGTTTTTCTCTGCAGTAGAGAAAAACAGACTACATAATTATACCTCCATCGAAGAAGAGGGGGTAGATAGGAGTCACTGTGTCGGGCTGTCTGTCTGTCTGTCTGTCTGTCTGTCCGTCAGTCGGTTGGCTGGAAGCCATATTTTGTCCGGCCTATTTCTTACAAACCACTCGGTGGAATTCAATAAAATTTTACATGAAGCTTCTATACCAAGAGGAATTGTGCATATTGTTACAATTGCTTGTTATTTTACAGAGTTATGGCCCTTTTACAGTGTAGGTCAAGGTGTTGTTTAGGGGGTATTTATCATCTTCAGTGATAGTTCTAGTTGCACCTTGTTGTATCTTAAATCAAATATCAGTTCATGAACCTATTGATATATTCCTTATCAGTACATGTATGAAGGCTCCATAAATTGCCACCACTTTAACCCTTTCCCACATACAGCAAATCTGCAGCAGCGGCTTTAAAAACATACCAACATAAATGAGGAAAAACTTTAAAGGGAAGTGTAATTATTAAATGGAGTTGAAAACATTGTGGCAAATGGAGAAATTGCTCATTATCAGCAATTTATCCATCTGTCATAATATTTTCAAAAGTTGTCTTTCACAGAGGCACCAGAAAGCGTCTGTATGTCGGAAAGGGTTAATACTGTCAAAAATCTAAGTAAAACCCTGATATCTCTCGCAGCAGAAGACTTGTGTACGAATGGGAGAAATTGTCAATAACAAGCAATTTCTCCTTTTCCTTAATTGTTTTCAAGTCTTTTTTCAAAACTACTACCAATTCTCCAGATAATACATATTTTGTCACCTGAAATGTCTGGTAAACCATTAAAAATGTAATAAGTTTATACATGTATATGTAAAATGAGAAAAACTGAAAAATCTTGAAACTCACTCAGGGTTAAACCTTTTCCACATACAGACTCTTTCTGAATCTTTTCAGTTGATGACTTTTGAAAACATTTTGGCAAAAAGAGAATTTGCTCATGAGCTATTTCTCCTTTTGCATCAATGTTTAACCCTTTCCCTCATATAGACGCTTTCTGATGCCTCTGCAGCAGACGGCTTTTTGAAAACATAGTGACAAAAGAAGAAATTGCACAAAACGTGCAATTTCTCCTTTTGTCACAATGTTTTCCACTTTTAGTCATAGGTTATCCATTCAATTATGGAGATTTTCCAATTTTTGTCAAAATATGTTCAAAGTCGTCGGCTGCAGAATTGTCGTATGAGGAAAAGGGTTAAAACTAGGGGTGACTATTGAGCCCAAAAATCACTATTGCGATAGTATTGATTTTCAGAAAGTACCATTGCAATAGTTAAACTATTGCACAACTAATATTGTGATGCATTGCAATACTATTGCTTTTATTGAACTTTAAAAAAATAACTATTCTGAAGTCTAATTACAAGGAATAAAAGTATCAAAAAGAGCATTTTATTGTTTATCTTTTATTTAAAAACTTAAAAAAGAAACCCTTTGCTCTCAAAAAGAACTTAATTTTCCAGCTTACACATAAATAAGAACATTTATCACTTTTCAGGCAACAAAATTTGTTCACAGACAAGTAACATGGTCTTTTCTCTAAGAAATAAAAGCATATCTGCATATTTAGATTCAATGTACTACATGAACCAATACTATCGATAGTTCCAACCACTATTGCGATAGTTATTGATCTTCAGTTTTACAATCGATGCATTACTATTGCCCTTGTCAATATTGCAATATATCGATAGTTTGAACTATCGCTACAGCCCTAGTTAAAACTTTATTACACAATTATACTTTCATTTTTAGAGATTTTCCATATTTTTACGTAGATGTTTTCCAGGTCATCTACTGCAGATTTGTCATATCTTGGAAAAGGGTTAACCATGTAACTTTTTTATGAATTAGGAAAAATACCTTGTGCGAGAACAAAATACAATTGAAAAGACTCGAAGAGAATGTGCGGAAGAGGCTCGAAGAGAGGCAGAGAGAGTTAGAAAATTACACGAACAGGAAATAGATCGATTAAATCAAAGGTTTGTTATTGTTTCTATCAAAAAATTTGTAATTTATATTTATGACATAACTCTATTGCAATTAAATAATGTCACTAAAGAAGCTTTTTCGTCCAAGCAATGTAATTATACCCCCAGATACATAGTATATGGGGGCTATATTGGAGTCACGCTTGTCTTCGGTCGGTTTGTCGGTCCGTTGGTCTGTGGACATTTCTTGTGAACACTATTTCTCAGCAACCTTTGGTCAGAATTCAATATAACTTCACAAGAATTATTGATACCAAGCCAAGTTGTGCATACTGTCGGCGTGTTGCACTGGAATTATATTTAAATGAGTTATGGCCCCTTGAATTTCTTATACATATGTATATTGTCAGGCACCAGCTGGGGGTATTCATCACCTTCAGTGATATTTCTAGTTCCTTTTGCATTTGACCTGGCAGTGTCATACCAAAGACTTTAAAAATGATATGACTTTCCCTCCTTAGAGCTCACGACTGTGGCCGACTCACTCAGGAGAAAAACCAGTAGTACTGGTAGCTTACCCAGGAAATGCCACTATATAACTGAAAAATTGTTGACAGTGCCATAAAACAACACGGAAATGAATCCTTTTGCATTTGTTTTATCTGCAAAAAAAATGCAATATTAGTAATTCCTTTAACCCTTTCTCTCATACGACAATTATGCAGCAGACGACTTTAACCCTTTCCCTCATACAACAATTCTGCAGCAGACGACTTTAACCCTTTCCCTCATACAACAATTCTGCAGCAGACGCCTTTAAACATATTTTGTCAAAAAATAGAAAATCTCTGTAATTGAATGGATAACCTATGACCAAAGGTGGAAAACATAGTGTCAAAAGGAGAAATTGCTTGTTTTGAGCAATTTCTTCTTTTGTCACTTTGTTTTCAAAAAGCCGTCTGCTGCAGAGGCGTCAGAAAGCGTCTATATGAGGTAAAGGGTCAAATTATGTCCAAATAAGTCTGGTACCAAGCATACTATAGTAAATTAGTACATCTGGCATTAGTGTATTCTGATACCTGGTGTTCTTTATAAAAAAATAAGTATGTCTGGCATTGGTTTTGCACCCGGCATACTATACTATAGTTGTGTGGTAAATGTACAATTGATGTTCGTCAACTTTACACCGGACCATTTTAACTTGATAAAAGGAATCAGTACATAAATAATGAATGAATGAATGAATGTATATTGTTTTATGGCACATCGACAGCTAAGGTCATTTAGCGCGCAATTAAATTTAATTATTCATGATCCCTGGATAAACAAACCAGTACTAGGCTAGAAAATGTGCCTTGCCCAAGGGCACTCCACCATGACCGTAGTGACACGACTGGGGATCGAACCCAGGACACCCGGTTTCGAAATCCCCGACGCTAACCACTCGACCACAGCGGATTCTCACATAAATAATGAAGTTGAGTTTGAAAAAAGAAAAGGTTTTCTCTGAAGGGTTTGGCTACACCATGTACAAAGGTCACCGCCATTATGTAATGGTAGGGGCAGGTTACTTAAGACTGGCGTCACTAGTCTAGTTTCCCTTAATAGTTCATTTTGTAATTGCTTTAAATGCTAATCATAAAAATTACAGTAAAAACTTTCATTCTGATTTTTTTTCTTTCAGATATGAATTATTGGAAAGGAAATGGTTACGCGAGAAAGATCACAGGAAAAGCATTGAACAAGATTTTAGGGTGAGTTTATGTGTCTGCCTAATACAAAGTCTGGCTCATTTCAGTCAATATGTTTAACTCATCACTTACCGCCCATCTGTAGTTGTCTGTCTGTCTGTTCACATTTTCCTACAAAAGACTTCTCCTAAATAAATGAACCAATTCAAAATAATTTCACAGGAATGTTCCTTAGGTGGTCCTCTTTCAAATTTGTTCAAAGAATTCAATTCCATTTAGAACTTTGGTTGCCGCGGCATCAGACAGAGGGAAAAGTGCCAAAACTTTAATAATCTTCTGTGCAAAAGAACCGGCCCAAATTGAAAATTATTTTGCACAAATGTTCCTTGCGTTTTTATTCAGATCCAATAAAAAACATGGGCGCCTTTTATGTGTATAGTAAAAACTAAAAAATCTTCTTTTCCTTGATTAGCTAAAAGTGATGTTCCTTGTGTGACCCTCTACCAAGATTGTTGAAACAATTCCAATCCGTTAAAAAACATGGCGGCCAGGGCATGTGGCTTGTTTTCCTCATATGTATTTATGGTTAAAATTCTAGACCAAAAGTTCTGGCCAGATTTTAAAATAATTTGGAACAAACTTTCCTTGAGTAACCCTGTACCAAGATTATTCAAATGATTCTGATCCGTGGAAAAGTAAGGAGCCAGGGGGCGTAGCTTGTTTTCCTTATATGTACATATATAGAGAAAACTTTGATATCCTTTTGATCCATAAGTACACCCCCCAATTTGAAAATAACTTGGTTCTTTGGGTGACCCTCTACCAAATAAATTCAAATTATTCTGATCTGTTAATAAACATGACAACCAGGCGACAGGCTGGATTTCCTTATATTTACATTGGAAACTATTTAAGCAATATCTCCTTTTGTCACAATGTTTTCAAAAGTCTTCTGCCGTATCCCATTCCCTACTCCAGATGCAATTTGATGCATCTGCATTGGAAAAACATTTAAGCAGAAGTAGTAATGGTTTATGATGAGCAATTTATTCTTTTGCTACAATATTCTAAAATTTCTTCAATTATTTTACTTTCATTTCAAGAGATTTCCCATATTTGTGTGCAGACATCTTCTAAGTTGTCTACTATTAGAAAGCGTTGTGGGAAAGTTTAAAAATAGAGTACAGCAAGACAGAGATATTTAATCATTATTATTTAATAGAGTTGAAAACATTATTGCAAAAGGAGAAATTGCTCATTATGAGTAATTTCTCCATTTGCCACACTAATTTCAAAACGCGTCTTCTGTAAATACGTCAGAATGTTAACCCTTTCCCACATACAAGAAATCTGCAGCTGACAACTTTGAACATATTTTGTAAAAAATTGGTAAACTCTATAATTGAATGAATAACCAATGATTAAAAGTGGAAAAAATTGTGGTAACAGGAGAAATTACTCACCATGAGCCACATATGTTTTCAAAAGTCGTCGGTTTCAGGGAAAGGTTTAAATTATTTATTCTTTTGACAGGAACTGCAAGATGATTATCGCCGATTCATGGACTATACGGATGGAATGTTTCACTCCGATTATCTTATGCAGCTTCGCCACATGGGCCAAAAACTTGCAGAAAAACAACTCAGTATCGTAACATACGACGACATTGAAAAGGAATACGATTTCAGCTAAAACGGAATACTCACTCCAGCCGTATTACGGGTCTTCCAAAGTCTGTCTCCGTCCATTTCACAATGGTTGTGTTTGGTGTGTTATATGTATGGAATATTTTTGTTCCTGCTCAAGGGGAATTCATCCTCAAATATTTTGAAAAACAAATGAGATTTTACTAGTGATATCTATAGATGGACGATGAGGGCCCAAAATTATAAATTTCTTGAGAGAATTCAAGGTGCTCAAAACTAAATTTCTGATTGGTCAACTGGTAAAAAGTATTTGCTTCTGACCAATCAGATACTTCTGCACAAAATAATCTGAGTAAAGAAGTTATATAAGTTTGGACTTACGTTCCAGCAATTTATGAACATGTATTTCAGGACACTCCTAGAAAAGGCATTCTGCAAACAGTGATGAGTATGCATTTCATGCATTCAGATCTGTTACTGCATCATACTATCTTTAACTTTTTTCCATTTGTAGACGACGACCTTTGCTTTCATTTATAGAGAATTTCCATAGTAATGTCCCCATGCTTTTAAAAATGTCAGCAGCAGATACATGTGTTGTATGTGGGAAGAGGTTAATGGAGCACAAACTACAGTGGAACCTGTGTATAAAGACCACCTTAGGGAACACAACAAAATGGTCTTTTTTCACAGGTGGTCTTTAAGTGCAGGGTCATTTATGCAGAAAATGAGTAATTGGAAAACTATAAGTGTGGCTGCTATAGACGGACAAACGCTATTCCAAGGTGGTTTAAAGCACAGGTTTAACTGTAATTAGCTATGCTTAATGCTTTCCCTCATATGAAAATTCTGCAGCAGACGACTTTGAACATATTTTGTCAAAAAGTGGAAAATCTCTATAATTGAATGGATAACTTGTGACTAAAAGTGGAAAACATTGTGACAAAAGGAGAAATTGCTCGTTTTGAGCAATTTCTTTTTTTGTCACTATATTTTCAAAAAGCTGTCTGCTGCAGAGGCATCAGAAAGCGTCTATATGAGGGAAAGGGTTAATGCTACATTTAAGACAAATGAAAGAGTAAAGGATGAGTCTCTATAAGGTTTGTTTGTGGCTATAATAGATTTGTTTCAAAATTTGTATACCCAAACTAGAATGTATTGCCTGTAATTTGTTGAAAAAGTTGATTGATCAGTTATGTTGTAATTGCTGTGTGTATTGTTAAAGTGTTTTTTGGTGGGTCATTCCGGATTGTTGATGGTTCTATTAAATTCATTTGTTACTTTTCTTTAAATCAGTTAATGGAAACCCATCCCTTTGCCGCATACATTTTATGATTTATAGAAGAAGTAGCAAACAAATTACTACTGTTGAAGCGTGATACATGTAAGCTTCATACTTGTGATAAATGTGAGCTTCATACTTGTGATAAATGTAGGCTTCATCATTGTGATAAATGTAAGCTTCATACTCGTGATAAATGTAGGCTTCATCATTGTGATAAATGTAAGCTTCATACTCATGATAAATATAGGCTTGATACTTGTGATATAGGTATACAGAATTTGGAGAAATTCCTTTTTAGTCATGAATCGGGACTTAAAGAAACCCATACCCTAAAATTTCTAGATTCCAATATAGAAAGGTGTCTGTATTATGTGCTAAACTTGTGCCATAACTTTGTGCTGTATATTTCCGCTGCCCAATGAAATTAGTCTGTCACTTTTTTATACAGACAAATTGGCACCAACTGCAACAGAATAGCTTTGAAAACCTTGTAAGAAAAGGATAAATTTGTCAAGAAAAACTGCCTTTTCTTTAATACATTGTTTTCTACAATAACAGCATATTTCAAAATATTTCTTCTTACTAACTGTGTTAAACATCTTTCCCACATGCAGAAACATTTTTTAGGCATCTGTAGCAAACAACTTTTGAAACAGTCTGGCAAGAGGAGTATTTGCTCACAATGAGGAATTTCCCATTTTGCCACAATGTTTTCAACACTATTCACAAGTTATGTCTTCATTCCTAGAGACTTGCCATGTTTAAACCTAGATGTTTTCTAGGTTGTCTGCTGCAGACTTTTTTGTATGTGTGTAATTGTAAAGAATGTGTAAACACTGAAGATATGGATAATAACTCCTGAATAGAGTGTTATGACATGAAAACATTATGACAAAAGGAGAAATTGCTCACAATAAGTAATTTCTCCCTTTGCCACAATGTTTTTATCTCTATTATTAATAATACATTCAGTAATAGAGGTATTTGCTTGGTGATTTCAAAGTCGTCTGCAGCAGATTTGTTGTACGTAGGAAAGGAAATGTTAAAACCCTTTCCCTCATACGACAATTTTGCCGCAGACGACTTCAAACATATTTTGTCCAAAAATAGAAAATCTCTAAAAATTAAATGGATAATCTATGACTAAAAGTGGAATACAATGTGGCAAAAGGAGAAATTGCACGTTTTGAGCAATTTCTTTTGACACTATGTTTTCAACAAGTTTGGCTATGAATGCTTCCTGCCCTTTTTGGTGGCAGGATATCATTTCAATGTATTTTTAGCTCACCTGTGCACGAAGTGCTCAAGGTGAGTTATTGTGATCGCCCTATGTCCGGCGTCCGTCGTCCGTCAACATTTTCTCCTCTGTAACCGGTGGGTCAACTGGGATGAAACTTCACAGAAAGCATCCTCTCAATGTCCTCACCAGAATTCCTTAAAATTTTCGGGATCCATGCAGAATTCTGGTTTCCATGGCAACGAAATGAAAAAACTTCAAAATTCTTAAAAAATCTTCTCCTCCGAAAGTGTCAGGCCGATTTTCAATTAATTTTGTAGAAATGTTCCTCGGGTGACCCTCTATCAGATTCCTTCAAGCCATGTTGATTGGTCGAAAAACATGGCCGCCAGGGGGGGCGGGGCTATTTTTCCTTATATGGCTATAGTGCAAACTTAAAAAATCTTCTTCTCCAAAAGTGTCAGGCCGATTTTCAAATAAATTTGTAGAAATGTTCCTTGGGTGACCCTCTATCAGATTCCTTCAAGTCATGTTGATTGGTCAAAAACATGGCCGCCAGGGGGCGGGGCTATTTTGCCTTTTATAGTTATAGTGCAAACTTAAAAAATCTTCAACATCTTCTCCTCAGTAACCGGTGGGTCAATTGGGATGAAACTTCACAGAAAGCATCCTCTCAATGACCTCACCAGAATTCCTTCAAATTTTTGGGATCCATGCAGAATTCTGGTTTCCATGGCAACGAAACGAAAAAAACTTCAAAATTCTACTTCTCCCTAACTGGTTGGTAGATTTTCAACTTATTTTGTAGAAATGTTCCTTGGGTGACTCTCTATCAGATTCCTTGAAGCCATGTTGATTGGTCGAAAAACATGGCCGCCAGGGGGGCAGGGCTTTTTTGCCTTATATGGCTATAGTGAAAACTTAAAAAATCTTCTCCTCCAAAAGTGTCAGGCCGATTTTCAAATAATTTTGTAGAAATATTCCTTGGATGACCCGCTATCAGATTCCTTTAAGCCATGTTGATTGGTCGAAAATCATGGCCGCCAGGGGGGGCGGGGCTTTTTTGACTTATATAGCTATAGTGCTAACTTAAAAAATCTTCTCCTCCAAAAGTGTCGGGCCGATTTTCAAATAATTTTGTAGAAATGTTCCTTGGATGACCCTCTATCAGATTCCTTCAAGCCATGTTGATTGGTCAAAAAACATGGCCACAAGGGGGCGGGGCTATTTTGCCTTTTATGGCTATAGTCAAAACTTAAAAAATCTTCTCCTTCAAAAGTGTCAGGCCGATTTTCAAATAATTTTGTAGAAATGTTCCTAGGGTGACCCTCTATCAGATTCCTTCAAGCCAAGTTGATTGGTTGGAAACTATGCCCACCAGATGATTAGCTTATATAGCTAAAGTGAAAAAAAAAATCAGGTGAGCGATTCCAGGGCCATCATGGCCCTCTTGTTTGTTTTTTGTTAAATGTTCTAGTCCATATACACTTGTCATTTAATCAATGAACCATGTCACAGGAAATCCAACCTTAAGACGTTTAACCCTTTCTCCAATACTGATATGTGATTTTGCAGCGGAGAATTCAGTCGGATCGTTGAAAAAGATACAAGTTAGCTTTTGTGAAAAGTGTAGATCTAGATCTGCCTATAGATGCATCTTCAAGGTGTGATCAAGATCTGCACATTTATCATATAACTAAACCCTTTTGGACACATTTGCAGCCAACGACATTTCAAAACATTTTGAGAATATGCAATTCCTCTACTTGCCACAATGTTTTCAACTCTTTTCTATAATTATATTTCAATTTGTAGAGATTTACTGTATGTGGGAAAGAGTGGTTAAACAAGCTTGTTAGAGGCTTCTTTCAACATGCATAGCTTCTGATATGGCAGTGATCCAGTTGCCTTAAAAATGTTGTGTGGAGTACTGGTGCCAAATTGCCGGGAAAAACATGGGTAGGTGAACTGGCTGATGAACTAGATTTAACCCTTTCCCTCATACGACAATTCTGCAGCAGACGACTTTGAATATATTTTGTCAAAAACTAGGAATTCTCTATAATTGAATGGATAACCTATGAATAAAAATGGAAAACATTGTGGCAAAATTGCTCATTTTAATAGCCGACTGCTGCAGAGGCGTCAGAAAGCGTCTATATGAGGGAAAGGGTTAACTGAAGTATTCTTTGAATAGTTTCAGTCATTTCAAAGCAGATGACTTTAAGTATAGCATATTAGGTCAATGGTCAATGGAAAAATGAGCCAGGTTTTTCTTCTGGTTATATATCTTTTCTGTGAGTTTCAAGATTGTTTGAACACAGAAAACCCTGATCAGATTTGGTAATGGTATACCGGTAGTCGATATGTTTGCAAATTCCTAAAGGTTGGCTTTCCTACAAAATGGATCAAATTATATTTGTTGGTCATTTGATTGAAATCTCAATCATTAGATACTACTGTACAAATTCTCTAGATTATTTTAACCTTTTCCCACATATAGACGCTTTCTGACGCCTCTTGGGCAGACGACTTTTGAAAACAGTTTGGCAAAAGAAGAAATTGCAATTTCTCCTTTGCCACAATGTTTTTTCAATATTATTCAATAATGATTGTTCTTTATGTTATAGATGTTCCATATTTTTCGTTAAATGTTTTTTAAAGTCGACTTCTGCAGGTTTGTTTTATTTGGGAAAGGTTTAACTTGTTTAAAATATTGGCACTTTATATGGCCGTAGATAATTCCGTTTGCCAAATTACCAAAGACATTGGTCATGAAATTGACCATTTCTCTGTGTTTTTGACCAACTATCCTCACTTTTCTAACTCTCTTGCCTGCTATTATTTTATTTTGTCTAGTAGTATGTCTCCTTCGAAGCCAAAAAGCAATGCAACTGACTTTATATTGACCTCACTTTGATAATATGAAAGTACATTGGAGGACTTATTTTGACACATCTGCAGTAGATCATGAGCAATTTCTCCTTTTGTGTCAATGTTTTCAACTCTATGCCAAAAATATAGTTTCATTTAATGAGATATTTGTCTATATGATTTCAAAATTGTCTGCTGCAGATTTATCTCATGTTGGAAAGGTTTAAATCTTTCCAACATTCAACACAGCTGCAGTAGACGACTTTGAATACATTTAGGCCAACATTAAGAAAATCTCTACAAAAATGCAAATATAACTACTGATAAAAGAGTAAAACATTGTGGCAAAAGGAGTTCATTAGTCTGTTTCAAAAATAGATGATGAGTAGCTAGATGTTTGTGTAAGGGGGATACTTAAACCGCCTTGCCAATGAGCTAGCTTATGTAGCAATGTGGTATGATGATTGCCTACAGGTCATGAGGCTGAGCTTCCTCGTTTGAATCAGTTTGGGCCAATTACTATTATAACTCTGCAAGAAACATTCTTGTTTCACATGTAGTTATATCAACTATACAATAATCAACCAGTTTCTTTCCCATGTTATTTATTTGTTGATTTCTGGTGTTGGCTTGCAGTATTGTTAGGTTTTATAATGATATTCTTATACACTAAGCATATTTAATTTTTTTTTTTAAAATATAAATACATGTATATAGTTGTACTTTTACATATTATCGTATGATTGGTATGCTGTGTGTGTTAGGTGTTGATAATTCATGTTATAAAAAAATGATCACTTTTCCTGAGAAGTTTTGACGGCTTTGCAGCTTGACAAGGGTTTATTAGCAATTTCTCCCATTACCACAATATTTTCAATGATGTCTCAAAAATGACAGACATCTTTCTATTCATTGCATAACATTTCCAGGCGAGGATTTACGAATATTAAGAAGGATCAGGGAAGGAAAATTAACACTCTTCCATATACAGACCCTTTCTGACCTCTCTGTAGCAGACAACTTTTGAAAACATTGTGGTAAAAGGAGAAATTGCTCATAATGAGCAATTTCTCCTTTTACCACAATGTTTTCAACTCTTTTCTAAAATTAAACTATCATTTAAAAAATATTTTCCATATTTTTCTCCAGAATAATTCGTCTGCGTCAGTTTTGTGTTTGTGGGAAAGGTTAACAGGAAACAAAAAAGATTAAATGCAAGACTCCGATATGTAATCATAAAGTTGAATTATCTAGTTTGTGACTTTAGTATTGGGGTCAAGTGTCAATATTGGTTTTTTTATCAAAATAAATATTTACTGGTCACTTTTCCAACAAAAGGAGTCACTCTTCTAGGTCTTCTAATTCTTTCCTTGATACAGACTGTATTTGATGCCTCAGTAAAAGATGAAGTTTAAAGAAAACATTGTTAGAAAAAGAGAAATTGTTATAATTTAACAGTGCAGACCCGGATCAGACGGCATATTAGTAACATGTTTATTTGTCTGGGTTCGCATTTGCCATACAGATCCCTTGTGTTAGAAAACAGACCAGTAGTAAAAGATATGCGAGTTTTTGTCTAATTATTTATGTCTTCAAGTTCACATCAATGCGAAGCTTGTTATGCCTCCCACAGTTAAGTCATTCACTCCAAATGTATGTTTGGTAGCTCAATGACCGGGCTGTCAATCCAAGGATTGTGAGTTTGAATCCCAGCTCGGCCAACATTCTTTCCGACGTTTGACAAAAGACACTGTGACAAGCGTCATTCGTCTTTCAACAATGGGCTTACAGTCTATAAGGAAAAGCAGCTAGTTGCTTGAAAAGTATGTTGTGTGGATTACTGGTTTGAGAAAGCTAGGAAAATTGGCTGCCATGATATGACTGAAAAATTATTGAAAACGTCATCAATCTGAGCGGAACATGATTGGATCGTGAGCATGATAAAACCGAAACGCTTTAAGAGCTGAACTGAATTTTGTGCTCTGAACGAAACAATCACAATGAATGAAAAAATCCAATCACATGAATGCTTCACTCTTTGAGCGGTTGCAACAATTAACTCGATAATTATTTTAAGAAACTACTTGTGATCGAAAAAAAAAAAAAACGATCCCAGTGATCGTAAAAAGCAATCAATTTGATCGGAACGGGAAAAAGCAATCACAATGATTTGACCGACTGAACACTTTAAGAGCAGATTGGAATGTGATTGGAACTGAACGGAGCGGAGCGTGAACGGTAAATTTGTCTATTGCATGATGTTCTTAACTGTAAAATGCCAAAATATTTCATTTCTTAACAAGGGCAGTGTCCAATCTAGGATTCGAAAACAAGGTGGGAATTTTATCCCAAAATTAATTTAATTTTATGAACAAATTGCGGCATCTTTCTTTTCTTTGTCTATGTAAAAAATCCCCCCTTCCATACAAATTTAGGGGGAAATATTCAAAACAGTGTGAGAATTAACACTTTCCCCCTTCCTAGATTTGATACTGAAGTGTTGTTGTTCAGTAAGATAACTAGTAATGTCAACTTACTTATAAATACATTCCACCATTCATGTTTTACAAAATATAAGGGAAAGAAAAAGGATGAAAGATGCTTTCAAGTATTCAAGTATTACTGAGTGCTAAGTAAGATTGGGTGAAATTGAATACTTCAGTTAAATCATGGTAGCCAGTTCACCTACCCATGTGTTTCCAGGCATTCTGGCACCTGTACTCTGAACAACATTCTTTCATGGCAACTGGACCAGTCATGTCAGAAGTTACACTTGTTTCAAATGCATTTTGACAATTCTGCAACTTTTTAAACCATTGTGTTCATAATTTTAAGCAAGTTCACCTTTTTCCACTAATTTTAATTTCATTTTATGTTGGAAAGGGTTAAGTTATTTGACTGTCTTCATTCCATTGCCATGCATGTATGGAACCGTCATTTCCGCAGGATATCAACAATCCTTTCACCCCTGGATGCCACATGTGTTTACTGACCATCAAGCAATCTGATTGGCTGTCTGTATTGATCACATGACCTTCATGAGTAAAGACTGGTTTTAGGACTTTTTCTGTAGATTCTCTAGGCTTGGTATCAAACAAGTAGACACATCCATCAAATCCTGAAATACAATTGTTTATCATATTATTCTTTACAGTTTTATTAAAAACCAAAGAGGGATGGTGAAAGCAATGTTTCACCAGAACTGCTTCAATAATGTATTGATTGATTTACTAAAACAAGAGTGCTTGAAGAATTGCATGTGTCGCATGCCAATATATAAGTAAGTGAAAGTGCAACTGACAAGATGTGCAGGTGGACAACAGAGAAGACTGGTGAGACGAGACTCGCCGTGAACCCGAGCCAGAGGACTAAATAAGGAGGTTTTTTCCCAACAATATCTCACTTTTAAATCAAGTAAACCCTATGTTGTAGGTACTCACAAGAATCATCTCACTGAGACGATTCTTTTGAGTACCCACAACATAGGATTAGAGTATCAAATAAGGATTTGAGAACATGCAAAACGCCCCTTATCTAGAGCTCTGCCAAGCCTTCACTTTTCATGGATGTAATTCCTTATAACCAGACAAGCTCAAATATAATTTAGTGGAGATTTTCAGAGCTATAGATAAGAAGAGAATTTCACATCCCTAAACCCTTATATGACCCTCAAACCTGCAGGCAACACAAAATATATATATTAAAAAAGAGCCATTTCAGCAGGCATGAATATAATTATCCAAAAAGTCAAATAATCTGACCAATTGAGTGTATGCTACCAAATTGAGTACGAACAATAAGAAACAAGTTACAACAGAAATGCATATTTAATGTAACATATTGGCAACTTAATCCTTTTCAACAGAGAGATGCCCATTGACGCCTCTGAAGCAGACAGCTTTTGAAAACATAATGACAAAAGAGGAAATTGTTCATGATGTTTTCAAATTTGTTTGAAGCAAATACATCCCTATGTGGGAAAGGGTTAAAATATCATGCATATTTCATCATTTTTTGCTTAGCAAAATTGATCTTCCAAGGCAATGAAACCAATATAAAAGACCACACAACCAACACAGCCATTGTTTGTGAGAATTACAAAACTAACCTGACACAGAATATCGTTGACTGTCTGATGATTGCTGAAAAACCAGAAGAAAAGAATTGTAATCATGTAACTTGCAGTACTAATTTTACAATACTCCCAATTGAAATTACATACTTCACCCTTTCCCACATGATATAGACGCATTTTGAAGCATTTGCAGCTGGCAATTTTGCAAACATTGTGGTAAAATGAGAAGTTGCTCAACATGAGCAATTTCTCGTTTTATTACAATGTTTTCAACTCTATTAGATATTTATACTTTCATTTACAGAGTTTTTCCATATTTTTGTCTAGATGATTTCGAAGCGTCTGCTGCAAATTTGTTGTTTTGGGGAAATGGTACATTGCTTGGAAATCTGAACAAAAGCAAGTGTAATTTCCCATTTTTCCACTAATACAAATCTTGTTGTAGACGACTTTAAAAGTGTCTAGACAAATATCTCAAAAATCTCAAAATGAAAGTGAAATTATTGTATTAAGTTGAAAACATCAAAGCAAAAGTAGAAATTGTTCATGATGAGTAAATTACTAGGAGAATAACGAGATAAAAGTCAGAAATGGATAAATTTCACCTGTTTTTCATAATGTTTTTATGTTAATAATTAACCATATGCACTTGCAGACACAACTTGTAGCATCAGCAGCAGTCAACGTTTGAAAAAATAGTGGCAAAAGGAGAAATTGACACAGTGTCTTCATCTCGGTGTTGTAGTGTAGAGTATCCTCCTCAGGAGCGGGAGGTTGCCAGTTCGATCCCTTGCCAGGTCATATCAAAGACTTTACTACGGTTCGATTTATCCTGACAACAGTCTGTCAGTCGTTATGCTAACCCTACAACCATGAGCGCCATGGAGGGCAGCCATTACTACAATGTTTATTTATGGAATAAAACGATTATGTGAGAACATTTCTGTAACCCTTTCCAACTAGCAGATACATTCAGATGCATCTGCAGCAGACCACTTTTAAAAACATTTTGACATAAGGAAAAATTGCTCATTACGAACAATTTCTTCTTTCACAAAAACTTTTCAACTATTCAATAACTATACTTCTATTTATAGAGATTTTCAACAGTCATTTTTAAATTGTTCAATAAGGGAAAGGATAAAGAACTTGCAGAAAAAACACATACCTGAATACACAACATTTCTAGATTATGGTCACTGGATACTTCTATATTTGAAACATAAACTTTGTCATTCAAACATCTTTTATCAAATTGAATTACATCTCCGGCCGAAGACATTTTTAACAGAGATTCTGATTGGCTGGAACAGTTTGACATTGTCCAATAGGAGCCAGAACTACCACAATTCCTATGCTGTGATACTTTGCTATTTTTAGATCGCGTGTCAATACCAATAATGTCACCAGATACAGTACAGCACAAAAGTTGACAGTTTGTTATGTACTCCAAAGATGATATCTGTTGAGCAGTTTGGTCTCCTGCAAGATGAAATACAAAATGCTTGTCAAATACATCCACTGCCATGCTGATCAACAGTCCCGAAAAAAAATCTTTGTTTGCATAGGAATGAGAGTATTACCTTAACCAGTATGCATTGAATAGGTGACAATGAGTTTAAATTCGATGTAAATATGTTTATGATGCACTGAAACTGTTTGATGATTTGATCATTTTGGTATTTTGACCTTGTGTGAAAAAGAAAGTATAGTATACGCTAAAACCCATTTTGGCTATAAATGAAAGAATAATTATTGAATAAATTTTAAAACATGGTGGCAAGAGGAGAAATTGCTCATTAAGAGCAATTTCTAAGTACTATTTCCACAATGCTTTCAAAAGTCATCTGCTGCACTGGTGTCAGAAAGCGTCTTTTTTCTTAGGATGAGGAAAGAACATATTATGATACTATATAAATATACCGAACAAAATTACACGTTTATTCAATTTATTCTGTACCTTTGTGCGGGAGGTGAACATGGGTAGATATACTACAATGTAACACACACATATGAATATACCAGTTAACAGTATACTGTTACAGGGCATGCGCGTCTAAAAGGTGACGTTATTGTTTGAAATGACGTCATGCACATGCATAACCAACATTTTAACGCGCGTGCCATGTAACAGTATACTGTTAACCGGTCAAAAACGTACTGTTAGCATGAGACAGTAAGAAATTGCCCATGATGAGTATATGAGAATTTAACATTAAAAAGTCACGTGAGGTATAATAATATATGAATAACACATTGCTTTGAATTGGACAGTAATATTGTCAGCCTGAGGAGAATTATAATTATTTTATGATCTGTAAAATGTTTCATAGCACAAAAGTACAACATAGAGTCTAGTTTTGATGAGTTTCATTAACATCCTACCTGCCAGTAAACAAATTTGCATACGGCCGTGAGACAGTAAAAAATTTGCATACCGCCGTGAGACAGTACAAAAACTGTCGCATGGTCACGTGGTACATTCGTCTTGACAGTAAAAATAGCAACTTTTTGTCAATGGGAGTTTTATATGGACAATGAAATTGAGGTGTAATAATAAAGAATATCACATACAGCAAAAAATAAATAAAATAACGAATTCATGTCAATAAAGCATTTAAATTTTGTTACCACATGTACAGTTGATTCTCTCAAAAGTTTCTGTGTCAATAACGTCAATGTTGTTGGTGGATGACCCAATGGCAAGCCTTCTTTCCCCTTTATCTTTACAGACAGTCATTTTGATTGGATAATCACATCCAAGACCATCTGTGATTGGTTTATGTTCTTTCATTAAGTCAGTACTTTCATTTCCCATTTCCCACACACTGGTAGAGCCACCTCTCTGTGCAACAGCACAACATCTGTGATGATAAATATTCCATTGCATAAGCAGTAGAACTAAAAAGACCTTGTTTTTGACACAATACAATGTATTCAAATTTTGCCTAGATATCTTCAAGACAATCATTCTGCAAAGTTTCAACATGCTCAAGTTAAAAATATGGCTTCCAGAGTATTAATAAGATTTTCCTTCAATTTGGCCAAGTGACCTAGTTTTTCAACTTACATGACCCATATTCGCACTTGGCCTAGATATTACAAAGAAAAACATTCTAACAATGTTTCAAGCTGCTGTAACAAACAGTGAGGTCTCTAGAGTGTTAACAATATTTTTCTTAAATTTTGCCCAGTGACCTAGTTTTTGTCCAGACATGACCTATATTGGAACTGAGTCTTGATATCTTCCAGACAATTATTCTGACAAAGTTTCAACATGCTCAAAATCAAAATGTGAGTGTAAACAAGATTTTCTATTAATTTGACCTAGCATTTTACTGGACATGACAAATATTCAATCTTGGCCTAGATATCATCAAGACAAACATTCTGACAAAGTTTCAAGCAGCAAAAAAGACAGTCCCTAGAGTGTTAACAAGATGTTTCTTTAATTTGACCTCAATACTTTTTTTTGACCGGAGATGACCTATACTTAATCCAACTTTATCATCAAGACCATCAACATACTGAAGTTCAAAATGCTGCCTCCAGAGTGTTAACATGATTTTCCTTCAATGTGTTCTTGTGACCAAGATTTTGACCTCACATGACCCGGTTTCAAACTTTGACCAATATTTGATTGAGATGTATGTTCTGATAAATGTTCTTAAAATTTCGAAGCCAAAAAATCTGGTTACATCTGCAAACTATGGCTTTTGAAAACAATGAAGCTAAAGCAGATATGGTTTGAAACTTTATTAATAATGAGCAATTTCTGCTTTTGCTACTACTGGACCTGAACTCTTAAAAAAAAAAATTCATTCATAAATTTTCTATATTTTCAAATTGATGATTTCAAGGTGTCTGCTGCAGATCTTTTTCAATTAGGGAATAGAAATTATTCTGTTTATACCTTTCCCGCATACAACAAATCAGCAGCAGACGACATTGAAAACATCTAGACAAAAATACGCAAAATGTCTATAAAAGCAAGATTAATTTTAGAATAGATGTGAAATCATTGTAGCAAAATTAGAAACTGCTCATTAGGAGCAATTTCCTCTTACGGTATGCCACAAAGTTTTCTAAAGTTGTCTGTTGCAAATCTGTTTGTATGTTGAAAAGTTTTAAAAAATTAGTGGAGAAAATCAACATTTACCTGGAGCCTGGTAAGTGTTTAATTTCTGTCACAGGTTGAGAACTAAATCCGCCAGCTTTGACTCGGAAATCTCGATCCTTCTTTATTTTCTACAAATATCAAATGATTTTATCACTAAAGACCTGCATGTTCTGGGAACTAAAATTAAAAGAATAGTCTCACTGAGCCAATTCATTTGAGTATCCGCAATATAGGGTCTCATTTGGTAGACAGATTATTGTTATAACTCTAATCCTTTTCCCAGTAGGAATAAATATCAGGTCAAAGGTTAACCCTTTCCCACATACAAAAAATTTGCAGCAAACTACTTTGAAATCATCAAGATAAAAACAGGGAACATTTTCATAACTGACCGTTTTAATTATTTAATAGAGTTGAAATTATTGTGGCCATAAGGAGAAATTGCTTGTTTTGAGCAATTTCTCCTTTTGCCACAATGTTTTCAAAAGTTGTCTGCTGCAGAGGCGTCAGAAAGCGTCTATATGTGGGAAAGTGTTAAAGACATTATTTTTAACGATTGATTGTTTGGTGTTTTATGCCGCTTTCAACAATTTTCAGTCATATCGCGGCGTTTCCTGGGTAAAGGCCAGGTCACAGAGTTGCGATTTGAAATTAAGAGTTACTAAGAGATCTGGTGAGTTATAACTGGTCGAAATTTCCATGAGTTTGGGATAGTTTTTGATGATGGGGTCATCTATTCAACCCTTACTTGAATTCTCATTGATACGTGAGTACTACAATAATACACGAGTTGAGGCAACATCTTCACGATAATTTTCTTTTTAACACGAGTTGAGGCAACATCTTCATGATCTGTGTACGACATTTTCTCAACAATCGAAGACTTTTCTACGAGAACATACAAGTTTACGTGAGACTAGTTGAGTTCTGGTTACATGTGCTCTAATTTATGACGAGAAGTGACGAGTAAACTACAAGAACTATACAAGTGATGGCGACATAATGGCAACGTGGGTATAAATTAAGTAGCCCTGCACTAAATTTGATATCATAGATGCAACATTACAGCCATGGCCCAACCACCTGCTCAGGGGCTCAGAAACATTGCATTTCTTGCAGAAATGGAGGAAGATGCTGCTGAAGATGATCTTATGTGCTTAGGTATGAAAGAAAGAGAAACAGAATAGCTCATAGGAGATATTGGGTAAGGCCGTGGATCCAGAGATGGTTATTCTTTGGACACTATAGCTGTATCATGTTTGAACTTGAAACTGAAGACAGGCAGTCATTTGTTAATTTCCTGAGGGTTTCACCTCAGATATTCCGAGAAACGGAACAGAAACTTTCTCGGAGGTTGACGAAGAAGGATACGTGGTACCACAAGGCCCTGGACATTGGTCTGAAGCTCGCCATTATCCTCCGGTACCTGGCTTCCGGAGATATCTACAGAAGCCTGTATGTGCGGATTCAGAGTGCAGCACAACACCATCAGCCTCCTTATACCAGAAGTGAGTCAGACCATCATTGATGAGTACAGTGATGAAGTGATAGTATGTCCTACTACTCAAGCTGATTGGCGAAACGTTGCATAACAGTTTAGAGCTCGGTTGAAATTCCATCATGCCCTTGGAGCAATAGACGGAAAACATAGCAGACTTCTTTTCCTTGTTTTTAGCTCCACTGGCTGAAAGCCAGTCGAGCTTATGTCATGGCGAATTGTCCGTTGCGCGTGCGTGCATGCGTTAACTTTTTGCTTCAAACAACTTCTCCTCCCTAACCACTTGGGATGAAACTTCCTAGAAAGCATCCTCTCAATGTCCTCTCCTAAATTCCTTCAAATCTTTTGGATCCATGCAAAATTTTGGTTTCCATAGCAACCGAAAGAAAAAAATAATGAAAACTTAAAAAAAATAAAAATGTTCCTTGGGAGACCCTCTATCAGATTCCTTCAAGCCATGTTGATTAGTTGAAAAACATGGCCTTCAGAGGGTGGGGCTATTTTGCCCTATATGGCTATAGTGAAAACTTAAAAAATCTTCTCCTCCGAAAGTGTCAGGCTGATTTTCAAATAATTTTGTAAAAATGTTCCTTGGGTGACCCTCTATCAGATTCTTTCAAGCCATGTTGATTAGTCGAAAAACATTGCCGTCAGAGGGTGGGGCTATTTTGCACTATATGGCTATAGTGAAAACATAAAAAATCTTCTCCTCGGAAAGTGTCAGGCTGATTTTCAAATAATTTTGTAGAAATATTCCTAGGATAACCCTCTATCCTTCAAGCAATGTGGATTGGTCAAAAACATGGCCATCAGGGGTTGGGGTTGTTTGGAGATTAAATATTTGCCTAATGGCCGTGGAGCGATACTGGCCCTCTAAGGCCTCTTGTTATATTCTTTCAGGCACTTGTTGTACAAGATAGGATTGTCCTATAACCACTCCACCAAGAGCTCCTCTTGTCTGTCCGTAAAATTATTATAAACTTGTTTCCTCTTCGAATTAATACATTGGATCACTCCATCATCAAATTCCATGATCGGTTGTATTTTGTTCTCACCCTCTATCTCTGACAGATCTTTCTGAGGTGGTGTTGGCCGAGGGGGAAGTGACTGGGGCTTAAAGGTCAAATGAAACACACTTTTTCAATTGTATATTATTGTGACCTTTACTTTTATAATAACAACTGCGTAAAAATTGTCACTCAATTATTTGAAATGATGTTGTTATCATGGATTTTGTGTTGGCGCACCTGTATCGGTAACTAAAAAAATCTAGAGAATTTGTGTATCGTGATTAAACCGGAAGTGACGTCAGTTGAAGTCTTACAGAAATGGTGGAATATTAGAGTTCAGAGGATTGTTTTCGTTGTGTTAATAGTTTGTATCTATTTCTCGTGAACGCTGAATTGACACGACACAATGCCGGTTCGGTGCTTTGCTCCAGGCTGTAGTTACTCGTTCTTATCAGGCCATTCCTTGTTTACATTCCCAGGAGACACCGATTTAAACTTGAAATGGAGGGTGAACATGAACCGTGGATTTTGTTTTGAGCCAGCGACATTTGTTGTGGAAATCTACTAAGTATTCATGATTATGTCAGGAACATTTTACTGAAGATTGTTGTGTAATAAGTCCCAGGCTAGCTGCCGATCTTGGGTTCAAACCCGGAAGATTTCAATTAATAAAGAACGCAGTGCCAACGAAATTAAGGACTACCATTTTGAAGGAACAGAAAGTCCGTGGTGCTTTTGGGAAAAAACAGCGACAAGTGGTAAGGAAAAGTTTTTCAATATTTAACAATCGTAGATAATATTTAATTATTATTTATTCTTCTGTGTTTTAGGTTTTATGAGTATGCCCCGGTTTTTTAAAATATTGTGATACACTCAAAAAGTTATATTTCCCCCATAATAACTGGATTATGTTTATAATAGCCCAATTTTCAATTTGTTATACAGTGTGTCAACTATGAATATGCAGAGATATTGGGTTGGGGTAATTAAATGCTTGTTTATTCCTTTCTGTTTAAAACTTATAAATTCATGAACATTTTTATATAAATCATAATCCTATCCAACATACAAAACAGCAGACTTATTTTATTAGAAAGAAGAAATTGATAGTCAAGATTCATGAGCACTTTTTTCCTTTTAAAAAATGTTTTTTGCTTTCTTTTTTTTTATCAGAAGTACATATTACAATACAATATTACAATATTATATATATTTGCACAATTTATTGCCAAGAATTATTTCGAATTTGTCTGCTGCAGATTTTTAAATTTTGAGAAGGGTTATATAAGAAGAGTTTAATTACCAATTAGCCCAAGTCCCTGTATGTACACTAAAAGGGTTATAAAACCAATTATTTAGTATGTAACCAACACACATTGAACACGACAGGAAATGATTGCATAATGTTACATAACATAAGTCACCCTGCCATCTGGTCACATTGTGATATGATAGGTCCTGTCTACCTCTTTAGAATTGCATATATTTTACTGTTTTGTGCCACCTCATGTTTTCAATAACAAAATGTGTCAAAATATTCCTTTCTCCATCAAATTATTTTTTAAAAACTAGTTATTAGTTGTTTATTTTCATTATATTTTAGACTACATCGACAAGCTGATGGATGAAGTTATGGACAGGAGAAAAACGCTCAACAGCTATCAGGAATGCAGAGAAGACTTGAAGGATGCAATGATGTCCACACCCAAACCTGTCTGTCACAAATACCCATCTGTTAATAAAGAAGCTGTTGTATCAGCTCACAAGTCAAGATTCGCAAAACTTTAAATTATTAGTAGTTCTGGTTACTCCCAGAGGAAATGCCTTGATATAATTGAAAAAATCATGAAAGGGCGTAAAACACAAAACAATAAATCAATCCTTATGTTTAATTTAGTTCCTGAAAGAGCAATCAACTCTTAGTATGATCCATAATTTAGTAAAACCAACTATGTTGACTTTTGAGAGTAATGTAGTTCAAGATCAGTCTTAACAAATGTGCTGTTTGATCTAGCTCTGCTATAAACAACAAACAGTCAAGGTAGATGTCACCATTGTTAATATTGATTGATTCATGTAGGAATGATGTAAAGGGTGACAATTTGATAGCTACACTTAGATTAGTTTCCCTGCACACTGCTCAAATTGATATAATTTATATTTTAGTCTAGAAGCTCGAAGCATATTGGGAAAGGGAGAAATTGCTCATTTTAATCCTTCCTCACATACAACAAATCTGCAGCAGACAACTGTATAATGAAAGTGACATAAACCTGAAAACTTTTCATAAAAGATAGATTGACCCTTTCCCTCATATTGACGCTTTTTGAAAACATAGTGACAAAAGAAGAAATTGCAATTTCTCCTTTTCCCACAATGTTTTCAACTTTTAGTCATACTTTGTCCATTCAATTATAGAGATTTTCTATTTTTTGACAAAAATGTTCAAAGTCGTCTGCTGCAGAATTGTTGTATGAGGGAAAGGGTTGACTGTTAAACAAAGTTGAAATATTTTGTCCAATCATGAGCAATTTCTACTTTTGCAATAATTTTTTCAAAAGTCGTCTGCTGCAGAGGCGTCAGAAAGCGTCTAAAGATGGGAAAGGGTTAATTAAGCAAACAATGTTTTCAAGTGTAGCTATCAATATATTATAGGCATGAGCAGTGGAAAGAATTAACCATGTCCTGCAAACTGAAAATCGGAAGCAGAAGACAGCATCAAGATCTGTGTAAATTATGCAAATTCTCTATGAATAAAGGAAAAATTAATCTTTGTGGGAAATGTTCTCCTTTTTCAGGAAAAACATAATTTTTCATAATGACTTCATTAGTCAGGTGCAAGTGGGAAATATTTAACAATGCATTCACAGTTTGCAACAATGTAGACATGGAATTGTAAATACAACAATATATATTTTTACTGGTTTAAATGTTATCATTACATGGGTCATATGTCAAAACAATAATTATTGAATAGTCTCTAGCATATTTAAATCCAGTGTACTGCTCAGAGGGCCACTTTTGTCTGATCTTCTCCACAGCATAGGCTGGTAGGACTTTCCGCACACTCCTTCCAAGTCTATGCCATATCCATCTTGTAAGCCTTCGGCAGCTTACATTTCTGTACATCCTGTGAAAAAAAGTTGTAGATATATTGTATTTATTGGAAAAGAAGAAATTTCCCATGGCAAATTATTTCTATTTTCCCACTTATGTTTTCAACTTCGATAAAAAAAAGTTATATTTATGTTATAGTACTTATATATTTTGAAAGCATTTACCATATTTACTTGCATTTTTTGTTGAAAAGACTCCAAAGTTTACTGCTGCTTTAGTAGAAATGTTCAACTTCGAAAATGCCGGTTCGGTTATATCAGAGACATATCAAAACATATGTTTATATGTCTCTGGTTATATGTTAATATCGTTTTGATCAAATGAAATGGCTAAATATATAAACCAACGAAGTAACTTTGAAGATATTTGAAAACAAAGAATGGGAGGAAAGCGATTTCAGCTTTGAATAAAACAAGAAATTTTCCTACCAATTTGTATTGTCCAAACGATCATTTTCATCGTACTCGTTCTCATCGCTGGAAGATTGAATTTCCGAAAAGGACGATACAAATAGGTGTCAATGGTCTTCTTGGTTTAATTTGGTACGGTTTAACACTCGTAATTGCTGGAATTAATACAGAAATCGCATCTGTTTCTTCTAAACCTTGTATAATTTCACTAGTCTCCATTACAGATATGGTCGAGTTGTCAACGAATGACGTCATCAGTAACGAGCGGACTGCGCATGCGCGAAATTTGATTATTGGAAAAATGAAAAAGTACAGTAAATCACGTTGCGTATTTCATTAATAGCGCCCATTTAAGTAAAGATACCGAGGAATGGATTTTTCTGATGTATTTGTACACAATTACTGAATAAGCGTACGGTTATAATTGATATACACAATTCTGCATTGCATTTCACCTTTAACTTCGAGATCCACGGACACTTTCTATTTTACTGACAATTGATCTTTCTTCTTTTGAGGCATCGTTGTGGAGTGACCGAAGTCTACAGGAGAACCCAAAATAAACACTAGTAGCAGGTCAAACGACTTTTTACACAGCGAGAAGTGATGACATGTCCTCCACACGTGTACGAGATTGGACGACATCCCATTAACCTGTCTTTGACATCTGCACGGGATGAAAACTCGCATGACAACTTTAAACCGTTTAAAATACGCACCGCTTTTTGCCAAGTACTGGCGACATGAGGAGACACAAAAAGACATCTACTCGACATGTACAGATATATGTTCGAGTCCTACACGACGACCGAAGAGTTATGACGAGTTATAACTTGTGGTAACTCATAGCTCCAAATCGTGACAGTGTGACCTGAGATTTAGTTACCATTACTACTGGTCCAATTATCCTGACACCAGCCAGTCAGTCGTAATGCCAACCCTGCAACCCCTGAGCACCATGGAGAGCAGCAATTACTACCATTTTTAAAGTCTTGGTATGACCTGGCCAGGGATCGAACCCACAACCTCCCTCACCTGTGGCATATTGCTCTACCATAACACCACCAAGGCGATCTTTAGAGGATTTTCAAACATGCACAAGCCCTCTTTTATCTAAAGCTCTGTATTTTGTATTGTTTTTGTCCCTGCACATTTTATGACTTTAAGTATTCATTCTAGATAAAAAAAAAATGTTGTAACTAGAATATGTTCAACATGTAACAAGGAAAGAAAAACATGCAGCCAGTCCTGGGTATGATCTATTGACTGAGCTAACAAGGCAGCTTGCTTTAATTTCTTCAAGCACGTATAAAACAAGGCATATATATATAAAAAACATACCCCAGTTTTAGTATCATGTAACAACTTATCTGGTAGGGACAGTTCACAGATCTCATGTTTCTGACCTGTGCTTGTAGCGACACATAGACCTGAAAAAGAAAGACAATTTACATGGATGAACAATTTTGACTTTACAAAAACGTTAAATCCAGCCCACAATAATTACCTGTATTACATTAAGAAATGTAACTAAATAAGAATTCTCTCTAAGAAATGTAACTAAATAAACAAGGTATCTCTCATGCTGATTTGAACCTAACCCAGACCTTTGTTTCATGAGGTCAGGGCTGTAATTCTGGGAGACTTTTGAAAATGCTCTTAGTAGTAATTTCTTCATGCTCAGTCAATAACTGTGAGGTCTATCAATCCATGGGTTGTGAGTTCAAGGCCCAGCTCGGCAAATTCCGATTTCAAAAGTCATTGTAACTGGGTTAAATAGGCTATATATATATAGGATTAGGTAGCCAATTTCATGGAAAGAATATTGTGCATGGTACTGGTGCGGTATAGTCAAGAAACACATTCCAATTTAGATGAAACAACGGCCTTGATATAAATGATTGTTTTTTTCTAAACATTTCCCACTTGTAGACACATTTGATAGATTTCTCCTTCTTCCAAAATGGTCGCAACTTTTTATAATTACCATACTTTCATTTATAGAGATTTTCCTTGTTTTTATCAAGATGTTTTCAAATGCATCTTCTACAGATAAGCCGTATGTTAGGAAGAATTAAAGTCAGTTTGATATTCATACTTTTTCCGTCCACCAAATCTGCAGCAGTCACCCCATGCTGCAAATCATACATTGACAATTTCTGGTACCTGAAAATATTCATCATCATTAAGACTCTCATAACATATATATTTATATTGAATCCGAAAAGGAAATCAGATAACTTTATAATGTCTCTATTGGTTGAGGTTAACCCTTTCCCTCACGTAGACGCTTTCCAACGCCTCTGCAGCAGACAGCTTTTTGAAAACATTGTGACAATAGAAGAAATTGCTCAAAACGAGCAATTTCTCCTTTTGTCATAATGTTTTCCACTTTTAGTCATATATAGGTTATCCATTCAATTACAGATTTTCTATTTTTTGACAAAATATGTTCACAGTCGTCTGCTGCAGAATTGTCGTATGAGGGAAAGGGTTAAAAGTAAGCAGAGCTCTAGATTATATAAAAGGAGCTTTTTTTTCATATTCTAAAATCCTTATTTGACATTCAAACCCTATGTTGTGTGTACTCAAAAGAGTAAGCTTAATTATTTTACATTGATCATGAAGTACATAATGTAACTTAATGTACACAGAGGACACTGATTGAGTTCAAAGCAACGGATTGTTCACAGGACTAGGATAATAATGTTATGGGTTTTCGAGGTTTACCGATATGACGCCACTTAGTCTCAATATATCGTTACAAACAAAATGTAGCTTAAAGTGACAGAATATTCAACAGACTATATAGATACACAATCAAGAACAAGACATAATGACTCACTTGATCTCTTGTTACTTTCTAATGATAACTAGATGATTCTACAAATAACATGAATAGTTGATTATTAATTATCTGAGTGAGCGGCATGCCCTGCCTGAAGATTGGACATGTTTGACAGTCATGCTAATTCACAGACTGTTTTCAATATTCCCACCTAAATTTGTTCTGAAGGGGGCAATTTGTTACATAGACAAAGAAGGGAAAATGGCTCAATTTGTTCATAAAACAATTTTTTCGGATAAAATACTCCCCTTGTTTTCGAATCCTAGATTCGACACTGGACGATGTGTTATCTGAAAGATACACCTTTAACTTCGTTTGATTGGTTGGTTCGAAGCTCTAACTATAGCAAGTTGTGCATAACAATGTGTTAGATACTTCCGAAGTATACACAGACCAGATGATGAGAGGTAAATGAATTACTTTTATCACTTTGATTTTCAGATGTGAAACTCTTTGAAATATTATTTTGTATGCTTTTTCGGCCATGTCATTCGAGTTTAACTTTAAAAATATATATTTACTTTTTAATTGAATCGAAAAGCCACTCGTCATAGTCCATCGTCTCTTTAAGAAAGAAGAAATTGTCAAATACAATTTTCAGTTTTCTCTAAATTTCTCTTTTTAACAACCGAGAATGGCTTACTTGGTTTTATTATTTTTCGCTTACAAAATAATGTTCCGTATTTGTTCAAGACTACAGAAAATAAAATGATTTGGAAAACTATTATTTGTGCCTTTGAACACAATTCACAGATTGAACAAGTTTTCATCCTCTTTGTAGGATCTCTGATTTGCCCGAAAATTATTTATTCACTTTATAACGTTATCGTGCACCATATGAAATAATAACAATTGGTTATTTCATAATGAACAATTCCTCCTTTTACCACAAAGTATTCAAAGGTCGTCTTCTTCGTCTACTGTAGACACGCCTAAACGATGAAAACATTTAAATTGATAAGAGGCCTAAATAAGTAGACACATTGATATACGCCCAATAATATAGGTTATTGACCCTGTACTGTGAAATCATCGTTGGACCGAGTTCTTTGGTTGACGATGCCGAGCTTGCGAGGCTACGTTCGCCAAAGAACGAGGTCCAACGATGATTTCACAGTACAGGGTCAATAACCTTTTTATTGCATACTTTCATATTGTAAACTATTTGCTTTACGTTGTGGAGTTTTTTTTTATTATCTAGAATTGATAAATCTGCTTCCGAATTAAAAACAAACTGTTTGTTTACATAAGTAGTAATTTTTGTGCAAATGCCGTTTGAATTATAACGGTGACGTAATTTTTTTAAATGACGTCATGCACGTGCATAACCAACATTTTAGATGCGCGTTTTAGACTGTTTTCATGTCAAAAACGTACTGTTAGCATGAGACAGTAAGAAATTGTTCATGATCAATATATGAGAATTTAACATTACAAAGTCCCGTGAGGTTTAACAATGATATTTAGTTCAGCTATGTTTGTTTATATAACAAAAGTAGTCCCTAGCATGTTAATTATGCAGAATTTTCGCACGTCCTTATCTACGGTCATGATCACTCCTTGACAGCGGTCATGATCGAAAAATCATGACCACTTTCTTCAATGCAAAGTGAACGGGACAATATGAAAGTATGCAATAACTACATATATAGGCCACGCAATGTTGGCTAAATTTGTATTCTTTATGCTTAATTGTTATGTTTTCTGTGGTAGTTTAAAATTATTTACGTGTATATGATGCCTAAATCTCTTTAAAAGATATTAAATAACCAAACCAAAGCTGCTGTATGGTGGGTATCTTCTGAAACCACATTAGTTAAATAGTGATGACCTCATAGCAGCGTAGGTCATGGTCACCGATACAATTGGTAATACATTTTTTTCAAGTCCGTTATTGGTCTTTGTCACTCCGTGATTTGCACTTTTTCATGAGCTGCATTCGAATTAGTTAATGCAGTTGTTTTCATTAATGAGTAGTCTCAATAATTTTGCCCAAGGAATAGTAATGATCTGTCTGGATTACTATAGTATAGGTTATTGCAAAGACCTAATAATACATGTAGTATTAATTAGGTCTTTGGTTTTTGCATCTGAATAAGAAAATGTTGTGTTGGACGAGTTACGTCGGCTGAGTTGCAAGAGCTTTCGAAGGCAGAGCTCCACGGAAAGAGCGAGTCCCAACGCAATAGTTTCCCATCTTCATGCAATTATACATTTTAATTGTATAGTTTGATATTGTCTATTTAAAACAGAGACATATAAACACATGTGTTTATATGTCTCTGTTTAAAAAAATTGTCCGTTGTATGTGTTATTCATTTAAACATTTCGAGTATTTTTGTTAAATTAACAATAATCATTGTCCTTCCCGATGGTTTACTAGGGTCGTCGAAACTATAAATTTACTATCCAACATTTTCCGCCATATGGTTATCTTATTCTGATATTTACGCATGGTTATTTTTGTTCTTTTTACGATTTAGATGCCCATTTTGACCTCACAGTATGTTCAGTAAAGGGAAGAAACATCTTCGGAGAATGACACAAATAATCAGAAGGTCCTACCTTTAAATCAATCATTTGCTTAATCATCCCAGCAGTTATTAAATAGCCCTTGTTTTTGTTGGTCATGTGTAATTGAGATAAACTGATATAGATCGTCAAAGATTATCAAAAAAAACTATAGCGTATGGAAAAAATTGTAGCAAATGGCATAAAATCACACGTCACATTATTACGTCAGAAACTACATATGTATTTACACACGGTCAGGGCTATAAATAGAAATAGACCAGATTGTGGTTTTTTTGCATGTCTATCGATTTTTCAATGAGTGTAATCTACAAAAGATGTACCAAACTTTGTTAGCTGGTCTCTAAATGGATTGGAGCGCTCTGTTAAACTTACGTTACTGCATGAAAATAGTTCCGTCCTTAGCAGCACGTGAAAAGTATCTGAGTGCAATATCACATTGCATGCAAAATGGACAGATATTACATCCCTTTTTCACATGCACAATAAATGTCGATACCTAACTACCAAGAAAACAAACGTAAGTATTCTGGTTCTATTCCGGGAGATATTCGATCACTCTTTAAAATATTTACGTCCCTGATAAAACTACAAGTTATCTTATGCCTTGGTGATTATTTTTGATCGATTAAATATTAGATGTTCTCTACAAAATGGTATATTTCGGAACTGACAAATCGGCATGTGTTGGTTTTGATCCTGTTGCACTTCCTTCTCTCTTTTACGCCCGCAGTGTTGAATGCTTCACGTTCAAGGTATGCTTTTCCAAAATTATGTTTCTGAACCGACTTGAGACTAATGTCTAAAAGTTTGAATGTTTTCCAGATGCCTAAACAAATTGCAATTCGTTGAACGAGGATCAGTGACGTTGAAAACAAAATAAATTTTCCAAGTCTTCACTGACACTTTCTCATTTTGTGTATTTTGACAGTTGATGATTCACTGTATGTAAACATCATTAGAGGCCTTTATAAGGATATGTGAACAAGTATATGCTGACCGAAAATCTCTCTCTTTTAAGTGTGTAAGCGATTGAACCATTTATGGGTATTCAAACAAATTATTTTGTACAGGATCTATTTTTATTGGGACCAAATTATTGTGTTTTGAGATCACTTATTAATGCAGGATTTTTTCCCATTCTCAAGCTGTTTAAAGTAGTAGACGAATTTTTTAAAAACGTCATGGTAAAAGGAGAAATTGCAAATGATAGGCAATATCAACTGTTTCCACAGTGTTTTCATCTTGATACATTTAAAAAACAAACACTTTCATTTAAAAAGAGATTTTCATTTATTTTTTACTGAGATGTATTCTGTGTTGTCTGCTGCAGAGTTGTTTCAAGGCCTCCACTGGAACATATTTTCTTTATGCAAGATTCTTAAATTTATGAGCAGATGACAGTTTCTAAAGTAGCTACTGGAGAGGTATCAAAAGGTTTCCATATGAGAGAAAGGGTGATTGAACCCTTTCCCACATGAGATGCTTTCTGATGCCTCTGCATCAGACAATTTTTGGAAACATTGTGACATAAGTAGAAATTGCTCAAACCAAGCAATTTCACCTTTTGCCACAATGTTTTCAAATTATTTCAGTAATTATACTTTCCTTTTAATATAGAGATTTTCCATGTTTTTTGCATGATTGTTTTCTAAGTTGTCTGCTGTAGATGTGATGTATGTGGGAGGGGGGTTAACAGTACCCAGTGATTTGTGATTAACCCATTCCTTCATACAAGAAATCCATACCTGACAACTTAACCCTTTCCCACAAACAGACGCTTTCTGAAACCTCTTCATCATAAAACTTTTCATGAGCAATTTCTTCTTTTGCCACAATAATTTTAACTCTGATAACTAGACTTTCCTTTATAGAGTGTTTTCTTGTATTAGCCTAGATGTTTTCAAAGTCATATATACTCCAGGGTTTTTGTATGAGAGAAAGGGTTAAGAAAAATCACAGCAAAAACAAAGAAAAACTAGATTGAATATAAAGTAAGTTGAAAACCTTGTGACAGAACGAGAAATTGCCTCAACTCTGATGAAAATGCATTTATTTCAAAACAATGAAAACAGAATACTATACAATGTAATAACAGAGTCATCTTCATTTAACCCCTTCTCACATATAAAAATCTGCAACAGGTGACATTGAAAACATCTGGTTAACCTTTTCTCGCATATCAATTATCATGAACAATTTCTCCATTGCCATAATATTTTCCAATCTTTTCAATTTGTATCCTTTCAATTATAGAGAAAGTTTCCATATTTTGGATCATTATGTTTCCAGTTTCTGTGCAAAAATGTTGTATACATGTGGAGAAGGGTAACACAAAATGTATGATGAACTCATTGCCTGATTCTATAAGTTTCTTGGCAATTTGTGAATTTGCAGCAGATGTCAGTTACAAAAATATGAAACTCTTTAAATGAAAAAAAAAAAATTGTAGAGGCACCAGAAGGCTTCTTGATTTTGGAAAGGGTTAAAATTGCCTAAAGGCAGGTAAAATCAGACCACAACAGTGAACTTAACCCTTTCCTTCATATAGATGCTTTCTGACGCCTCTGCAGCAGACGTCTTTTTGAAAACATGGCAACAAAAGAAGAAACAAGCAATTTCTCCATCATGTTTTCAACTCTTCAATTTTCATCTTAAGAAAGTTTCCATTTTTTTTCGGCTAAGTGTTCCAAGTTGTTTGCTGCAGATTTGTTGTTTGTGGGAAAGGGTTAACAGCTTACAATATATACGAGATACAGCACTGTGAATTCACCTTGAATTTGTAAAGTTATTGTTTTATTTTATTTTATTTAGTGTACACATAGTTTCTCTCTAAATCATTCAAAAGCAGGGAAACAATGATTTAGCTAGCTTGATAATAAACCTTTAACTATCATCAACAGCCCTTTCCAATATTCAAAATTTCAGATGAATTTTGATGTGTCTGTAGCAGGCGACATTTGAATACGTTTTGGCATAAGTAGAAATTGCACATTGTTAAATTGTTAAGATGTCTTCTTAGTTACTGTTTTTGGGAAAGGGTGAATGTTGTATGCCATAGATTTTGTGTTTGTGGGAAAGAGTATATAAAATGTATTTATACATTAATATTAAATGTTGTATTTGTATTTGTATATATAAAGAACGGCAGAAGAAAATAAATGATATTTTAGTTTCAATGTGGGAAAGTGAAAGTGATTTTGATTTAACCCTTTCCCTCATACGGCAATTCTGCAGCAGACGACTTTGAACATATTTTGTCAAAAAATAGAAAATCTCCATAATTGAATGGATAACCCAGGACAAAAAGTGGAAAACATTGTAGCAAAAGGAGAAATTGCACGTTTTGTGCAATTTCTTCTTTTGTCACTATGTTTTCAAAAAGCCGTCTGCTGCAGAGGCATCAGAAAGCGTCTTTTTGAGGGAAAGGGTTAAAAGTCTGTTTTAACCATTTCCTACATACAACAAATCTGCAGCAGATGACGTTGCTAATATCTAGGGGAAAACAATAATTATTATTAGATTAAAGTTGAAAACAATGTGGTAAAAGGGAGTAATAATTTGCTCATTTTGTCTCAAGTCAAATTGTCAATAATCCATTAAATACAAATTTGATCACAATGTATTGATTGTTTTACGCCGCTTTTTTCGGATTTTCAGTTATATCAAATTGTTTATATTTTTATATAGATCGTTTTTAAAGTTGTCTTTTGAGGATTTGTTGTGTATGAGAAAGGGTTCAAGCCAAAGCGAAAAAACTAAATACGGCTCCCTGCAGTTTCCCTGATACCAGCTCTTAAGCCTTTTTCACATACAGACGCTTTCTGACGCCTCTGCAGCAGACGGCTTTTGAAAACATAGTGACAACAGATCTTTTGCCACAGTATTTTCAAGTCTATTATTAAAAAAATCATTTACAGATATTTTCAAAAGTCGTCTGCCTCATATTTGTTTTAATGCGGAAAAGCGTTAATCTTGATTAAAGTTTGATAACCACAAGATATACACACACTAGATCGATGAGATAGTTCTGCTTTAAACAGCTGTCTTTTTCCACAAATAATGTTTTGGCCTATGCAGCCGCATCCTCGGTACCCAGGCTATTCATAAAATATATGATACCCTGGGCAAATTGGCTAGCGAAACTTCGTAAAGCATGCACCACGATTTCCTCCGTATCTACAAGGTAATTTTTGTATCGCCTGAGGTTTGTGTCAATTTGCCCAGGGTATCATATATTTTATGAATAGCCTGGGTACCGAGGATGATGCAGCCGAGGACATTTGAAAACATTGTGGCATAAGGAGAAATTGCTCATGATGAGCAATTTGTCCATTTGCCACAGTGTTTTCAACTCTTTTTATATAATAACGCTTTCATTTACAGATATTTTCAAAAGTCGTCTGCTGCATATTTGTTTTAATATGGGAAAGGGTTAATCTTGATGAAGTTTGATAACCTGCCTGATCTGTTTACACACAGAAGATAAAAAAGTTCTGCTTTTTGCAATCTCATCAAAACCAGACCTAAACCTCGCTAGCTGTATATAGATCTGGTGACTGCCCCATACAGGTCATCTCAGATTGACCTTTGCGTCAGCCTATCAAGTCGTTGCTTACCAAATAGTATGGTATAGAACTGGTACATATTATATAACCCATTATATAAACAATATATAGAAAAGTGGTGATTGTCGAGTACTTCGGTTGTATAGCATGGGGATTTGTTGTATCGTGCAACTTCATCGGACATAAAAACCAAGCACAGGCTCAGGAGTGTTTAAGTGTAGAAGGTCAATTTCGAGACGACCCTTTATGTGGGTTAGTCAGATCCAATATAAGTAACAAAATCGGGTATATCACGACGCTTCCTCAGGGTAAGATATCAGTAATACTTGTCCATTTATCCTGACACCAGCCAGTCAGACGTAATGCTTACCTCGCAACCCGGAGCCAGTCAGTTATAATGCTAACCCTGCAACCCTGAGCTCCAAGCAGGGCAGCATTTACTACCAATTTTAACCAATATAGGTAAGATACTGCAAAGTATTTTGTTTGTAATTAATGAGATCGGCTGTTTTCATGTACTTAACTTTTTTGAAAACATGGCGACAAAAGAAGAAATTGCTCAAAACGAGCAATTTTTCTTTTTGTCACCATGTTTTCAACTCTATTCAATTAATGTACTTTCATCTAAAGGAAGTTTCCAAAAAAATTCGGGTATCTTTTCAAAGTCGTCTACTGCAGATTTGTTGTATGTGGGAAAGGGTTAAGTGTTGCCTAGCTGCCTTGGCAGGATGACAAATATGGATCTTATTCTCTAGTGTCTATCAGTCTGTCATGCTTTAACCCTTGCCCACTTATAGACACTTTCTGATGCCTATGCAGCATACAACTCAAAACAAATAATTCCTCCTTTTGCCACAAAGTTTTCTACTCTTTTCAAGAATCACACTTTTAATTCTTGATCATTTTCATATTTGTATAAATGTTCTCAAAGTTGTCTGCTGCAGATTTATTGTATGTGGGAAAGGGTTAACACATGCATACATGTAAACTGTTTCGTTGAACATTCCTACATACAACAAATTTGCAGCAGATGACTATGAAAACATAAAGGTAAAATATGGAAAATTTAATTATTATAGGGTTGAAAACATGGGGAAAAAAGTAGGAAATTTGCTCATTATGAGCAATTTTCATTTTGTCACCTTTTCTTGAAAAATCATCTGCTACAAAATTAATGAGTCTATTAGTTGGAAAAGGGTGAAAGGAATTCAAAACAAACTCAGTGAAAATATTTTAAACCTGTCTAACTTCTTACAGTATAATACCATAAATAAAAGTTATTCAGTTTCTGTTCTAATAGTTGAAGACTTCATGTTATACATAAGATTGCGTTGTAAATTTTCTTATCAAGTAGCATAGTGAGTCATATCAGTTGGTAAAAATACTGTGAGGTTGGTGATAGAGTTGGCCATTAACCTTCCCACATACAACAAATCTGTAGCAGACGAAATTTAAAATATGAAATATCTCTATAAATGCAGCCAGTTGCTTGGAAAGTATGTTGTATGGAGTACTAGCTGGTGTTAGAAAACCAGGAAACGTATGAGTAGATGAACTGGCCGCCGCAAAATGACTGAAAAAATGTTGAAAACGATGTAAAACCCAAATCAATCAAATCTATAAATGCAAGTATAATTAGTAAATAGAGTTGAAAACATTGTGGTAAAAGGTGACATTGCTCATCTTGCCACAATGTTTTCAAAAGTCATCTGCTGCAGAGAAAGCACCTATATGTGGGAAAGGGTTAATGGACATAATGATATACATTGTATTATGGTCAAATAACCCTTTCCCACTTTCAACAAATCTGCAGCAGAGGTCTTTGAAAACTACAAGGCAAAATCACGGAAAAGCTCTATAAATGTTAGGGTATAATTACTGAAAAGAGTTGTAAACATTGTGACGAAAGAAGAAATTGTTTGTTTTGAGCAATTTCTATTTTTGACACAATGATTTCAAAAGTCGTCTGCTGCAGAGGTGTCAGAAAGCGTCTGTATCTTGGAAAGGGATAAAGGAGTTGGACTGATAAATCAGGGTCCAAAGTCCAGTTTTATTTTCTCTTTCCTTCAGAGAATTGCGGTAAATTGTTTCCCATATAATACAACAACTCGGCAGCAGACGACTTTGAAAACATGTTGGCAAAATTATGGAATATACGTCTATGACTGAACAAAAGTAATATTATTATACCCCCAAAAAACAAAGTTTTGGGGGGGTATATAGGAGTCACTGTGTCGGTCGGTCGGTCGGTCGGTTGGAAGCCATATTTTGTCCGGACCATATCTTAACAATGCAACATAGGATTTGAACGAAACTTCATAGGATGATACAACACATTGAGAGGAAGTGCGGTGTACAGGAACCATAACTCTATTTTATCTAAATACAGAGTAATTGCCCTTTGTTACTTTTTCTTGTCCAGAGAATTACTTAATAACTAACAGATGGAATCTAATAAAACTACATACAATGGTAGAGCATAATGAGAGGAAGTGCAGTGTACAAGAACCATAACTCTAATTTACATAATTACAGAGTTATTGCCCTTTGTTACTTTTTCTTATTCGTAGAGTCTTGTCCAGAGCATAACTTTAAAACAAATTGTTGGAATTTAATAAAACTTCATAGGATGATACAACACATTGAGAGGAAGTGCAGTGTACAGAAACCATAACTCTATTTAATCTAAATACAGAGTTATTGCCCTTTGTTACTTTTTCTTGTCCGGAGAATTACTTAATAACTAACAGATGGTATCTAATAAAACTACATACAATGGTAGAGCATAATGAGAGGAAGTGCAGTGTACAAGAACCATAACTCTAATTTACATAATTACAGAGTTATTGCCCTTTGTTACTTTTTCTTATTCGTAGAGTCTTGTCCAGAGCATAACTTTAAAAAAAAATGTTGGAATTTAATAAAACTTCATAGGATGATACAACACATTGAGAGGAAGTGCGGTGTATTTTGTTGGTCGGTCGGAAGCCATATTTTGAGTCAAGGTGCTGTTTTGGGGGTATTTATCATCTTCAGTGATAGTTCTAGTTGTATCGAGTTTAAAACATTGTGGCAAAAGGAGAAATTGCTCATGATAAGCAATTTAATCTTATATCCACAAAGTTCTCAAAAGTCGTCTGCTGCACCTGGAGCTTCAGAAAGCATAATATATCGGAAGTAATTATTAGTTAAAAAATAATTCCCTAGCTAATGCACGTACTACTTAGACTCATTATGGCATGATAGGGCAATTATCTAAAATATTGACCCTTTCCCACATACACTTTCTATTTTAAATTTATTTAATTATTTTTTTATCATTTATAGAGTCAGTTTCCATATTTTTGACTCGGATGTTTTCAAAGGCGGCTCCTGCAGATTTGATGTATAAATTTGGGAAAGGGTCAACATGATTATATAATGTAACGAGTTGAAAAGCATGGTTTATTTTCACTAAATAATTGATCAGTTTGCTTTATCACAGTTCAATGAATTATTTGAATCATCTAACCTATTTAAGCTTTGCTAACGTTTTCCCACATACAACAAATCTAAAGCAAACAACTTATTTTGAATACTTCTAGATCAAAATATGGAAAATCTCTAGATCTACATATATAACGCAGATTATTGAATAGAGTAGAAAACGAGCTGAAAGAAGAAACGGTTCATTATGAGCAATTTCTCCTTTCGCCACAAATGTGTATATATGTGGGAAAGGGTTAAACACAATTTAGTCAGATAATCCTAAGTTAAAAGATACAGAAGACTTCATATCTCGGCATCCTCGCTTTAAAATAATATTATCCTTTCTCCAAGTTCACCTTCTGCCACATTGCTTTTAACCCTTTTCCACATACACAGGACTTATAAATGTGTTTGGTGATATTTTACTACAACACAATTTCATTCTTTTAAATACAGAACTCAAAATGTGTCATTTAATAAATGTTTTCCAAAGGAAATCTGCAAACTTTTTTGTTAAAGGTTATATCCATAGACGATCCGTCATGTATTCAGAGTAAAGGGTATACCGTTAATTTCTCAATTATGCTATTATTGCCAATTGAAAATGCCTGGCAACCTACATTGCACATTTTATGAGATAGAGTTTGATCATTTCACTATTATATCATTGTATTACCATTATACCATACCGATGAATGAACTGTTTATAACATACTACATATTATTATGAGAATGGATTAGCATTTGTAAATTATATTTGTTAGAGTTATTGCAATTATCAGGGTATATAACTTGCCATTTAACAACGAATCATTACTTTAGATATTTCATGTATATTTATTATTTATTCAATTTAGGTGACTTAATTAAAGGTCCACTGGACCTGAGGTGCTTGTATTCTGTACATTATAAATTATACTTGTTTGTAACATATTGTATGCACATGTTACTATAATGAATGAATGAATGTATATCGTTTTATGGCGCATCGACAGCTAAGGTCATTTAGCGCGCAATTAAATTAAATTATTCATGATTCCTGGGTAAACAAACCAGTACTAGGCTAGAAAATGTGCCTTGCCCAAGGGCACTCCACCATGACCGTAGTGCCGCGACTGGGGATCGAACCCGGGACACCCGGTTTCGAAATCCCCGACGCTAACCACTCGACCACAGCGGATTCCTACATGTCACTATGATAAAATATTTACTTACTTACAACCAATCTGCAGCAGACAACATTGAAAACATCTGGACTGAAATCTTTATTAACGAAAGTATTATTATTGCATATTGTCGAAAATATTGTGGCTCAAGGAAAAATTGCTCATTATCTCAATGTTTGCAATAGTCATCTGCTGCTGCGGCGGTGTCAGAAAGCGTCTTTATGTGGGAGAGGGTTAACCCTTTCCCTCATACGACAATTCTGCAGCAGACGTCACTTTGAACGTATTTTGTCAGATGGATAACCTATGACTAAAAGTGGAAAACATTGTGACAAAAGGAGAAATTGCACAACTGACAGGCTGGTGTCAGGATAAATGGAACAGTAGAACTGGTAATTTAACCAGGAAATAACATGATATATAACTGAATTCTTTTTGAAAGTGGTTTTAATCGATCAATAATCAATTTTTCAGCAGCAGTCTCTAAAATATATCAGATCAAAGATTTAATCCTTACCAACAAACATGTAGCAAATCTCTAACCACTGACTTGACAAACATCCAGGTAAATATATGGAAAGTCTCTATAAATGAAAGTTTATATATTATAACAAGTATTATTTAGTGAATTAAAGTTGAAAATATTGTGACAAATATGGTATTATTGAGAAATTAAAATTATAAATTGGACGGGAGGGTTAAAGTTTTAGTCTTTGCTCTCTTACGTGTCTATAATGACCATTGCAGTAGTATAAACTCTTTCCGACATGTAGACACATTTTTATGTCAAAAATACATTACCAGTCATTTAATACCATTTTGACGACTTTGCAGCGGATGACTTGAAAACATAATGCGAGATGTCGGACTCGCTATGTCTTCTTTTGACAAAGTTCTATTTTTTTAATGAACAAACTTTCCCATAAATAGAGAATTTCCATTATTTTGCATAGTTTTCAAATTGGCTGATGCTGATTAAATCGTTTGCTGTATGTGGGGAATGGTTCATAAGTATAACCCTTTCCCTCATACATCAATTCTGCAGCAGACGACTTTGAACATTTTGTCAAAAAATAGAAAATCTCTATAATTAAATGGTTAACCTTTTGAGCAATTTCTCCTTTTGTCACTACATGTATGTTTTCAAAAAGCTGTCTGCTGCAGTGGCGTCAGAAAGCGTCTGTTTGAGGAAAAGGGATAATGCGCCAAGGCTGATAGAACTCAAACCAAAACTTGGAATAGGCGCCTTATTGCTAATGTCATGGGTGACTGATCACTATTACCACCTAAAACAACAAACCTGCATTATGACGGATGACTTAGAAAACATATCTAGGCAACATATGGAAGGTCTCTGCATCAGATGACTTACAAAACATCTAGGCAAATTATAGAAAATCACTGCATCAGACGACTGGTAACTTTTCCCAGATACAACAAACCTGCATCAAACGAATTTGAAAACATCTAGGCAAAATATGGAAAGTCTCTATAAAGGGTAGTTTAACAATTGAAAAGAATTGAAAACATTTTGGTTAAAGGAGAAATTGCTGATGATGAGCAATTTTTCCTTTTTTGCCATATTTTTTTCAAAAGTTACTTTTACAGAGTTATCAAAATGCGTCAACATATTAATGAGTCTACATTTGGGAAAGGGTTATGTTGTATGAGTATGACCGGTATCTCATGTTACTGTGTTTACTTTAACTTAACCCTTTCCCTGATATAGATGCTTTCTGACGCCTCTGCAGCAGACAGCTTTTTGAAAACTTTTTGAAAACATAGTGACAAAAGAAGAAATTGCTTAAAAAATAATTCCCTAGCTAATGCACATACTACTTAGACTCCTCAAGTCATGATAGGACAATTATCTAAAGTATTAACCCTTTCCCACATACAGACACACTTTCTAACTCCTCTGTAGCAGACAGCTTTTTGAAAACATAGTGACAAAAGAAGAAATTGCTCAAAACAAGCAATTTCTCCTTTTGCCACAATGTTTTCCACTTTTAGTCATGAATAGGTTATCCATTCAATTATAGAAATTTTCTATTTCTGTCAAAATATGTTCAAAGTTGTCTGCTGCGGAATTGTTTTATGAGGGAAGGGGTTAATTATATTCATTCGTCTTCCACTAAAGAGCTTACAGTCTATGTGGTGGAGCAGGCCCAATTGCAAGAAAAGACTGGTGTGAGTACTGGACACGCCATGCGTGATATATAATAAAAGCGATGTAAAATACTTTACAAACAAACAATTCTAACACTATATATTGATAATCTCTTTCCTATATATATGCAAAGAGGGATTTGAGCTTGATATATCACACAGTGTATCACTCTAAATTAACTTCCAGAACTATTTTTGGCTGTTGAAATTCCCTCCCACGAATTTTTCATACATGTTTCTTAGTGTGCATGCGTGATTACGCTGGGCTTGACATTTTATGAATGAAGTCACAAGCTTTTGTTGTAAATGCCGTTTGGATAGGTGAATTATAACGGGGACGTAATTGTTTTAAATGATGTCATACATTTTAGACACGTTTGCCATTCGTTCAGGTGTGTTCACCTGAGCTCCAAATTGTGATATAAGTACTGGTATATATCACTCTAAATGAGATCTATTTCTTAAACAAATACTGGTGTTAGAAAGCCAGGCAACATGCACTGTAGTAATTGATCAGGCCGCCGTGATATGACTGATAAATTGTTGAAAGCAGTGTTTAACCCCTATCAATGTTGAAATCAGTCATGGTTATAAACAACATTACATCTCCTGATCTCAACTTCCATTGATTTTCATGTTTGATAATGCAAGCAGAAGTTTATCATATTACAGCGAGTTTAACCCTTTCAGAGGTCCAGATAAGGAGGGGTATATTCAGCTCTTTTTCCCACAATTTCTCTCTTATTTTTAAAAGCAAACCCTATGTTGTAGGTACCCAAAAGAATCATCTCACTCACTGAGTCGATGCTTTTGAGTACCCACAACATAGGGTTAGATGGTAAAATAAGGATTTTAGAACATGCAAAACGCCCCTTATCTGGAACTCTGCCCTTTCCCAGATACACAAATACTGCAGCAGACGACTTTAAAAACTTAGTCAAAAATATGAAAAATAAATGAGCAAATTCTCCTTTTATCATAATATTTTTTAAAGTTGTCAGCTACAGAGGCGATAGAAAGCGTCTATATGTGGGAAACGGTTAATCTTGGTCAGTGGGTGAAAGAATTCACTGATAGCCTGCTTATTGGGTTGAATAACCCTTTCCCATTTATAGCCTGCTTATTGGGTTGAATAACCCTTTCCCATTTATAGCCTGCTTATTGGGTTGAATAACCCTTTCCCATTTATAGCCTGCTTATTGGGTTGAATAACCCTTTCCCATTTATAGCCTGCTTATTGGGTTGAATAACCCTTTCCCATTTACAGTCATTTCGGTGCTAAAGACAACCTTGGAATAGCAACTCCCTGTCAATAGCGACCATAATTTTAGTTACCTAAATACTAATTTTCTTTATAAATGACCCTGCAATTAATGACCGCCTGTGAACAAAGACCAGATTGGTCACATCTAATGGGTGGTCTTTAAACACAGGTTTGACAGTATAACAAATCATAAAAGTTAGATTAGACTTTATTTGGTTTTGAACTGTAAATCATATTATGTTTCTTATTTGTTCAACATCCTTCACCCTTTTCCACCTGCAAATGAATTCTGATGCATTGGTAGCAGGTAACTTTTGAAAACATTGAGGCAAAATTAGAAATTGCTCATAATGAGCAATTTCTCCTTTTTCCACAATGTTTTCAAAAGTTACCTGCTACCAATGCATCATTTTCTGTAATTAAAGATATTCCCCATATTTTTGCACATATGTTTTCAAAGTTGTCTGCTGCAGATTTGTTGTATGTGGGAAAGGGTTACACTTTCTCAAGCTATCTGACAATTTAAGCTGTTTTGGGCCTACTAAATTTCTTACTATGAATTTATGATGGGACAGCTATAGTGTAAATAGCCTGAAATCTTTGGACAACCACTTCCACAGAAAAATAGCAGATTTTAAAATTAAAAGTTTAATTTCAAGACACGGTGTCCAATCTAGGAGATTGATTGATTGATTGATTGGGGTTTAACGCTGTTTTTAACAATTTCTCAGTTATATCACGGCGGCCAGTTCACCTACTCATGCATTTCCTGGTTTTCTCACACCAGTACTCCACACAACAATCTTCTCAAGCAACTGGCTGGTTTTCCACATAGACTTAGCCCATTGGTGGAAGACGAATGACGCATGTCGCATTGACTTTTGTCAATCGTCGGAAAAAAAGTTGGCCGAGCCGGGATTCAAACTCACACCCCCTGGATTGACAGCCCGCGTCGTAACCAACTGAGCTACCGGGGCTCGGCTCCAATCTAGGAGAGGGGATCATGCTAATTCTCACACTGTTTTAAATATTCCTTCCTAGATTTGTATGGAAGGGGGAACATTATACTTAACCCTTTCCCTCATACGACAATTTTGCAGCAGACGTCTTTGAACATATTTTGTAAACAAATGGAAAATCTCTATAATTGAACCTATGCCTAAAAGTGGAAAACATTGTGGCAAAAGGAGAAATTGCTCGTTATGAGCAATTTCTTCTTTTGTCACTATGTTTTCAAAAAGCTGTCTGCTGCAGGGGGCGTCAGAAAGCGTCTTTATGAGGGAAAGGGTTAAGACAAAGAAGGAAAAATGCCTCAATTTGTTCACAAAATAATTTTTCCGATAAAATTCCCCCCCTTGTTTTTGGTATCCTAGATTGGACACTATATAAAGACACCTGTTGACCTGGATTATCTAACCTTGACCTGATACAGATTACTTTACGCATCTTTGCAGCAGACAATTTTTTAGAAACATTGTAGGAAAAGGAGAAAATATTTTACTTTTAGCCGTTTCCCACCTGCAGACGCATTTTGACGCAATAGCAGCAGACGACTTTTGAAAACATTGTCGCCAAAGATGAAATTGCTCATGATGAGCAATTTCTCTTTTGGCCACAATGTTTTCAACTTTATTTAACAATGAAGCTATTTTTTATGGAGATTTTTCAGGTTTTTGTCTCTCTGTTTTTAAAGTCGTCTGCTGCAGAATTGTTGTATGTGGGAAATGGGTTAAAAAAAACACCAATAAGTTCAATTGTACTTCAAATTTTATGATTGTCCAATTGAATTGGATATGCTTAACCTTTTTCTCACTTGTAGACACATTTTGACACATCTGCAACAGACGACTTTTGAAAACATTGTTGAAAAGAGAAATTACACAATTTACAATGATCATCAATTTATATCCTTTTGCCAAAATGTTTTCAATGCTATTAAAAGATTTTTTTTATAGTTTGGCCTAGGGCTTTTCAAAATCATCTGCCGTAGATTTGTTACATGTTTCAAAGGGTTAGACAAATCTTAAGATTTCATATATCAGAAATATAGTTTGCTCTTTCCCACATACGACAATTTTGCAGCCGACATATTTTGTGACATATAGATGAAAAATGTAGAAAATCACTAAAAAAAATAAAAGTATAATTAATGAGTAGTTGAAAACACTGTGGCAAAAGGTGGAATTTCTCATCGCGAGCAATTTCTTTTTTTGCCACAATGTTTTCAAAAGTTGTCTATACTACAGAGGCTTCCGAAAGCGTCTGTATGAGGGAAAGGGTAAAGTGTCCGAGTCCAAGTTGAAGGGTACTTGAATATGAATGTTTCACATCCTCTATATGCATTCTCCATGTTAATTGATTCGTCAGTCCTCTTCTGATGGATAGGTCAGTGGACATTATAAACTGTGAAGATTTGTAGAAATATCAAAGGGATGAGAATAATAATGATTTCATGGTAAGAAATAATCAGGAATTGCCGTGATATAACTGAAAGATTGTTGAAAGCGGAGTAAAACACCAAACAATCAACGAAGTATTACACATTAACCCTTTCCCTCATACGACAATTCTGCAGCAGACAACGACATATTTTGTCAAAGCATAGAAAATCTCTATAATTGAATGGATAACCTATGACTAAAAGTGGAAAACATTGTGACAAAAGGAGAAGTTGCTCGTTTTGAGCTCATTTTTTTTTTTTTTTTTTTTTCTCCCTATTAGTCGAGCGACCCGGCCGGGTAGCTCAATTGGTAGCGTATCTGACTCGTGATCTGGAGGTCACGGGTTCGATACCCGGTTGCGGTGATATTCTTTCGGGCGATGTTTTCCATTGCCTCTCACCTCTGATCTATGTGAGAAAGTAGTCAGTGGCTTCGAAAGAATGTTGTGTAAGTACTGGTGTGGGAAAGCCAGGAAAACACATGGGTAGGTGCACTGACCGCCGTGATATGACCAAAGCTGTTGAAAGCGGCGTTAAACTCCAAACAAACAAACAAACAAATCAGTCGAGCGTCTGTGCCGTACCACGGTGCTCTTGTTCTATAATGTTACTTTGATTAAAAATAACTTGTCTGGTTAGGTGCAAAAAAACCATTTATTTATCTATTGAAGGATTTCAGTCGGGTATCTTTAGGGGAACTACTGAAGCGTTTAGTGTTCTTACTCAAGATGTATTATATTCTATTATAATATTGAGTCTGTCCTTGGGAAAATGTACCAGTTGACTTTAATGAATAGTGTAGATCCAGATCAGTATGTGCGTCCGATGAGTATCTACACTGTTCACATATTTACTTGCACAAGCTTGTTAGAAGATTCTGTCAATTTGTGTAGATTCTGATCAGACTGCATGACCAAATGGATTATGTTTATCTGAACTTAAACTGCACAGAAATGCCAACTCTTTACCTTTTTTGCAAGTACAGACTCATAAGTACCATAGATTAATTTCTCTATCATACACTGTAGTCATCCTTAAACCCCCCTCCCCCTCTTTTCCCACTTATTTATGCTGATGATGATTATACAGCAGACGACTCTTGAAAACATTGTGGCAAAAGTAGAAATTGCTCATAATGAGCAATTTCTCCATTTGCCACAATGTTTTCAACTCTATTCAATAATTGTTCTTTCTTTTTTTATAGATTTTCTATTGTTTTGCTTAGATGTTTTCAAAGTCGTCTGCAGCAGATTTGTTGAATGTGGGAACGAGTTAAGTAAGGTACTCATTCTGGCTTGCTTTGATAAGGACAGTCATATCCCTGGTCCGGTCATGAATACCAAAGACTTCATAAAAATGTTAGTAATGGCTGCCCTGCCCTCCTTGGCGCTCAGGGTTTCCGGGTTAGCATTACGACTGACTGGCTGGTGTCAGAATAAATGGACCAGTAGTACTGGTACTAACTTACCCAAGAAACGATGTGATATAACTACAGCATTGTTGAAAGCGGCATAAAACACCATACAATTATCAAGGACATAATTTTTTTTACGTTATCCTCAAAATATACATGTCTGCAATATATATTTGGTAATAATCTTTGAACTGTGTATTTTAGTATCATTTGATGTTATAAGTCTTCAAACTAGCATATTTAGTTTAAACATATTTAATTCTCATATATTTTTACATAGTAGGAAACATCAAGAAATATACAATGGAGAAATGAATTGGACTGAAAGCTCATAGCTTAATTATTGTAGGTCCTCTCCAATAAAGATTGATTTACAGAAAGCACGGTGAATATTTAATATATTCAGAAAATATCAGCTTACTTTAGCTTTGTAATTTATAATACAAGAAACAGATACATAAAAGAGAGTATAAGGAGAAAGAGGGAGAAAGAGATAGATGTAAAGAGAGCAGAAAGAGATCAAGGAGGGTGGTGCGCATAATTATGGGAGATTAACTAATGTATATATGTCAATTATCCATACCAAATAAAATATAACATAAAAAGATTCTTAAAAAGTTGCAAGTTAACAAAAAAGCAATTAAGGAAAAGGGTAAATTATCGTGAGCTAAACCTTTTGGTTAATACGATTATAAATTGTTTGACTGATTCAAAAATGGCATTATTTTCTTGGATTGATGAGTTTGGATTCCCCAAATAACAAAATATCAAGCCTAATGTTTTGTGGAAGTTCTCTTAGCATGCCATGTCTAATATCATTGTAGCGGGGACATTCAAGTAGGTAATGTAAAGAATTTTCAATTTTCCACATTCACAAAAGGCGAGAATAAACAACATTCCTGAGAAAAAGATGATGGTTGAGTCCACTACATTGTGTTCTTAATCGGGTATGTAATACCTGAGAATACCTATCCCCAACGTAATAATATAGAGGTGGTTTCCTATTATCTTTATTTAATAATAGTTTAATCCTTTCCCTCATATAGACGCGTTCCGACACCTCTGCAGCAGACAGCTTTTTGAAAACATAGTGACCAAAGAAGAAATTGCTCAAGACGAGCAATTTCTCCTTTTGCCGCAATGTTTTCCACTTTTAGTCCTAGGTTATCCATTCAATTATAGAGATTTTCCATTTTTTGACAAATTATGTTCAAAGTCGTCTGCTGCAGAATTGCCGTATGAGGAAAAGGCTTAAAAGATTTTGCTGATTCAGCGTTTTGTATTTCGGGAGACAATGTACTCCATTCTCTTATTGATGATGGAAGAAACGAATTATAATATAGTGTTGTTCTAGAGTGGATTGTTTGTAAGTCATCAGAGTTCTTAACCCTTTCCCTCATACGACAATTCTGCAGCAGACGACTTTAAACATATTTTGTCAAAAATCGAACATGACAAAAAGTGGAAAACATTGTAGCAAAAGGAGAAATTGCACGTTTTGTGCAATTTCTTCTTTTGTCACTTTGTTTTCAAAAAGCCGTCTGCTGCAGAGGCGTCAGAAAGCGTATATATGAGGTAAAGGTTAAGGAATATTGAGAGTTTTGACATACCATAGTTGGGACTTCGTTAGATAAATATGCTGGAGTTAGATTGTTTTTGATTTTATACAACATGATCAGCTAGCATATATTTAATTTGTTGTTTGCAATTTTCGAAAGTCATATGCTGCATAACATGTCAAATATTGTTTGCTTCGGTTAACCCATTACTTCACATGACCTTTCGTTCAAAGGTTGTCTGCTGTACAATCATCAGACAAACTATTTCAACAATCGAGAAAACTGAAACAAAATATTGATAAAGCAGGGCTACAGATAAGTAGCTTTTTTGCTTAATTAACCCTTTCCCTCATACAGACACTTTCTGACACCTCTGCAGCAGACAGCTTTTTGAAAACAGTGACAAAAGAAGAAATTGCTCAAAACAAGCAATTTCTCCTTTTACCCCAATGTTTTCCACTTTTAGTCATAGGTTTTCCATTCAATTATAGAGATTTTCTATTTATTGCCAAAATATGTTCAATTGTGCAGAATTGATGATGAGGGAAAGGGTTCAAGGTCGTCTGCTGTACAATTATCAGACACTATTTTAACAATCAAGAAAACTGAAAGATTTATAATGATTATGATAAAGAGTTGTAAAATTTGCAATAAATTTGAAATTGTTTATTTTTCAAAAGTCATGTTCAATCAGGCAGCTGTCAAATGTCGTCTGTGCGAAGTAATGGGTTGAAGGTTTCAAAATGTGTGTAATATTCAACCCTTTCCCATCATTCTCATCCACTAATGGCAGATTTCAGAATAAGGACAGATGTCAGTTACCTGATTTCAGCAAACTCTAAACAGCTTTACATATAGTTGAAGTTTGTTTTTATGAATAAGTAAACCTTTTAACATGAATAATATGTACTCAGTTTATAAATTAAGTGACTCGTGATCGAGAAATTGGACTTTATACAAGACCATAGACAGAGTGCTAATGTAACACATGTCATTTTTCCTAATGTAATTAAATAAGCTCATGATTTTATTTTTGTACAGACTTTGTTATTTTATTTCAAGTTTGTATCAATACTAAATATTGGAAATGCTTTCTTTCATCAAACTACCATTTAAGGCGTCAAAAGACATCGAAAACATATTAAGTGGACATAGGACGGAAATGTCATTATTAATACTGACATTTATTTGAATTACAAACAGCCAGGCATTTTCATTTTGAAAATTAAATAAATAGTTAGATACCAGTATTAAACAAATTAAAAAATAAAAATAGATACACAACTTTTCCATAAAAAAATTGAGAAAGACTGTTCTGGTGCTTAGGTGTCACTCGAAGACGGAAAGTGTTACATTAGCAAGAAGTAACATTAGCACTACTTTGAGAAAACTCAAGATATAATACAAAAAAGGACAATAAAGCTCACTGCAAGCTGTACAATCAAAAGTCATACTGAAACTTATGTTACTGTTTCACTTAGCCATCAAATTGTGCTTTCTGTGTTAGTTAACATTGACAACAATGTAAAGTGCTAATGTTACATTAGGACATCATTGTCGAGTCCGGCCAAAATTCTAGGTAACAAGTTGAGCATCTATTGTGATATCAATGTTTATGAAGCTCACACTTTATGATAGTTGTTTTAAACATTTTGAATAAATGTTATTTGGTCAAAATAATGTAACGGGACATAAAAAATTGAGAAAGACTGTTTTGGTGCTAATGTCACTTGAAGACGGAAAGTGTTACATTAGCAAGAAGTAACATTAGCACTACTTTGAGACAACTCAAGATATAATACAAAAAAGGACAGTAAAGCTCACTGCAAGCTGTACAATCAAAAGTCAAACTGAAAATTATGTTACTGTTTCACTTAGTCATCAAATTGTGCTTTCTGTGTCAGTTAACATTGACTACAATGTAAAGTGCTAATGTTACATTAGGACATCATTGTCGAGTCCGACAAATATTCTAGGTAACAAGTTGAGCATCTATTGTGATATCAATGTTTATGAAGCTCACACTTTATGATAGTTGTTTTAAACATTTTGAATAAATGTTATTTGGTCAAAATAATGTAACGGGACATAAAACAATTGAGAAAGACTGTTCTGGTGCTAGTGTCACTCGAAGACGGAAAGTGTTACATTAGCAAGAAGTAACATTAGCACTACTTTGAGAAAATTCAAGATATAATACAAAAAAGGACAATAAAGCTCACTGCAAGCTGTACAATCAAAAGTCATACTGAAACTTATGTTACTGTTTCACTTAGCCATCAAATTGTGCTTTTTGTGTTAGTTAACATTGACTACAATGTAAAGTGCTAATGTTACATTAGGACATCATTGTCGAGTCCAACCAAAATTCTAGGTAACAAGTTGAGCATCTATTGTGATATCAATGTTTATGAAGCTCACACTTTATGATAGTTGTTTTAAACATTTTGAATAAATGTTATTTGGTCAAAATAATGTAACGGGACAGACATTTTAAACAGATTTTTCTTTCTTCTGCGGGATTAGCAAATTTTAGATTGATTAATGTCTCTTTTGCAGGAAAATTTTCCTTTTTCTTTTTAGCTTCGCTATGTTGTTCGCCCGCTGTCGCAATTTTGGTATCGACGAAATAATGCGAGATCATCACGTGATGAATGAGCAAGAAGTTTAAAACTGCTATCGTCACATACTCGGGGTGACGGAAAAAAAATCGTGTTACACTAGCAATATTAAACTTGATGTGAATTGAACAAAACACATATTGGACGGAAAAAAACTGTCAGGTTTTTACGAATTACGTAAGATCTTGTAGTTTAGCCAATCACTGTACTCTAAATTATAACCCCAAGAATAAGATTTTTAACATGCAGAAATGCTAATGTCACACTGCCAGAAAGACGGAAATTGATAACATTAGCACTGTCGAGAAAAATGAACAAAATTCGTGATTTTGTTCAAAAGAATGGTTGATTTATCATACTTACATTGTAATTTAGAGCATTTCTGACAATTATATGCCCCTGTTATGATGAAAAAACAGTCGACAGTATTAAATTAAAACACCTATAAAATATCACTATTGGGAGTAGGTAACTTTTGTCCATCAAAAATGTCTCATTTTAGAAAAGAAAAATTAACTTTTCCGTACTTTGACTCCTTAAAATATGATATGATTTACTTCATTTTATTCATTTCATTTGACTGCATAAGAGAAAACAAGACATTTATTAATTTTACACTTTTTTAACTGTCTTCATTAAAATATGAAAACGAGTGCTAACTATGCCCTTATTCTGAAATGTGCCACTAATGTTTGTCAACTCTTTATAAATATACTTTCCTATGTGTTAATTCATCTATTGCAGATTTGTTGTCTACTGTAAAGGGTTTTAACCCTTTCCCTGATATAGACGCTTTCTGACACCTCTGCAGCAGACGGCTTTTTGAAAACATAGTGACAAAATAAGAAATTGCCCAAAGCGAGCAATTTCTCCTTTTGCCACAATGTTTTCCACTTTTAGTCATAGGTTATCCATTTAATTAAAGAGATTTTCTATTTTTTGACAAAATATGTCCAAAGTCGTCTGCTGCAGAATTGTCATATGAGGGAAATGGTTAAGAAAAGAGATTTTGGCGATTGCTCAGAAATTATCTGATTCAAAATTCCAGTGTTGTGCAGTAATCATAATTTTTTGCAGTGAGAATTTTATCTTAAATCACCCTTTACAATTGAAGGAATATTATACCTCTACTCAAAACAAACAAAAAACAAAGTATACTGAAACAGTGTTGAGTGCTTTTCAATAGTATAAAAGGATACATGTAACAGGTATTTGACAGCTCTGTGTGGAGAAAATATTAGTAGAAACACATTTAGGCAAAGAGATTGTTCCCCTTTACAGCAATTTCTCTGTTTCCATTAATCTTTTCCCTCATACTACAATTCTGCAGCAGACGTCTTTAAATATATTTTGTCAAAAATAGAAAATCTCTATAATTGAATGGATAACCTAGCTATGACTAGAAGTGGAAATAATTGTGTCAAAAGGAGAAATTGCTTGTTTTGAGCAATTTCTTCTTTTGTCACTATGTTTTCAAAAAGCTGTCTGCTGCAGAGGCGTCAGAAAGTGTCTATATGAGGGAAAGGGTTAATCTTTTCATACTCAGTCCTATGCAATTTATTTTTTTTAAGAATTATTGTCTATTTTGAAGTCAATTTTTAGAAAAATTCTGCTATAGGCATATTTCTACGCATCTTTGGCCAACAACTTTTGTAAACTTTTGAAAACACTGTAGCAAAAGGAGAAATTGCTCAAAATGAGCAATTTCTACTTTTTCTATAGTGTTTCCATTTTTTGCCAAGAAGTTTCCAAAGTGGTCTGCTGCAGATTTGTTGTAATTTCATTTTTGGTTGGAAAGGGTTAACATGGCATCTCCATTGATGGCTTTCAGGAAATTGAGCTAATTCCCTGAAGTCAAAAAGACAGGAGATTGGTACATTGTAATGTAATATTTATTGTCTTTCTTATGTATTATTTCAGGTTATACATAGACAAATGAAGGAATAGTTAAGAAGTAGCAAACTGTTCAATAGGCCTTTAGAGAAGTTGGCAAACCCTGGGACGTGAAAAGTGAACAAATATGCCCGAGGTTTTATTGCACTTGGTTATTGGAGTGTTACGTGCCGTGTCGTTTGTGTATGACATCGTGTCATTTGTACCGTACTATGTGATTTGTCAGCCAGGCAATGTACTGAAAGTTGCTAAACGGATAAAGGTAAGTTGAAAAACCTTTTTTTTTTTTAGATTAATTAATCATTATCACTGTTATTGTTTGAGCAGAATGAAGCACTAGATTTTACTTTTACTTAAAATTTCGGAATGTGTGTCCAATGCACCTTTAAGTTAACCCTTTCCCAAATACAACAATTCTGCTGTGCAGACAACATTTAAAACACCTAGGCAAAACATGGAAAATCTGTATACATATGAATCAGTCATTGAAATTAACATTTTTTATTCACTGGCCCGAAAATCCTAAATGTTTGGTTATGCTATTTATATATTAAATGTAAAATGATACTGGAAGGGACCATAGGACCACTGCTAATTTCGTAAACTGATTATGAAAGTATAATTATTGTAGAGAGTTCAAAACATTGTGGCAAAAGAAAAACTTGCTCATTATGAGAACAAAATTCCTTTTGTGACTGTTTTCTAAAGTCATCTGCAGCAGATTCATCAAATTGCGTCTATGTGGGAAAGTATTATTAAATGCCATAGCAGGGATTCTAACATCCTCGGTACTCAGACTATTCATAAAATATATGATACCCTTAGCAAATTGGCTAGCGAAACTTCGTAAAGCATGCACCACGATTTCCTCCGTAATTTTCGTATCGCATGAGGTTTGTGTCATGCGGCCAATCAAGCGCCTGCATTTCACCTCATAAATTATTCATGAGTACGCAATTTTTACAGCCAGTTTGCCCAGGGTATCATATATTTTATGAATAGCCTGGGTACCGAGAATGGGATTCAATAAGACCCCTATTTGTCAGGTGCCGCTCACATGTATTGCTAAGAATTATCTAAAAAGCCTTTTGAGACCCTCGGTAGCTCCGACAGTAGCCACGTGGGCTGTCAATCCAGGAGTTGTAGGTTTGAAATGCAGCTCAGCTTACATTTTTTTCCGATGTTTGAGAAATGTCATTGTGACAAAGAGTCTTTCGTCTTCCACTGATGGGCTAACAGCCTAGTCAGAGATATGGAAAAGCAGCTAGTTGTTGTGTGGAGTGGAGTACTCAGGTGTGAGAACGTCAGGAAATACATGAGAAGGTGAACTGGCCTCCGTAATATGACTGAAAAATTGTTGTAAATGGCATTAAACCCTAATCAATCAATTAATCAATCATTTGACACCCTTTGACCCTTTCCCTCATATAGATGCTTTCTGATGCCTCTGCAGCAGACAGCTTTTTGAAAACATAGTGATAAAAGAAGAAATTGCACAAAACGTGCAATTTCTCCTTTTGCCACAATGTTTTCCACATTTTGTCATAGGTTATCCATTAAATTATGGAGATTTTCTATGTTTTGACAAAATATGATGCATTTTGACACATCTGCAGCAGACAACTTTGGAAAACATCATGACAAAAGGAGAAATTGCTCAAAACGAGCAATTTCTCCTTTTGCCACAATGTTTTCCACTTTTCCATTCAGGTTATCCATTCAGTTATAGAGATTTTTTATTTATTGACAAAATATGTTCAAAGTCGTCTGCTGCAAAATTGTCGTATGATGGAAAGGGTTAAGCAAATGATATGTGTAACCCTTTCCCACTTACAGCAAATCTGCAGCAGACGACTTTGAAAATGTCTACTAAAAATATGTAAAATCTCTATAATTGGAGGTATAATTACTAAAAAAAAAAGTTGGAAACATTGTGGCAAAAGGAGAAATTGCTCGTTTTGAGAAATTTCTCCTTTTGTCATGATGTTTTCCAAAGTTGTCTGCTGCAGATGCGTCAAAATGCATCTTTAGGTGGGAAAGGGGTAACTAGATCTTGTTACAAGATTACAAACCGCTTTTGGTATCCTATTTGTCGTGTAATCTGCTTTTGGAGTGGCAGATCAAATGTTTGAGTCAACAATGATGTCTGCTCTGGTTTTGCATGGTGATCTGCCGTGCTTAAACCCTTACATGGACCCACATAACAATTAATCTACAGCAGAAGACTTTAAAAACACAAATGCAAAAATAGAAAGTCATGTTTACAAATGAAAGTTTATTATTGAAAAGAGTTGAAAACATCGTAGGAAACAAGAGAAATTGCTCATCAATTGCTCAGGATGAGCAAGTTCTTCTTTTACCACAATGTGCTCAAAAGTTGTCTGCTGCAGATAGGTCAAATGCAAAATAAATGTACTTATGCCTGTCAAGATAAAGGAAGAGTAATCTGGATTTTTCCATACAATTTCTCTTTTATTACCCATTCAAAGCCTAATTATGTTGTGTAGTCAAAAGAATCACCTCAAACAGATGATATTTTTAAACACCCATAGCAAACAAAGGTAGATGCATTCTCAATTCTTAAAATCATTGTGGCAAAAGGAGAAATAGCTCATAATGTTATTTTTTAAAACCACCTGCTGCAGATTTGTCATAATGTTGGAATGGGTTGACCCTTTCCCTCACAGAACAATTCTGCAGCAGACGCCTTTTAACATATTTTGTAAAAAATATGAAAATCTCTGTAATTGAATGGATAACCTATGACAAAAAGTGGGAGAAATTGTGGCAAAAGGAGAAATTGCACGTTTTGTGCAATTTCTTCTATTGTCACTATGTTTTCAAAAAGCTGTCTGCTGCAGAGGCGTCAGAAAACGTCTATATGAGGGAAAGGGTTAAGGGTCAAATAAGAATTTGTAAAAAAAAATGAAATTTACGCCTTAGGGCTGTTCCAGGAAAAAATGTTTAGGGAGGGAGGAGAACGACAAGCTATTTTTATTATGGGGTTTGGGGTTATTTTTTTAATTAAAATAAAAATTATTGCCCAAAAAATAATTAAAATTTGATAGGTGGTACCCTAAAAATTACTGGTATTTCCACCCCCTAGACATTTTTACTGGAACAGCCCTTATTTGGTTCTCTGATCCACTAACACACACTATTTTTGTTCCAGGCAAAAACTGTTGGAGATTCAGCAGATGCGCCCTATAGAGCTACGGATAATCCGTTGAACGAGCTCACAGTTACCCTGTTCTCAGAATGTCAGACGATCGATGACTTGTTTGTCCGAGCTGTGAGAATCTACGCTGCTAAACGCTGTCTCGGGACACGAGAATTGCTCAGAGAAGAAGATGAAGTCCAACCTAACGGGCGAGTTTTTAAAAAGGTGCATTTACAGTTGAACCTGTGCTAAAGACCCCCTTGGAATAGCAATTCCCTGTCTTAATCGCCCATACTTTTAGTTTCCCAAATTACTCATTTTCTGTATCAATGACCCTGCAATTAAAGACCACCTGTGAATAAAGACCAGATTTTTCACTTACCATGGGTGGTCTTTAAACACAGGTTTGACTGTATACATGCAGATTATACAGTAATTTGTTTTTAGGTGAACTTAGATAAAAGAGTACAAAGTGAGCTATTGTGATCACCCTTTGTCAGTTGTTTGGCTAATGAATACTATAACCCTATCACACCTATTTTCAGCTCTTTTCAATTATTGTACTTTGAACTTAGAAAGAGCGCCAATACTTTACCCTTTTCTTAATGATGATTTGATTTTTTTTGTAAACAGGAGAAAAAATTGACCAAAATAAGTAATAACTACTTTACCCTTTATTGACTTAAATTGTACTTATATTTATTTTTCAAGATGCATGTATGGTTTTCTGTACATTTTCAAAGCAGTGACATGTGAAATAAACCAGCTCTGCTAACATTCTTTCCGTTGTTTGATTGTGTCAAGCTTCTTTCAACTTTCACCAATGGTCTAACAGTCTATGTGGAAAAGCATCCAGTTGCTTGGAACATAATTATGTTGTGTGGAGAACTGGTGTGAGAAAGTTGGGAGACACATGAGTAGATGAACTGGCCGTCGTCCTTTCCCACATGCTGACACTTTATGAAGCATCTGCAGCAGACGACTTGAAAACATAGAGGCAAAAGGAGAAATTGTTCATCATGCAGCGTTTTCAACCCTTTTCAATAAATAAACTTTTATCAATAGAGATTTTCCATATTTAGGCCTGTATGATTTTAACCCTTTCCCTCATATAGACGCTTTCTGACGCCTCTGTAGCAGACAGCTTTTTGAAAACATTGTGACAAAAGAAGAAATTGCTCAAAACGAGCAATTTCTCCTTTTGCCACAATGTTTTCCATTTTTAGTCATAGGTTATCCATTCAATTATAGAGATATTCTATTCTTTTGACAAAATATGTTCAAAGTCGTCTGCTGCGGAATTGTCGTATGAGGGAAAGGGTTAAAGTCGTCTACTTCTGGTATGTTGTCTGTGGGCAAGAAGATAATTTACCTGAATTACAGGTGATACTCGGAGAGTACCATTGGATCACATATGAGGATGTATTCACTAGGATTACCTATCTCGGAAGTGGATTGCTGTCTTTGGGCCAGCCTCCTCGTAAAAATATCCTCATCTTTGCGGAAACCAGAGCCGAATGGATGATAGCTGCACAGTCCTGCTTTAAATACAACTTTCCAAGTTAGTGCCTGCAGTTTTATATCAGTCATTTGTCATTATGTAACTATGTAAGATGGCATTATTCAGCACATGCAGTCATATTTTGACGCTTTTGGAGCAAACAACTTTTGGAAACATTGTAGCAAGAAGGAAAAATTGCTGATAATGCGCACTTCTCTGTCAACGAAAATGTTTTAACCCTTTCCCTCATATAGACGCTTTCTGACGCCTCTGCAGCAGACGGCTTTTTGCAAACATAGTTACAAAAGAAGAAATTGCTCAAAACGAGCAATTTCTCCTTTTGCAACAATGTTTTCCACTTTTAGTCATAGGTTATGCATTCAATTACAGAGATATTCTATTTTTTGTCAAAATGTGTTCAAAGTTTTCTGCTGCGAAATTGTCGTATGAGGGAAAGGGTTAAACTCTATGTACTTTCATTGATAGCGATTTTCAACCTTTTTGCCGATATGGTTTCAAAGTTGTCTTCTGCAAAATTGTTAGGTGTAGGATTTTTTTTTCTCCCTGCATGCTTTGATGATATGTCCAGCAGAGGTAAGCTTTCCATCAAGCAGCTCTCTGACGGACGCGACATGTGATGACGTTATGGATATCTGACCAAGGCTACGCTCGTTATCTCCGATGTTTATTCTTCCCTTCTCGAACCTTGAATACCTTGTAGACTGATGTTTTCTTGCTGTAGTTTCACAATTTCAACATTTCAATGTGTTTTGCCTTGGAAATTCAATTCAGAACGCAGAATATAATGACCGATCTCTATACTTAACTCATTTTAACACCCGTTATCCGAATACATAAAGGATGTTTATCTGTTTGACGTCAGAAACCAGAATGACTTCATCAACATCGTGTCAGAAGATGGCGGGAATAATTACCTGTTGTTTTGTGGTCTTGCCTTTAAAGTTAAAGATGAAAAAAAGAAACATAAATAATTACTGAAAATTGGGCCAACCTGGTTAACCCTTTCCCTCATATAGACGCTTTCTGATGCCTCTGCAGCAGACTGCTTTTTGAAAACATAGCGACAAAAGAAGAAATTGCTCAAAACGAGCAATTTCTCCTTTCGCCACAATGTTTTACCACTTTTAGTCATAGGTTATCCATTCAATTATAGAGATTTTCTATTCTTTTGACAAAAATATGTTCAAAGTCGTCTGCTGCAGAATTGTCGTATGAGGGAAAGGGTTAAAAGACCCCCACAAGGGAAGAGACCAAGGTGGTGTTTGATCACAGGTGGTCTTTAATTATGGGCTCATTTATGCAGAAAAAGAGTAATTGGAAAATTAAAAGTGTGGTTGCTATAGACAGGGAATTACTATACACAGGTGATCTTTAGCACAGGTTTGACTGTATATACTTTTATATTTTCAGTTGTGACCCTGTACGCAACACTTACTCAGGATGCAATTGCACACGGTATTAATGAGAGTGAAGTATCACATGTGATAACCTCGGCAGATCTTCTACCCAAATTCACCGTAAGCACTTTTTAAACCCTTTTCCCACTTACAACAAATCTGTTGCAGACTTCTTTGAAAATATCTGTGAAAAATATAAAAAATATGTGAAAAAATATGTGAAAAATTCATAAATTGAAATTGAATTATGTAATAAAGTTGAAAACATTGTGGCAAAAGGAGAAATTGCTCGTATTGAGCTATTACTCCTTTTGTCGCAATGTTTTCAACGTTGTCTGCTACAGATGCGTCATAATTCGTCCGCAAGTGCAAAAGGGTTAAACTAATTTTTTTGCTATTATATGATTCTGAAAAATCTCTAAATGAAAGTTTGATAAATTGAATATGAGTTGTATAAATTTTGGCAAAAGAAGCAATTGCTCATTATGAGCAATTTCACCTTTAAATACAATGGTTTCAATAGTCGTCTGCTGCAGGTATCAAAAGGCATCAGCAAAGAGGAAAGGTTTAAAGACACCTAAAAGTCTTTATTTTTGACTAGAAGTTTTAAAGTCATCTGCTGCAGATTCATTGTCTGTTTGAAAGAGATACTTACCATTACAAATGCAGTCTTTCAATTTTTAACCCTTTCCCTCATATAGATGCTTTCTGACGCCTCTGCAGCAGACGGCTTTTTGAAAACATGTCGACAAAAGAAGAAATTGCTCAAAACAAGCAATTTCTCCTTTTGCCACCATGTTTTCCGCTTTTAGTCATAGGTTATCCATTCAATTATAGAGATTTTCTAATATTTGACAAAATATGTTCAAAGACGTCTGCTGCAGAATTGTCGTATGAGGGAAGGGGTTAACTTGTGATGTTGTCTTTATATAACTTTTGCATCAATTTATTTCTGAGAGATGTCAATGATGCACGATATATTGTTTGAACAATTTTTATGTTGCTGTTTGTTTTCCAGGGTATTTTAGACAAGATCCCTAAAGTGACCCACATAATAGTGATGTGTGATGGTCAGAACTTCTCTAAAGCAGGATTTCCCAGTCATTTGAAGGTGTTGTCCTTCGCTGAAGTTGAACTTCTTGGCGCTATGCCAGATAACAGTGAGTTTCATTTTGAAACGATGTGTTTTGGTTAACCCTTTCAACTCTACAGCAGACGACTTTGAAAACGTACCTGAAATTTTTTGGAAACTCCCTTTACCGGTAAATGAAAACAAAATTGAATGGAGTTGAAAACATGGTGACAAAAAAGGAGAAATTGCTCGTTTTGAGCAATTTCTTCTTTTGTTGCAATGTTTTCAAAAAGCTGTCTGCTTCAGAGGCGTCAGAAAGTGTCTATATGAGGGAAAGAGTTGAAGATCACCGGAGCCAAAGGATCACTCTGTCCTTCCTTCCGTCATCAGCTACATCACCCAAACCACTGCTTGAATGTCAACGAAATTTAACAGAAATGTGGCTGTGGTGGTCCTTTATCAAATGTGTGTTGAAAGACTTTAATCTTGTTTAGAACTTTTATTGTTACTGCATGAGAAGGCAGAAAAATGCCCAAACTGTAAAATCTCTTCTGAATCTGCTTGTTTGATTGGTTGAAATTATTGGCCTAAAGGCATCATCGGAAATGGGATAAATTAACAAAAAAAAATCCTTGGATAGTGTGTTTGATTTCAAGATTATTAGGTAGAAGTGTTACTTAAATGACCCTCTATATAACTTGTTCAAGCTTTAGGCTAAAAGCTAAACAAAAATAATATGTGTGGCTCAGGTAACATTGGTCAAAGAAAAAGGGTAGGTAGGTAGTTTTTTTTTCTTCAGAAGCAAGTTGTCTGTTGCGAGTTGTTACAGACGTAAGTGGTTATAAATGTGTGCTATATGCACATTCAAGACATCTCATCAATATATGCAATAATTCTTGCAAAAACTTCCCCGACGGTAGATGAGTTGATGACTGCCTTCATAATTTGTTTTGAAGGGCCATGGACGCGTTTTCTACCGTCACTACCATGTTTGTTTTATTACGATCGATAAACGCTTTCCAAGCGTTTCAGTTTCGTACTCAATTATTTTAGTTCCCAAAATCGATAAAAAGTTCTAGGGTCGGCCCCAAAAAATAGGGAAGGTAGGGTTACCTGAACCACACATATTTTTATGCCCCCGGAATCACCGATTCGGTGGGCATCTAGTTTTTGGCCTGTCTGTCTCTTTGTCTGTATGTCGAAAAAAGCCTTTAACCTTGACCACTACTTTTGAACCATAACAGGTACGGCTACCATATTTCACATGTGTATTCCTTGTGACATGACCTTTCTGTCAGTACCAACATTTTTGACCTTGCGACCTTGACCTTTGACCTAGATGTTGCCATTCGGGGGCATCAGTGTTTCACAAACACATCTTGTTTTTTTTAGCCTTAGTTATTGGTTGAAAACAGCCACCAGGCGGCATCTGAAAAAGGCTATAACTGAAGCTTGTTTAGAATGCCTTTTAGCAAAAATTGTTATGTCCTTTGCAGATAATCTTTTGTTAACAGTGTATCTTATAAAAATTTTCCCCATCTTTATCAAATGTTCCCTGATTCCCAGCTGGGTCATACCAAAGACTCTTAACCCTTTCCCTCATATAGACGCTTTCTGACGCCTCTGCAGCAGACGGCTATTTGAAAACATAGTGACAAAAGAAGAAATTGCACAAAATGTGCAATTTCTCCTTTTGCCACAATGTTTTCCACATTTTGTCATAGGTTATCCATTAAATTATGGAGATTTTCTATGTTTTGACAAAATATGTTCAAAGTCGTCTGCTGCAGAATTGTCGTATGAGGAAAAGGGTTAAAAAAAAGGGTAGTAATGGCTGCCCTCCTTGGAGCTCCGCATTGTGGGGTCTTAATGACTGGCTGGCTGGTGTCAGGATAAATGGACCAATAGTACTGGTAACTTTCCCAGGATACGTTGTTGAAATTGTTGTTGAAAACACCAAACAATCAATTGTTCCCTGACATTGGTAGATACTCTCACTGCTATTATAACAACACTCAGGTGATGCATTTAGGACCATCTTGGCTATATTGTTATGTTGATGCTCCTGCCATTTAAATTCCAATGAAATGTTATTATTGATCATTTAAATTAATATTCTTCAGATGTAGAAATATTGATAATAGTTTAAAATGATCACTCTCTCCTTTTCCCACATCGCCTCAACTCGATGTCAAAGGTAATTATTCTAATTTTTCAGATAATCAATCATAGTGTGTTTTGTTTCCTCTGATATTTTCAAAGCCGTGTCTAAATTTATAGCAGGGGATCATCTTTTGACCATTTAACTGATATGTCACTTAAACCCTTTCCCACATACAATAAATCTGCAGCAGACCACTTTGAAAGCATCTTTGCAAAAACACAGAAAAGGTCCATAAATGTAGGTATAATCACTGAAAAGAGTTGAAAACATTGTGGCAAAAGAAGAAATTGCTGGTTTTGAGCAATTTCTACTTTTGTCACAATGTTTTCAAAAGTCGTCTGCTACAGAGGTGTCAGAAAGGGTTTATATGTGGGAAAGGGTTAAGAGTCATCTGCTTTGACGACGTCTTAGATAAATATTATAATATCTAGTAATCAAGAAAAGCGATTTTCTCCTTTTCCCACAATGTTTTCAAAAGTTTTCTTCTCGGAAAGCGTCAAATATTGTTTGTATGTATAAGGGAAAGGAGGGTTAAAGCATCTATTATTTCCTATTTCAGTTCAAACCCCAGTCACGAAACCCTCCAGAGATGACATAGCTGTTATCATGTATACATCAGGCTCTACCGGAGTTCCCAAAGGTAGGCTGCTACGGCAATTACTCCTTTCCAACATCCAACAATTCTGCAGCAGATGACTTTGAAAATTAGAGTTCAAAACATTGTGGCAATTGGGGAATTTTCTCACTTTGAGCAATTTCTGCTTTTGCCACAATGTTTTCCAAATATCATCTGCTGTTGTTACCTTTTGATATGTTTGCATCAGACCACTTATGAAAACATTGAGGCAAAAAGAAGAACTTGCTCATAATCATCGAGTTTTCCTTTTGCCATAATGTTCAATAATTATACTTTCTATAGATTTTCCATATTTTTGCCTAAATGTTTTCAAAATCATCTGCTACAGAATTGTTGTAATAGGTGGGAAAGGAATGGAGATAATTTGTTCATTTTTAGTGTGATGTCAAATTTAATTATCACTGATAGAAGTTATAATTCATGTTTTCAAGAAGATTGTTACTTTCATCATTGTCCGAATCCTGGTAGCTCTGTCATTAGCGACGTGGGCTGTCAGATGACTTTGAAAACATATAGGAAAAGAAATAGGAAAAATCTCTATAAATGAAAGTATGAATATTGAATAGAGTTGAAAACATTTTAGCTAAGGAGAAATTGCTCATAATGAGCAATTTTCCTGTTGCCACAAGGTTTTCAAAATGAGGTCTGTTGCAGAGTCGTCCAAATGCGTCTGTATGTGGGAAAGTAATAATGTAATACTTAAACATGATTAGTATCTCCCTAATAACTATAACATTTTATATTTTATGTACACCAGGTGTGATAATCTCCCATGGCAATTTGATGTCGGGAATGTCCGGTCAGTGCCAGAGAATTGTTGGATTGGGGCCTGACGATACATACATTGGATATTTACCATTAGCCCATGTGTTGGAACTTAGTGCAGGTTTGTGCATGATCGATGCTTTATCAGAATGGCGTTTAAGTTGCTCCAACAATATTTAGTCATATCACAGTATTTTCTAGGTAGATTTACTGTTTTATTCATCCTGACACTGGTGGGTCACTTGTAATGCTATCTCTGAACTACTGAGTGCTAAAGATGGAAGTCACTTCTACAATTGTTAAAGTCTTTGATATGACTAGTTTAACCCTTTCCCTCATACGACAATTCTGCAGCAGACGACTTTGGACATATTTTGTCAAAAAATGGAAAATCTCTGTAGTTGAATGGATAACCTATGACAAAAAGTGGAAATCATTGTGTCAAAAGGAGAAATTGCACGTTTTGTGCAATTTCTTCTTTTGTCACTATGTTTTCAAATAGCCGTCTGCTGCAGAGGCGTCAGAAAGCGTCTATATGAGGGAAAGGGTTAAGATTGAACACAGATTTCCTGCTCAAAAGGTGGACACTAGCCACTATGTATGAATTATTACATCTCAACAAAACATGAAATATCTCTATAAGTGACGGTATTATTACTGAATACATTTGAAAAAATTGTGGCAAAAGGAGAAAATGCTCACTTTTTTTCAACAATTATCCTTTTCAGAGATTTTAAAAAAAAATGCTTAGAATTTTTTGAGTCGTCTGGAGCAGATATGTACAATGAGTTAATCCATTGTTTTGTATAAGGATGTGACACTCTTATTTTTGGAACCGTATTTGCGCTAGTCAAATGAGGGAATTTTAATCTTTTGTTTTGTATTTACATGTATATATAATGGTGTCCAATCTAGGACGGGGAATCGTTCTTATTCTTACACTGTTTTGAATATTCCCCCCTAAATTTGTATGGAAGGGGGGATTTTTTACATAGACAAATAAGGAAAAAAGCCTCAATTTGTTCATTAAAAATCAATTTTCCGATAAAATTACCCCCTTGTTTTCGAATTAAGATTGGACACTGTATAATAATAATTTGAGATGACTTTCTTGTATTTTAGAGGTGTCCTGTTTGGCAAATGGAACAGCTATAGGATATTCATCACCTTTAACTCTTACAGACCAAGTAAGTTGGATTCTATCCATTACACATCTATCTATAGGTCTTCTGATATAGAAATTTCCATATTGCTTCTTTACCAACTTGATGACGTTCTACTTTCTCTGTCGAGTGACCATCAATTCTCTGGAGAATAAACCAAATCTCGATTTAAATAACATGCCAAACAGACATTTGTTCATCATGTAAACAAAATTCTGTGTTTCTTTTTCAACGAAATAAAGCAATTTCATTAGACAAGAAAGTAGGACTCCATCTTATGTAATGTAATTCTCTCTTGTTCTGCTTTCTCCTAGCTCTGGAGTTAACCCTTTCCCCCCATACAACAAATCTGCAGCAGACGACTTTGAAAGTATCTGGACAAACACACAGAAAAGCTCTATAAAAGAAGGTAATAATACTGAAAAGAGTTGAAAACATTGAGGCAAAAGGAGAAATTGCATGTTTTGAGTAATTTCTTTTTTGTCAGAATGTTTTCAAAAGTCGTCTGCTGCAGAGGAGTCGGAAAGCGTCTATATGTGGGGAAGGGTTAAGTTAAGTGGTTGGAGTTTATATTATTCATTGTGAGAATCCCCCGAAATACTGCCAGGTTTGAATTTTACCCTTTCCCACATGTATATAGACGCTTTCTGATGCCTCTGCAGCAGACGGCTTTGTGAAAACATGGCGACAAAAGAAGAAATTGCTCAAAACAAGCAATTTCTTCTTTTGACACCATGTTTTCAACTCGATTCAATTATTGTACTTTCATTTTGCTGCAGATTTGTTGTATGTGGGAAAGGGTTAAAGAGAAACAACACACTGAGGTCAACAACAAATATTTTGTCATGACTCGCAAAGAAATAAGGGCAATAACTCTTGTTCCAATAATGTATTCAACTCTTGGGGATGTTTAACTTTTTTCTTGTTGTATATGGAAAAAGAGGAAACTCGGGATCTAAATTGGTACCTCTCAACTTCTAGGAAAAATATGTGACCACAAAAAGTTATAAGGATTTTCTATATAACCCTTTCCCACATACAAACGCTTTCAGGCGCCTCTGCAGCAGAAGACCTTTGAAAACATCGTAACAAAAGTAGAAATTTGCTCAAAACGAGCAATTCTTCTTATTCACTTACAAAGACACTAATTTGTTGGGTTTGAAGAACTTAGGTCATGGTGTTTGTATTTCTTTGATGTCAATTTTGATTTGGTGGTAGATCAGACAGGATTTTTTCCTTTTGTCACACATTTTTGAACAGTCGACTGCTAAAGGGGCATCCAAAAGTGTCTGTAAGGGTTCTTTCATTCACATATTATTTTTTCAGTCCAGTAAAGTCAAGAAAGGTTGTAAAGGAGACATCAGTGCATTAAAACCAACTCTAATGGCAGCTGTACCTGTAAGTTATTAACCCTTTATCACCACATACAAACACAATTCAGAAGACGACTTTGTTAGATTGATTGTTTGGGGTTTAACTCCATTTTCAACAATTTCTTAGTCATATCACGGCAGCCAGTACACCTACCCATGTGTTTCCTGATTTTCTCACAGCAGTACTCCACACAACTGTCTCACCAAGCAACTGGCTAGTTTTCCACATAGACTGTTAGCCCATTGGTGGAAGCCGAATGATGTTTGAGGCATAAATTTTATCAAACGTTGGAAAGAATTTTGGTTGAGCTGGTGTTTGAACTCACAATTGCTGGATTGACAGCCTGCGTCACTACCTACTGAACAACCAGGCTCGGGCAGACAACTTTGATCACATGGAGGCAAAAATAAGGAAAATCTCTAAATCGATGTATAATTTACTATTGAATAGAGTTGAAAACATTGATGTAAATGAAGAAATTACTCATTTTGGTTTTCAGAAGCATTCTCTTGCAAAGTGTGAAAGCCTCTATATGTGGGAAGGGGTTAACTGTTAATAACTTTGTTTACTCCTTTCCCTCAACTGTCAACTTTTGAAACCTTTGTAGCAAATTGTCAGAAAATTTAATATTTTTTACATTTGCATGACAGAATTACAGTAATGCAAGCGAAAATTTCATTCATTGGCTTTATGAATTTTGCCTTTTTGTTTCTCAACATTGTGAAAAAATATTGCCTTTTCGAATTGTGAAGTAGCCTAAATTTGGTCTCTAATATAATAGGTGGAAAGGCACTGTATATAGTATATATGTATGAGGCGTGTTCAACCTAAATTTGGTCTCTAATATAATAGGTGAAAAGGTACTGTATATAGTATATATGTATGAGGCGTGTTCAAAAAGTTCGCGGAATGGTGCTCCCATTTCTTAATCTTTTGAAGCATTTCAGTAAAATTGCGCTCCGACGTAGATCCCGATATTTCCTATTCTATCAGTAATTTTCATTACTAAAGGCAAGTCTAGCAATTGTCAAATAATCATTCCCGCCATCTTTTGACATGATTTTGGTTACGTCATTTTGATTTCTAACATCAGAAAAATAACAATCTGGTATGTTTTCTAAGAACCCGTGTGAAAATGAGTGAAAAATAGAGATAGGCCATTAAATTCTGTGTTTGGGAAAAAAAATCAAGACAAAAGTCATGGAAAAACATCAGTCTATAAGTGGTTTAAAGGCTTTGAGGAGGGAACAGAGTACATCGGGGATGTTATGCTTAGCAGCCGTCGGAAATCTGTATCGTCACTAGACTCACTAGTCACTACACGTCATCACAGTCAGAGAGCTGCTCGATAAATGGCTTTCCTGGGCAGTCAATGTGTCTATATATTACATACAGACAGAATCGTTTATACACTTTTTTCTAGAACCATTGCTTGAACATTGTATGAAGAGTATTTTATTCAATGGAGAGTATTTTGAAAACCACTGTGTGATTTTTCACAGTATAGTTATCATGAGCTGGTACATTGACATCGACGTCAAAATGTATTGGGTCGGTATTTAATAAGTGACGTTACTGTAGTAATAATAACTTTTCATGTAAGCAAGTAATCTGATATTTGGTGATCAAATTGTTATTTTATTGAACAATATCTTAATAAAGTTACAGCAACATAACTTCCATGAGCCATTTTCAGCAAACTTTTTGAACACCTCATAAAGTCATTTTTATATTTTTTCCATGTTCTCTAAGCATATTTCCTCTTTAGACCTAATTATGAGACAGTACATGCCTTTAACCCAACTGAGTTGGTGAAGCATTTTCCACCAGTAATGAGTATAAAGCTAAAATTGGCTATGGACTCTTTATAATTCTAAGCTTGACAAGTATTCTAAAAAATAAAAGCATTAAAAGGGTTAACAATTTGAAATATGTATTTAGTTCTATGAATGATATTGTGTTTCAGGTTATTATGGATCGTTTATACAAAGGGGTATGGGACAAAGTGAAGTCTGGTAGCCCTGTAAGTAGAGGGTTGTTTCACTTTGCTTATCAATACAAGAAGTCGGCCCTGGAGAACGGATATGATACCCCTATACTGAACATGTATGTATACTTTTCATCATATTCTGGTGCTTTAATATACTATACATGTACCTTTGGCCACCTTGGTGGTGCAGTGTGAATGGCACTGGGTTAAGGCACTAGGTAAGGTGCATCATTACAATATATCATGTTCTTAAATACTTTTTTGACAAATACTCTGTGAGAAACACCATATTATTAGTTACACAGTGTGCTAGTGACCTAATACGGTATTTACTGACACCGTATATACCGTATTAGGTCACTAGCACACTGTGTAACGAATATATCCTACCGACTATCTTGATCAACATTGCTGATTCATATTGATATTGATAGGGTCGTAGAAAGTTTCAATACAATACAATTGTCTGAATTAAGCTTCAAACGTTTGTTTTGGATCTCCAAATCTGTCGTCTGGGCGAAACGTTTCGAGGTCGCCATGTTCGTAAACAAATGGGAAGTAACTCCCTTTTAGTTTCCTCTATCACCACGTCACTTTTGTCATATCCTTATATTACGTCATGCACGTTCCGATGACGTCAATTTAACCAAAAAAATATTAGGCTCCCGTTGACCGTGTATGGATTATACACCGTCAACGCGTGACGTCGCTTGACCAATGAAATACGCAGATTTATGTAGGAGGTAGGATATTGTTGGATATATGGACAGTAAAGGCTTTGATCAGCAATTTCTACTCTTTTCCACAATGTTTTCAGAACTTGTCTGCTGCATGCCCAATGTCTGAGTGAATACAAGGGGTTTGAAAATGAGCCTACACTGTTCACACATATAAACTAACATATGCTTGCTAGAAGCTTCTATCAAATTGTGTAGATTCTGATGGAACTGTTAAGATTCTCGCCATATTATCAGGACACTTACTGGTGATGAGATTCAGCAAATAACCTGTCAGTACTTTGATCCTTTCAGGATACTATTTAGTAAGTTGCGAAACCTTTTGGGTGGAGAGCTACGCCTGATGCTGTGTGGAGGGGCCCCATTATCTGAGAAGACGCAGAGGTTTATGAACATCTGTTTTTGTTGTCCTGTCCTACAGGGCTATGGTTTGACGGAGACATGTGGAGCTGGAACTGTTACAAATGGTATTGGATCTTCTGTCCGTACTTATATACATCTAGTTTTTAGCTTGTCTGATTTTGTAATATGGCAAGCTATTGTCGTAACTTGGTGGTGGTTGTCTACGTTAAGTTTTGCATTTAGCGTTGCTTTATACACGCACACTAACTTGAAATACTTGTTCATTATTAAATGAACAATAGAATGGAAGAAAAGTCTTACAAGTTACATAATTCTGTCATGTTTTTAGACTTGATTATTGCCCCTTCTTTAATTAGCTTTATAGTCGTTGATTACATATACTGATCCTGATAGCCTAGTGGTTAAGGCATCCGCTTCAGGAGCAGGAGGTTGAAGGTTCGATTCTCAATGGTGACAGTGGAGTCCATTCTGATATGGTTATGGCATGTTTGTTAACAACCATTAAACCTTTACCACATACAAGAAATCTGCAGCAGACGACTTTGAACATATTTTGTCCAACAATGGAAAATCCCTTTAATTGAATGGATAACCAATGTCAGACTTAAAGTGGAAAACATTGTGGCAAAATAAGAAATTGCTTGTTTTAAGCAATTTCTTCTTTTGTCACAATGTTTTCAAAAAAGCCATCTGCTGCAGAGGCGTCAGAAAGCGTCTATATGAGGGAAAAGGGTTAAGTTAAATAATAGTACAGAAAGCCTGCCTGCATGGTGCCTGGCATAAAGATAGGAAGTTAAATGTGTTCAGGACAAAGGTCTCATAATTCAGAAATGATGGCCCTTTCAATAAGGGTGACACTATAATAAACAAACACTTTACTTTTACTTTTACTTTTCATATGTTTATCTACTTGGTTTCAAAATGTTTTTCTCTTGTCTACACTAAGCAATCTACTCATTTTAAAGGTTTGCTCAGACAGTATCAATGCAGGCTGTCAATCAGGGCATTGTGAGTTTGAACCTTGACTCTGCCAACATTCTTTCTGATGTTCGACGAAAGTGCATGTGACGCATGTCATTTGTCTTTCACCAATTTGCTATCAGTCTTTGTAGAAAAGCAGGCAGTTGCTTTTGGAAGACTGTTAAGTACTGGTGGGAGATGTATGGATGAACTGGCTTTCGTGACTGTAAGATTGTTGAAAACCGCATTTAACTCAAATCCACGTATCATTAGATTTTTCAATGTTGATGATCTTGTGACCTCCTTCTAGAAAACTTTCTTTCTGCCTTGGGGCATTGGTTTTTCACAAAGCACATCATGTTTGTTTACAGCTGATGATATAAGTACTGGCCGAGTGGGACCACCGCTGACATGTTGTGAAATTAGACTGACAGACTGGCCAGAAGGTAAGGAAATACATATTTTCTCCTTTTTCCACAATTTTTTTACATAAGTCATCTGCTGCAGTGGCGTCAAAATATGTCTACATGTTGGTAAGGGTGAACAGTATCTGGTGAACATTTTGTTATAGAGTTTTAACCCTTTCCCTCATCGACAATTCTGCAGCAGACGACTTTGAACATATTTTGTCAAAAAATAGAAAATGTCTTTAATTGAATGGATAACCTATGACTAAAAGTGGAAAACATTGTGGCAAAAGGAGAAATTGCTCGTTTCGAGCAATTTCTTCTTTTGTCACTATGTTTTCAAAAAGCCGTCTGCTGCAGAGGCGTCAGAAAGCGTCTGTATGAGAGAAAGGGTTAAGAATCACATCAATTGATTTAATTGTCTTTACTCCCACAACTTATTGATTTATATAGCACCTGTTTTCAAAATAAAAAATTGTTATTGTTTGTAATATTTATCAGGAACGAATATAAGAGGGATAAGGAGCTCTCCTTGTACACCTGTTATCTAATTGAAATATCATGCAGAGAAACAAAATTGTCTAAGATTTTACATTTTGTAGCAAATAAGACTGAAGTCATAGTGATACATGAACATTTTCTGAAAGCTTAAAATTTCAACAAAATCAACAGATTAATACAGAAACTTAAAATTCAATGTAATTTGAAAAAAACCTAGGTTTTGTGATTTTGGAAATTTTAAAAATTTTGCCCTTAAAAATAATAGACTGGTATTATAATATTCAAAAGGATCAAAGATTATCAAAAATGTAATGTTTTCAAATATTATTATCCAAAAAGTACCTTTTTCAGTTTCACTTGCTACAACTCTTGAGACAGGAGATATTAAAGTATATAATTGATTTACTCATCCCTCTTATCTACTTCCCTGTATATATATAATTAAAAGCTATTTATACCATCTATTATTGATCTCAACAAATACGTATATAATATCGGAGAAAAAATATGCATATCTCTGTAATTATTTCTCTTTCTATTTATATAGGTATTTGCAATTCTTTCACTATCTTATACATTATTTGATATATTTCTTATTATAGGTAATTACACCATAAGGGACAAGCCTTTCCCCCGAGGTGAGATACTGGTGGGTGGGGGCAATATTGTCCAGGGTTATTATAAAATGCCAGAGAAGACTAAAGAAGAGTTTACAACTATCGATGGTATTCGTTACTTCTTGACAGGGGATATTGGACAGTTTGAGGCGGATGGATGTCTTAGAGTAATAGGTAAGAGATTTATATTCAGATCCTTGATCACTTCTGAACCCTTTACCACATACAGAAGCTTTCTGATGCCTCTGCATCACATGAGTATTGAACACATTGTGGTGAAAGGAGAAACTGCTCTTATTTATAGAGGTTTTTTTACAATTTTAGCCTAGATATTTTCAAAGTCGTCTGCTGTAGATTTGTTGTATGCGGGTAAGGGTTCCCTCATGTGACAATTCTGCAGCAGACGACTTTGAACATATTTTGTCAAAAAAATCTCTATAATTGAAAGGATAACCTATGACTAAGAGTGGAAAACATTGTGGCAAAAGGAGAAATTGCTCGTTTTGAGCAATTTCTCCTTTTGTTACTATGTTTTCAAAAAGCTGTCTGCTGCAGAGGCATCAGAAAGCGTCTATATGAGGGAAAGGGTTAATTGTTGTATCTATGTAACCCGTATTTCCTGGTGTACTATGTTCTGTTTCCGGTTGGGTATACCAAAGACCGTAGTTCTAACTTCTTGCTTCCCGCCTTGGCAATCGTCAAACCCTTTGTTGTTGTACACAAAATAATGATTATGAGTACCCACATCATAGGGTTTCTTTGGAAAACAGGGAATAGACAAGTTTATTCCCTTTGTTGTTCACAATGAAAAATATTTTTCAAATTAAACTAAGATAATTATATCCCCTTCGAAGAAGAGGGGTTATATAGGAGTCACTGTGTCGGGCAGTCTGTCTGTCTGTCGGTCGGAAGCCATATTTTGTCCGGCCTATTTCTTACAAACCACTAAATGTGCATATCCTAAAGGGGTTACAATTGCATGATATTTTACAGAGTTATGGCCCTTTTACTAATTAAGTTATGGTGTAGGTCAAGGTGCTGTTTAGGGGGTATTTATCATCTTCAGTGATAGTTCTAGTTTTAATTACACTTTTAATAAAACAAAGTAAACCTATTAAAGCCTGAAGTTTGTAAATATGTATTCCACAAAATTATATAAATTTAAAACATCAACAAATGGTAAATATTATTTTATAGGTTCAGTTGTCTCATGTCTGGGGCAACTTGTGGGGATACCAAAGAAATGACATCAATTTGATAATTGATTGTGTGTCATATATAACTTATTTTCCAATGTACCTCTTGCATGCCCACATCAAACTGTTGCTTTCACACTTGTTTGTTATGCATGCATGATAGAATTCCAAATTCAAAAGTTATTTAACTCTTTCCGATGCACAACACATAGATCTGCAACAGAAGATTATGAAAAAAATCTAGACAAAAAAATGGACAATCTTTATCAATGAAGTGTTACTTTTGGAAAGAGTTGAAAAGAATGTGTCAAAAGGAGAAATCACTTATTATCATGATTTTCACCTTTTCTGATAATGTTTTTAAAAGTTGTCTTCTGCAGACCTGTCAACATGTCTGCTTTTGGGTAAAGTCAAACATTATTAAATTTCCCCCCTACAGACAGAAAGAAAGACCTTGTGAAGTTACAGCATGGAGAATACATATCATTAAGTAAAATTGAGACAGCCTTGAAGATGTCGCCTCTTATTGACCAGATCTGTATCCATGGTGACAGTTATCAGATGACATGTTTAGCACTGATTGTACCGAACCAGAAAAATCTTACAGAAATGGCTGCCAAGTTAGGCATTAAAGGTATGTTTTTTCCCACACAAAACAAATCTGAATAAGCGATTTGAAGACATCTAGACAAGAACATGGAAAATCTCTATAATTGAAAGTGAATATAGTTTAAAACATCTTGGCGAAAGGAAAAAATGCTAATGGAGAGCAGTTTCTCCTTTTGTCACAATGTTTTCAAAAGTCGTCTGCTGCAGAGACGTCAGAAAGGCTCTATTAGTGGGAAAGTAATAACAGGTTTTGGTGCTTCCAAATAATTTTGGGAATCCAAAGTCCTTGCATTTGTGAATACTTGTTACTGTCCCATTTTGAATTCCGTGCTATTTCTCACATACTAGCAGCTTGTTCAGATTCAACATTTTTGTTGTATCTTCCTTGGCAGAGAGACATTCAGGATTCACTTCTATGTTGTCTGTTTGTCTTGCTTTTATTTACTTATGCATGTGATCCTGTGAACACTCGTTTGACAGAGGGATTTAACAACCCATAAAGGTAGAAGCATTTGTTGCTTTTAATGATATTCTTGTTTACAAAGATTTCGAATTATAATTTAAATTCATATGTTATGAAAATGTTTTAAATATAAACCTTGAAAGAGTGTTCTGTGAATTGCAAAATTAAGTACAAGATTTAGCATATTGTAGGCTTCATGGCTTTTACATATTATTAAATAATTTTACACTTTAAATGTCATACAGTGTAACTTCAAAAAGAAGTTCAATCTGTAAATGTCACTCGCAATAGTTCATGTTTGTTACAAGACAGATAAGAATCTTAATTTCTACAAGGAAATATTTTTAACAAAAGTGTTCATATTGCCTGCCCATTACAGATAAAGAGTTTGAAGAGCTGTGTGCCACTCCAGCTGTAGAAAAAGAGGTTTTGAAACAAATAACAGCTTTGGGACAGAAATGTGAGTGAGACTTTATCATATTCCCACATATAGACGCTTACTGACGCCTCTGCAGCAAACAACGTTTGAAAACATTCTGGCAAAAGAAAAGAATAAATTGCTCATTATAAGCAATTACCCCTTTTTGCCACAGTGTTTTCACACTATTTAATAATTCTACTCTCATTTATTGGGATTTTTCACACTTTTGCCAAGACATTTCGTCTGCTGCAGATTTGTTATCCCCTCGGCTAACGAAGTTTGCGATGGGGATATAGTAACTGGACTGTCCGTTCGTTCGTCTGTGCGTCCGTTCGTAATAACCTTGTGACCACTCTACACTGAACATCCTTTGACCGATCTTAACCAAACTTGGTATACAGTTAGTATATGGCAAGGTCTAGAGGCCTATTTATTTTCAAGGTCATAGGTTAAAGGTCAAGGTCAAAATTATATATTACATCTGGCATTGATGTCAAGTTTTGGCTTAATCTTCTTTATCCAATGCAGAGCCCCAGTAGCTTAGTCAGTAGAAGCTTTGCTGCCAATCCAGGGGTTGTGAGGTTGAACTCCAGCTCGGCCAACATTCTTTCTGACGTTTTAAAAAAGTGACACATCGAGGGCTTGGCGTGAAACTGTTGTAACTAAAATTGGTATTTTTTTTACCAAGGTTAATCACCTCGCCATAAAGTCTTTATAAGCATTAAATCATTTTTCTTGGTAAACAATGGAAATTTAGGTGCCATTGCTCGTTCTGAGCAATGGTTGCTCGTTCTGAGCAATGGCACCTAAATTTGCATTGTTTACAAAGGGGTCAAAATTGGTCTTTTACCAGTGGGCTAACAGTCTATGAGAAGCAGTCAGTTGCTTGAAAAGACTGTTGTGTTGAGTACTGGTCTGAGAAAGCCAGGAAAAACATGGGTAGGTGATCTGGCTGTCATGCTGTAACAGAAAATTGTTTAAAACAGTTTGTTTAAACTTATTTATTTTACATCGATTGCGAAACATGCTTTAATCTTTTATTAATCGTGCTCGATGTCTGCTTCCTGGCGACATAACCAGTACTTACGCCGTTTGCATGGAAAAATCCCAAGGCAGAACCTGCTCATCACGGGATTCAAACCAAGGACCTTTGGTACAAGAGGCCGACGCTCTACCACTGCACCACTGTCTTCCACACTTAAACAGTGTTGAACCCCAATCAATGAAAGGGAATCCGCTGTGGTCGAGTGGTTAGCGTCAGGGATTTCGAAACCGGGTGTCCCGGGTTCGATCCCCAGTCGCGGCACTACGGTCATGGTGGAGTGCCCTTGGGCAAGGCACATTTTCTAGCCTAGTACTGGTTTGTTTACCCAGGGATCATGAATAATTAAATTTAATTGCGCGCTAAATGACCTTAGCTGTCGATGCGCCATAAAACAATATACATTCATTCCCAATCAATCATTCAATTGATTTTATTCAATCAATGCTTCATATTATTTGGACCAAAATTGCTTAAGTCAAGCCTTTATCTATGTTCAAACACGCGTTCTTTACAGTGTGACCCATCTATCTGCAATTAGTCAGCCCATAATAACTAATAAGGGGAGCTGTAGATAGATGGGTCGAATTTGCCATCCTGTCTTGACCATTCGTTCTTTCAGATAAATGACAAATTTTGTATCATCATTTGTCTTTCACCCTAAGGATGTATTAGTCTAAGATTTCTGGCTTAAACTCGAATTAATCACTTGTAGTTTTTCCTTTTCATGTTCATTCAAAGTACAGGTTAATTATTTTTGTTTATCTGGCAACTGCTCATTGCCAATTATAAGTAGTAGTTTCCTTTTCCCACAATGAATCAACTCTGTTCAATGATTACACTTTCTTTTCTATAGATTTTCCATATTTTTTCCCACATATTTTAAAAGTCATCTGTTGCAGTTCAGTTGTATGTTTAAAAAAAGTTTAATGTGTATACTTTTATATTATTTCAGCCAAACTTGAGAAGTTCGAACTGCCATCTAAATTAAAACTCTGCACAGAAGTTTGGATGCCGGACACTGGACTCGTAACAGATGCATTTAAATTGAAACGAAAAAATATCGAGGACCACTATAAACCGGACCTACAGAGACTGTATTCATCCTCATAATCTTACATTTTAACCCTTTACCACATATAACAAAGATGCAGCGATCGACATTGCAAGCATCTAGGCAATAACATGGAATTACTCTTTCAATGAAAGAGTGTAGTTATTGAATACATTGTGGCAAAAGGAGAAATTGCTCATGATGAGCAATTTCTTATTTTGCCACAATGTTTTCAAAAGTCATTGTAGGTATAATTACTGTTAAAAAGTTACACCTGCACAACTACGCAAATACACAACCATACAACTGAACAAAGTTGTAAACATTGTGGCAAAAGGAGAAATTGCTCGTTTTGAGCAATTTATCCTTTTGTCACTATGTTTTCAAAAGTCTTCTGCTGCAGAGGCGTCAAAAATGCGTCTATAGGTGGGAAAGGGTTATGGACATCAATTCCTATGTTGTGGTTACTCAAAATAATTTGAATACCCCTAACATAGGTTTGTTTGGAACATAAGAAAGACACTGTTGTGATAAGGGCTAGTTTATGTTCCCTTTGTTTAGGTCTAAGATGTGTAGAGAAATTGCTCACTATAAGCAATATCTTCTTTGGCTTCAATACTTTTCAAAAGGCGTCTGCTGCAGATGCATTAAAATGTATATGCATGTTGAAAAGGGTTAAAGAGAAATTTGCCCAGTTTTCCTATTATAATCAAAGCTTTCTTAATTTGCGCAGCATGTATCATTGGCATTGATTTTGTTATATATAGGTTATAGCATATCTACACAGCAGTATGCTCCATTTGCTTAACCCTTTCCATCATACGACAATTCTGCAGCAGACGACTTTGAACATATTTTGTCAAAAAATAGAAAATCTCTATAATTGAATGGATAACCTATGACTAAAAGTGGAAAACATTGTGGCAAAAGGAGAAATTGCTTATTTTAAGCAATTTATTCTTTCGTCACTATGTTTTCAAAAAGCCGTCTGCTGCAGAGGCGTCAGAAAGCGTCTGTATGAGAGAAAGGGTTAACCCTCTCACTTAAAGACACAATTTGACATATCTGCAGCAGACGAAATTTGAAAACAATGTGGCAAAAGAAAAAAGAAATGCTCATATTGAGCAATTTGTCCTTTTGCCACAATCTTATCAACTCTATTCAATAATTACACTTTCATTTATATAGACTTTCCACATATTGGCCAGGCCTATTCTAAACCATCTGCTTCAATTTTGTTGTATGCTTGTGGGAAAGGGTTACACAATTATAAATGAGTTGTGATCAATGTAGACAAAGATCAATTCGAATTTTATTGCATAATCAGGCCACCGGCCCATACACAAGTTATATACATTTATACATTTTACAAATTGTGATTGTGTAAGGGATATCACATAATGGAATTAATAATTTTACAAATATACAAGCATATACAAGCATGTGCCCTATCTACACAAATTAATATACAAATTCGCTTTACATTAATATGCAATAGTTATATTAGGCTAAATTGGTCAAACTATAGTATATAGTAGAACATATATCATATCACTAACATATAATAATCATGGCATACAAATATCATCTCATAAAAAAAAAACGAGCTGAATCGCCATAAGAAAATCATAATTCTTGTCCATTGAGATATTCTGATCTCCTTTTGAAGGCATAGAAAAGATACATTGCCAAAGTTCGAATAAACAAAGATCAAACTACTTGAATGTTCAGACTGAGACTTGTCAACGCTGTTTGCAAATATGGTTGAACCCTTTCACTGCCGAATTTTCCGTCCAACAGGAAATTTGGTAAAATTCGAAGTCTAGGCCGTCTCACGTGCATCTGCATTGTTTTCAAAAGTATTTAACCCTTTCCCTCATACGACAGTTCTGCAGCAGACGACTTTAAACATATTTTGTCAAAAAATAGAAAATCTCTCAAATTGAATGGATAACCTATGACTAAAAGTGGAAAACATTGTGGCAAAAGGAGAAATTGCTCGTTTTGAGGAATTTCTTCTTTTGTCACTATGTTTTCAAAAAGCTGTCTGCTGCAGAGGTGTCAGAAAGCGTCTATATGAGGGAAAGGCTTAATTGCCTTTGGCAGCAAAAGAGTCAATCCTTTTCCAGATACAACAAATCTGCTGCAGACGACTTTTAAAACATCTAGAGATAAAACTATGTAAAAGTTATCAGCTGGATAACTTTTCTTTAATTTAACTTATTCTAACCAAAATAATTTGGAAGTTGATAGAAAGATAGCCTGGCATTGTTTAACGGTCATTTGATTCAAGGTCACTGTTACTTAAAATAGAGCACAAGTGTCTTGGTCACCGTTAAAAAAAAGACTTGGATTTGTGGCTGTGCGGCGTTTCTTGTTGCGTTTAACTAACCCTTTCTGTTTCTTGTTGCGTTTAACTAACCCTTTCAGTTTCTTGTTGCGTTTAACTAACCCTTTCCAACTTGCAGACATATTTAAACGAATCTGCAGCAGACAACTTTTGAAAACACTGTGGCAAAAGGAGCCATTCCTCATAATGAGCAAATTCTCCCTTTGCCACAATGTTTTCAACTCTAGGCAATAATATTCTTTCATTTATAGTGATTTACCTTATTTTTGCAGATATATTTTCAAGGTCGTGTGCTGTAGTTTAGCTGTATGTGTGAAAGGGTTAAATACTTTGTTAATTGTTTTCATATTGGTACTATTTTCTTTAGTTTCTTGTTAGATGCTTTACACACTGTTCAATTGATTCATATCTGTTGCAAATTTTTTTGTCTATACATAGTTGGTCGTTAAATATATATATATAAATACTGCTACCTTATTTCAAAAGCTGATCTGTTCCAGATAATTGTTCGAGTTAAACTATAGCTACACAAGTCCATTTATTTTGTCGAGAATGTTGTCTGTATCGGAGAGGTAGTTCAGTAGAATGAAGATCTCGGCGCTAGTGAACAGTTAGGGGAACTTTGTCTGTGTCATGAAGAGAGATTGTAACAAGCAAACAAATAACAGAACAAATTAACCGTTTCAGATAGAGTTTTGATTGTAACTTAACCCTTTCCCTCATACAACAATTCTGCAGCAGACGACTTTGAACGTATTTTTCCAAAACATAGAAAATCTCCATAATTGAATGGATAACCTATGACTAAAAGTGGAAAACATTGTGGCAAAAGAAGAAATTGCACGTTTTGTGCAATTTCTTCTTTTGTCACTATGTTTTCAAAAAGCCTTCTGCTGCAGAGGCGTCCGAAAACTTTTAAATGAGGGAAAGGGTTAACAAGATTTCTTTCTGCAACGAGACGAACAAACATGGACAACGTGAAAAGCCTTGTCTAATATTGTTGTTGTGTTCAAATGAAATCTAACTTTACATTTTCAACTTGCTGGGACTGTGGCTAATGAGGGCTCAACATTTTGAAAATATTGCGACAAAAGGAGAGAACTGCTGATAATGAGCAATTTCTCCTTTTGCGGTAGTGTCTCATATGGTTGTTTGTGTTCAAATTATGACAAACTTTGAATGTTCAACTTGCTGGAACTGTGGCTAATGAGAGCTTTAATTTTGAAAGCATCACCACAAAAGGAGAAAACTGCTGATAATGAGCAATTTCTCCTTTTGTGGCAGTATTTACAAAAGTATTCAAAGTTTGTCTTCTGCTGATTTGTTGTATATCAGAAAGGATTAACTTGACAGATCAGCACAGATGCTAAACAGTTTTACGTAGATGAAGGAAAGGAATTCTTTTACTGTAAAAACATTCACCGATTTACAGGTAGCTAAGATTAGGTTGTATTTGTTATTGCTTTATTCAAGTTCAACGAAAATTTCTGTTACTTAGAATCGAATTTTTTAAATAGGTTGCGCAATACAGCTTGAATATATTGTTAATGAATGTCTCAATGTGTTATGATTTGTACTTGGGATAAGTTTAAATGTTTTCTGAAACAGTATTGAATAAGACTTGGGGAGTAGAATAAAGTATCATTTCATAGATGAACAAAGAGTAGATGAACAAAGAGCATTTATTTGGTTCAAGTCAATTAAACCTTTTTAATCATATGATAATATAAGTTGTGGTCTCTTAGACGTATTCAAACCTGCTTTATCTTTGCTTTACCTGCAAACCCTTTCCCACTTACAAGAAATCTGCAGCAGACGACTTTGAAAACATCTGAGCAAAATATGGAAAACCTCTATTAATATAAGTTAAATTATTGAATTGAGTAGAAAAGATTGTGGCAAAAGGAGAAATGGCTCGTTTTAAGCAATTTCTCCTTTTGTCACATTGTTTTCAAAAGCAGTCTGCTGCAGATGCGTCATAATGCGTCTACAAGTGGGAAAATGTTAACTTTTCATTAATGTATATGCAGTAGACAATGACTAATACTTTGTCATCATTGTTTAAAGAACATATATAACCAGTATAATATGTACAATGTAGTACAAGTACCCCCCACCATTGGTGGAGGAAGGATACCGTTTTGGCAGCGTCCGCTCATCTCTTTGTCAATCTGAAGTCATACATCTAGTGTATCTTGAGATATTTGAGGCCGGCTCATACCAAAGACATACACATGGTAGTAATGGCTGCCCTCCTTGCAGCTCAGTGTTGCAGTGTTAACATTACGACTGACTGGCTGGTGTCAGGATTTATAGACCAGTAGTACTGGTTACTTACCCAGGAAACGCCGTGTTATAACTGTGAACAATTGATGAAGGCGGCGTAAAACACCAAACAATTAACACTTTCCCTCATACGGCAATTCTGCAGCAGACGACTTTGAACGTATTTTGTAAAAAAAATAGGTTATCCATTCAATTATGGAGATTTTCTATGACAAAAAGTGGAAAACATTGTGGCCAAAGGAGAAATTGCACGTTTTGTGCAATTTCTTCTTTTGTCACTATGTTTTCAAAAACTCGTCTGCTGCAGAGGCGTCAGACAGCGTCTATATGAGGGAAAGGGTTAAGAGAGTTTATGAAAATATTATGAAATGAAATATTAACCACTACCAGGAAATGTATGTTTCACTGAAAATTGACTATGCCCTACCCATAGAATGCAAGATGTTCAGCACCTTTTGGTTGGTTTGGTATATAAATTTAACAAGTTATTTACCTTTATTATTCACACTAGTTTATCCATATATATATATATACATATTCCCTGTTTTTCTGTGATTACTAATGAGTGATGCCTTATATATTCTCGAAATGATTAAAACAGTTGCTTTCAATGAATACATGTAATTTGTTTTCCTCATCACAATTGTGTTAGTTTATGTAAGAACAACATCGGTGTATAGCCCTTTCCCACATACAGACGCTTTCTGACGCATCTGCAGCAGACGATCTTTTAAAAACAATAGTCAAAAGAGAAATTGCTCATGATAAGCAATTTCTCCTTTTACCATAATTTGTTCAACTTTATAAGGTATATATTTGTTCAAGTGTGTGCCAATAGCTTTTCAAAGTCGTCTGCTTAATTTTGTTGTATACGTGAAATGCGATAGTGCTTGAGCCATGAGAGCGGGCGTTTCGATCGCAAGGTAGGTCGTACCATTGACTTAAAACAAGAACGCCGCGGAGCGAACGCCAACACTCGGAAAAGGTGGCATTGATGAATAATTATCAAAGCCAAATGTATGTGACTTGGTATAGACATGCGTATTGTTCCTAGGAACAAGTGTACCAAGTGTCATTTGAAAGTGTTATTAGTGGGGACGCAGACGCAAACGACGACACAACGAGTATCACAATAGCTGGCTTTTTGTCCCCCGCTTTTAGCGAAAGCGTGGGGACTATTATTTCTCATTCTTCAGTCAGTCCGTCACGCTGTCACAAAAACTTTAACCTTGGTCATAACTTCTGAACCGTAATAGGAACTGCTTTCATATTTCACATGTGTATTCCTTGTGACAACCCCTTTCCATCAATACCAATTTTTGTGACCTTGACCCTGGCGGGGGACCATAATTCTCTGAATTTGCTTGTTTTTCCTACAAAAATCAGACGAGCTAAACATGGTAGTAGTGACTTCCATTCCAACCCGCCTTTCAGGGTTGCGTGGATATAATTGCGATATATCGAGGGCTTGGTGTGAAACGGTTGTAACTAAAATCAAAATTTTAAAAAACCCTGGTTTAGGGGCAATTTTGACCCCTTTGTAAACAATGCAAATTTAGGTGCCATTGCTCAGAACGAGCAATGGCACCTAAATTTCCACCGTTTACCAAGTAAAATGATTTAACGCTCATAAAGACTGTATGGCGAAGTGATTAACCTTGGTAAAAAAAAATACCAATTTAAGTTACAACCGTTTCACGCCATGCCCTTGATATGCTGTGGTATCAGGCTTACATTGCCAGCAGTACTAATAATGGAATGTAGGACGGAATCTCGTCCGCTGACCTGTAGCCTCACCATTTGGATGACGATTAAAGAGGTAATCTGAATACACTTGTATTTTTGCCATGAGATACATCTAGCCATATGTTACACTTAGGTTGACAATGAGTGATTAACGCCGTTTTCAGTCATATCACGGCGGCCAGTTCGTCTACTCATGTGTTTCCTAGCTTTCTCAAACCATTGCTCCACACAACATACTTTCAAAGCAACTGGCTGTTTTTCCACATAGACTGTTTGCCCATTGGTGGAAGACGAATGACACTTGTCACAGTGACTTTTATCAAACGTCGGAAAACAAGTTGGCTGAGCGTGGATTCGAACTCAAAACTCCTGAATTGACAGCCCGCGTCGCTATCGACTGAGCTACCAGGGCTCGGCTAGGTGGACAATGAAAGCTCTCGTGAGACTAGTTCGGCAAGTTGGCATTTATGTGCAGTATAGATTCAAATCAGCCTTTCCATCTGTTCTGCTGATCTAACCAGAATCTATCAAAGTTGGTAGACGCTCATGGCAAGGTTATGTAAGTGATATATATGAACAGTGAAGGTCTTGATCTTGTTGCATCCGCAGTCTAATCAGTATATTCACTGTTCACTACAGCAAACTTGTACCTGATCGCATGGACGAGCTTAGTATCGATCGCGCATTGTATTAAGGATGTACTAAACTGAAAAGTGGATTTTTCATAATATTTTACTTTTGTTGTAACATTGTTTTTTTGAAAGTTTGATGTATGTTTAATAAAAAAAAAGAAAGAAAAAAGGTATGTTAGTGGGCTTTATTTGTTGCTAGATCCATTTATGAAAGCCTTATGATATGCAATTATTTGCTATTTCAGCACAAGTTTTCACGAAAATTGCCAATATTTGAAAGATGATATGCTAATTGTTTGTCTTCTTGTGGTTTAAATCTCATTCTGAAGTTATGTTATCCATATCTTTGGAAGTTCATGTGATACGTTGTAATTGAACCTAAAAAATACACGCTATTTTTCCCTAATGAGAACCCATATTTGTCAGGTGTAAGAATAGAACAGTTCAAAACTTTGAAATAAGGAAAAAACGTATTTATAATATTTAACTTTTTCTGAAACTTCTTTAGGTTATTGCAATTACTATCATTTATCAAAATTTAAAAAGAAAAGTATATGTAATTGAGCAAAAACTTTTTATTTTGGAAACATATTTTCAATTGTCATAAAAGTTTTACAATATATTCTATGTATTTTCAGAACAATAAATATGATAACTGTACAAGTTCTAGATTAACATTTATATACATGGACTTTAATATGTTCTTTTACCCAGTTATATTACATAATCAAACATGGCGACTAGATAGCGCTTGGAAGGCTCACGAAAAAATTCAGTCCTTTATCTAAAACAAATTTAATCCTCTTTTTTTTAAATTTTGAATCATTACAAAAAGGTAAAATGACTAAACAGGTTTTAATTGACAACATAATCAAAAGATTTAATAACAATGTAACATTTTTTATTTTATTTTTAAATATCCACTTCTCAGTTCAGTTCATCCTTAAGTAATTATTTTTAAAAGCATTACTAGTAAGCTAAGTAAAGCAGGTACATTTATGTATAATGACCTTTTTGTGTCTGAGACAATAGCATCATCAAATGACATGACTAAACGGTCATTAAAGATACGAATGGATTGATTGATTGATTGGTTGGGGTTAAACGCCGTCAACAGAAAATCAGCCCATGTCTTCCTGGCTTTCCCACACCAGACTACACCTCGGGTGCGGGAGGTCATGAGTTCGATCCCCGGCCGGGTCATACCGAAGCCTTTAGTAATGGCTGCCCTCCTTGGCGCTTAGCGTTGCTTGGTTAGCATTACGACTGACTGGCTGGCTGATGTCAGGATAAAGGTCCAGTAGTACTGGTAACTTGCACAGGAAACGCCGTGATATTACTGAACTATTGTTGAAAGCGGCGTAAAACCAAATTTAATCAATCAATCAATCCACACCTATTGAGGCCCGTTGGTGTAAGACGAATGGTGCTAGAACTCTTAACAAACGCCTGAAATAATTGTATCGGCCGTACTGGGGTTCGATCTCACAACCATTGGATTGACAGCTCGTGTCGCGTCGCTATCGACTGAGCTACCGGGGCTCGATAAGAAAGAACATGCACATATATTTAATATTGGTAAGTGATAGGATTGCAGTGCGCAACTGATACCATTTTCCGTGTGCAAAAACGTACATCATAATCCTTGCGCAATTACCTTGTTCACACACGCACACACATACATTCGCTTGTAATGGACTTGAATCATGGTAAAGCATGTCTTTTCCCTCATATAGACGCTTTCTGACGCCTCTGCAGCAGACGGATTTCTGAAAACATAGTGACAAAAGAAGAAATTGCTCAAAACGAGCAATTTCTCCTTTTTGCCACAATGTTTTCCACTTTTAGTCATAGATTATCCATTTAATTATAGAGATTTTCCATTTTTTGACAAAATATGTTCAAAGTCGTCTGCTGCAGAATTGTCGTATGAGGGAAAGGGTTAATTTCATGCACTTATTACAGTTGTACTGCTGATAGTTGACAATTTGACATTTTCACAGATGAGTTCCAAAGACTTTTTGGTCAGTGTATTTTATTTCTATCATAACTTTTTTGTATTGTTCCAGCGGTGTTAATGTCCAACTCAATACCATTGTTTAAGGAATGGTGTTTGGTTTTGCAACCAAAAGAAGCAAAGCGTTTTATTTAAAACTACCAGTCCGGTTTTTAATATCATATAAGCCGTCCCGCGAGACAATTAACATTATGGTCTCTGCGTAATGTATCAACCCAGATCAGCCTGCGCACTCCGCGCAGGCTAATCCGGGCCGACACATTCCGTCTGAAGGAGATAGATGTATAGCGTAATGATTCCTGAAACAGAAAATCTACATGAGGCGAAAAGTGTCTGTCCGGGTTAGCCTGTGCGGCATGCTTAAGCTGATCCTGGTCGATACATAACGCAGAGTTCACAATGTTGGTTTTTTTCTCGATGGGCGGCTCATTTTACATAACTAGTTCTTAGCTAGATAACATAAACGTTATTGATTTATTTACAGAACCTATGAGGTTCAGTTCATCTCTTTATAAGGTATGATGCAATATTTTGGATAACCTCTGGAACTGCCGACTCGATTTTTGAATTAACCTTTTCAGCGCCGAATTGTTTAAAGTAGACTCTTCCATGTTCAAACTCGGACGAAACTATTTTCATGTTATAGGATTTTTGGAATATCTTTATAACTTACAGCCAAACAATGCAGATTTCAGGTGAGACAGCTCGTTACGAGCTGCCTCACCTGAATCTGTATTGTTTGCAAAAAGCTCAATATTGCCTTTGGCGCTGAAAGAGTTACTTCAATTATCATGGGTGATTGATTCTCTTTCAAAATATCTAAAGGCAAGATGACTAACAAAAACGTGGTCGCCACAGGCTGGGTGTGACAGTGTAGCTAAGTCGAACATTTGTGCATGTTGCATTCGCATGAGCGAACACGTGCTCTGACAGCTATTATCGTCTATTACATCTTTTTTAAGTTATTTATAAATATGCTTGACATTTGCAATATTTATGTCCACATTTAAGTCGCAATGCCCTGTAAAAGTCCACTCCTTTCTTTTGAACAAAAACCCTAACTGTTAATATTTAATAGGTATGTCTATTTCGAACTCATGTTATGGGTGTTTTTGTTCATTCATACAGTGAAGTGTGTGCATTCATACAGATCTGGAATTATGTTATTTATTATTTTAGCCCGTGCATGGGAAAAGGTACAAGATGGCTTTCGTGAACAGTGTAGAACCAGACCAGCCTGTACATCCACACAGTACCACCAAGATCTACACTGTTCACATAGTATTTACACAAGCTTGTCATAATATTTTATCAACTTGTGTAGACCCAGGTAAAACTGAGCAGAGCGTCCCCCGAGAAAACCAACATTGAGGACTGCGTAAAGTATCGATTCGGATCAGCCTAAGCATGCCGCGCAGGCTTACCCGGGTAGACAATTATCGCCTCCTGTGGATTTTCTGTTTCACTAGTCATTAATCTATACCTCTATCCCACGGAGACGGAATGTGTCGGCCCGGATCAGTCTGCGCAGGTTGATCTGGTTCGATACATTACGCAGAGGCTATAACGTTGGTCTTCTCGTGGGACGGCTCACTTGGACCCCTTTCTCATACACTGGCTCATTTTGATCCTTGACGCAGGGAGTTGGATATTTGCGACATACGGCGACGTAGCGTGAACCGGGGGCCAAATCATGTTAAAGCAATGTTCAGACAACACAATCCCCATGTTGGGGGTACTGTACTGAGATGATTATTTTGAATGCCCACAACATAGAGTGCAATGGAGGTACATGTAACAAGTCAAACTGACAGTTATAACAACAAGCAATGGATTTTCCTAGCATTATTTGGATATCCTATTTTTGGAGGATTTTCTTTTTCCATTTTAGATAATACATCGATAATTTGTTGGAATGAAGGCTGTTGATAAACCTAGACAGTTTTGTGCAAGAGAGAGTCCCGTTTCATTCATAAATATTATACATCACATTTGTGTCAGTTCATTCACAAAACGTAATCAATACAAACATGTGGCACATTTCGTAAAACGTGCCTAGTCACAATGTTTAACCCTTTCCATCATATCGACACTGTCTGAAAACTCTGCAGCAGACGACTTTTGAAAACATTGTGACAAAAAGTAAACATTGCTCATCATGAGCAATTTCTCATTTTGCCACAATGTTTTCAACTTCATTCAATAATTGCTCTTTCATTTATAGAGAGTTTCGATAGTTTTGACTCAATGTTTTATTTTAACCCTTTAGACGCTTTCTGACGCCTCTGCAGCAGACGGCTATTTGAAAACATAGTGACAAAAGAAGAAATTGCACAAAACGTGCAATTTCTCCTTTTGCCACAACGTTTTTTTTACTTTTAGTCATAGTTAATCCATTCAATTATTGAGGGAAAGGGTTAAGTCGTCTGCTGCATAATTGTCGTATGAGGGAAAGGGTTAAGTCGTCTGCTGCATAATTGTCGTATGAGGGAAAGTGTTAAGTCGTCTGCTGCATAATTGTCGTATGAGGGAAAGGGTTAAGTCGTCTGCTGCATAATTGTCGTATGAGGGAAAGGGTTAAGTCGTCTGCTGCATAATTGTCGTATGAGGGAAAGGGTTAAGTCGTCTGCTGCATAATTATCGTATGAGAGAAAGGGTTAAGCCGTCTGCTGCAGAATTGTCGTATGAGGGAAAGGGTTAAGTCGTCTGCTGCATAATTGTCGTATGAGGGAAAGGGTTAAGTCGTCTGCTGCATAATTGTCGTATGAGGGAAAGGGTTAAGTCGTCTGCTGCAGAATTGTCGTATGAGGGAAAGGGTTAAGTCGTCTGCTGCAGAATTGTCGTATGAGGGAAAGGGTTAAGTCGTCTGCTGCATAATTGTCGTATGAGGGAAAGGGTTAAGTCGTCTGCTGCATAATTGTCGTATGAGGGAAAGGGTAAAGTCGTCTGCTGCATAATTGTCGTATGAGGGAAAGTGTTTTAAAAGTCGTCTGCTGCAGAATTGTCGTATGAGGGAAAGGGTTAAGTCGTCTGCTGCATAATTGTCGTATGAGGGAAAGGGTTAGGTCGTCTGCTGCATAATTGTCGTATGAGGGAAAGGGTTAAGTCGTCTGCTGCATAATTGTCGTATGAGGGAAAGGGTTAAGTCGTCTGCTGCATAATTGTCGTATGAGGGAAAGGGTTAAGCCGTCTGCTGCAGAATTGTCGTATGAGGGAAAGGGTTAAGTCGTCTGCTGCATAATTGTCGTATGAGGTAAAGGGTTAAGTCGTCTGCTGCAGATTTGTTGCAAGTGCGAGAGGGTTGAAGAGGCGCATAATGCCAATTGAGCGTCTCATTGTATGCTGATTAATTGCAGTTTCATTGCAGTGCTCAACAGCTTTTCGTCGAGCCCCGGTTTCTCGGTCGATAGCCAGCAGCGCGGGCTACCAATCCAAGGGTTGCGAGTTCGTACACCGGCTCGGCCAAACTTCTTTCCGGCGTTTACCAATATTTTATTTGACAAGCGTCATTCGTCTTCGACCAATGTGTAACAGTCCATGTGGAAAAGAAGCCGGATGCTTAGAAATACTCCTGTGTGTAGTAATTGTTTTTAAAATCCAGAGATCACTTGATTTTGTAAACCGACCGTCGTGTATGTTCGAATAATTGTTGAAATCGTCGTTAAATCCCCCATAGCAATTAATGTTTATGTGCTGTTAACGTTAAAGAATCCGCCGTGGCCGAGGGGTTAGCTTCGGGGATTTGGAACCGGGTGTCCCGTGTTCGATCCCCAGTCGCGGCTCCGTGGTCATGGTGGAGTGCCCTCGGACAAGGCACATTCCCTAGCCTAGAACTGGTTTGTTTAGCCAGGCATCGTGAATAAGTTAATTGTCGCCGTGATATAACTGAAATAATGTTGAAAACGGCGTATGACCGCCATTAAAACAAACAACTGTAAATGTCGTCTGCTCCAGATTTGTCCTAACGATATCGATCAGATCGTCTGTTATTATCAGGTGACAAAGGACCAGTGTAAATCCGTACAAAAATACATTAAACATACATCGCACGTGTTGAGTTACGTGCAGCGGTTCCATCGCGAGTGATACTGGGGAACACCACGTGACGACCAATGTAAGTCACGTGCTGTATCTTTAAACACGCTAATCTGACTTGCTTCGATGTTTAATTAACCCATGAAATTTTAAATCTTATCTCATCAAAATAATTGACCAATTAACAAGCGTGTCAATACTCGCAGTTTATTTGTGGCGTACACGATATAGTTGAATATTTATTTATTTATTTATTGGGGTTTTACGCCGCTTTCCAACATTATTTCAGTTATATCACGGCGACAGTTCACTTATTCATGATCCCTGGGTAAACAAACCAGTACTAGGCTAGAAAATGTTCCTTGCCCAAGGGCACTCCACCATGGCCGTAGTGCCGCGACTGGGGATCGAACCCGGGACACCCGGTTTCGAAATCCCCGACGCTAATCACTCGACCACAGCGGATTCCTCGATATAGTTGAAACTCTATGAGTCGAACGAACATTCATCTGTCAATATTCCCTGTACCTCGAAGCTGTTATTTACCACATGGACTTCATTAACTTAGTTTAACCCTTTCCCACATACAGCAGACGACTTTCGCAAAAAAAGTGTGGCAAAAGGAGAAATTAATCAAAATGAACATTTTTTTCAATTTTGCGGCACTGTTCTTTTCATGACATTTTCATCAAATATAGAAATTTTACCTCAAACGTATGTATGAGAATTCGCGTACTGAAAATGTCCTGTGTATGGGAAAGCCTAGAATACGTCGGAAGCTTTTTCAAAGACACCTTGAAATTCGATACCTTTTATTTTTTTATTGTCGTTTATCGTTCACTAAATTATGTAATAAATATCCTGATCAGATACCACAAAGAGAACACAGTTTGATCTGGATTGATGCTACTTGAATGCCATCACAATTTTTTTTTTTTTTTGTATAGAACGGTGACAAATCTCAATAATTGAGAGTTTAATTATTAAAAAGAGTTGAAAGTATTGTGACAAAAGGCGAAATTGTTCATGATGAGCAATTTCGCCTTTTTTTCGCAATGTTTATTTTTAAAAGTCGTCTGCTTTCTCTAAATGTTTTTTTTTTACCCAGATCGATGCACTTTAATGCCATCACAAGGTTTTTGTTTGTATAGAACGCCGACAAATCTCAATAAATGAGAGTTCAATTATTAAAAAGAAATTGTTCAAACGAGTAAATTCGCCTTTTGTCGCAATGTTTTAAAAAGTCGTCTGCTTTCTATTAATGTTTTTTTTTTATCTGGATCGATGCTACTTTAATGCCATCACAAGGTTTTGTTTTAAATAGAACGGTGACAAATCTCAATAAATGAGAGTTTAATTATTAAAAAGAGTTGAAAGTATTGTGACAAAAGGCGATAGTTTTGTTGCAATGTTTTCAAAAGTTGTCGGCCGATCCCCCGGTAGCTCAGTCGTTAGCGACGTGGGCTGTCAATCCAGCCCTGTGTTCCATAGTCACAACACTCAAAACCTGTTTTGCGAAACCTATATAGGTTTTGTCGATATACCGTTCCTTAGTCGGTTAACCAAACATGTTCTACCTGTTTTCCATTCATACAACAGGTAGGTTTCGTTCCGTTTGATAGGCATAGCTTAAACTGTTTATGTTGTGTTTACTATGGAACACACGGCAGGGGTTGTGAATTCGAATCTCGGCTCGGCCAACTTTCTTTCCGAAGATTGACAAAAGTCAATGCGACATGCGTCATTCGTCTTCCACCAATGGGCTATAAGTCTATGTGGAAAAGCAGCCAGTTGCTTGGGAAGATTGTTGTGTGGAGTACTGGTGTGAGAAAACCAGGAAATGCATGAAAAGGTGAACTGGCCGCCGTGATATAACTGAGAAATTGTTAAAAACGGCGTTAAACCCCAAACAATCAATCAATCAAAAGTTGTCGGCTTTCACTAAAAACAATTGAATTTTTGAGAGGAAAAAATAAAGCACTTCATGGGCGTTCTTACCACTTCAAATAAGCACATAATTTGACTTCCATTTGGGATTTATGCTTGATCTATGAACCTTTTCCCACAAGGTCATATAACTACTTTGAAAATATCCTGGGGGGAAATATGGAGATCTCAAATAATTAAAGTGCATAGGGCTGAAGACGTTCTGGCAAAAGGAGGGTTTGCTCGTTATGAGCGATTTATGCTTTCGTCACAATGTTTTCAAAACTCCTCTGCTGCTGATGCTCTTGACAAAAATGCGTCTTTAATTGAGAAAATGATAAAATGAGCCGTCTCGCGAGAAAAACAACATTATGGACCCGGATCAGCCTAAGCCAGCCGCGCAGACGAACCCGGACAAACACTTTTCGCCTCCTGTGGATTTTCTGTTTCAGGAATCATTACTCTATACCTCTATCCCCCTGAGACGGAATGATCCGGGTCGATACATTACGCATAGGCCATACTGTTTGTATGCCGTCCCGTCTCGCGGACGGCTCATCTGTTGTAAGGCATTAACGTGGGTTCTGCACGACTATTATTACGGATATAGACACTGGGCAACTAAACTATCTAGAACTCACATCACCAATAAAATTAGTTTTTAGCAAGGGGCTCTTTAGAGCCAATTGCTATAGTAGACGAATTCCGAAGACACTCATATCGAAATCGAGACTGGAATCAGTCCCTATTGTGAAAGTCGTATTACAATATCGGCAATGAATTACTTTAAATATCTCTTTCTACAGTTACTGAACACCATTTCGGGTTCAGAGAGATGTCTTGATATTCATTGATTGTTTATAATGTCAATGAAGGCACATGCATGTGAGGAATATTTGCTAAAAATGAATGTTCTGGTTCCAGAGTATCCATGTCTACAGTATCGTACCGTCAAATAATCCGTCACTAAAAAAAAAAGCTGTATTTCTTTCCTATTACTACGACTGTACTAACCAACCGTAGAAACATACTTGGGATACCTTTACCGGAAAAATTAGTAACCTCGTACCCGAACTCCATGTCGGAAACAAAATCCCCCCCCCCCCCCCTCTCGGTATTATGTGAAAATGTGGGCATCTAGTCGAGCCCGCTTCAAAGGTTTTGTCACACACATAGTGCTCTTCCATGCAATTGAAACACAGACTGACAAGGAGTTTACCTGATAGCAGTTAATTAATGGCCTTTTGCAATATCGAAGTGGTTGTACAATATGTGCGTGAAGTTAGACGGAGTAGCCGGAACAGCCGGAATTCGACTACTCAGGCTGAATTAACTAGCCCGAACTCCGGCTACTCCGGCTCTATTAACCAGCCAGAACATCCGGAGTTCCGGCTACTTCGGCTGTATCAGCCGGCCGGAACAGCTGCATTTCCTTTAACTACGACTGTACTAAACAATTCCGGCTATTCTGGTCATCATAAAGCTTAAACGACATGCATTATGTGGAAATACATTGTCTGTACATTTTAATATTGGCTGGATTTTGATGCTAAAACGGCAACTAGTTGGTAGGCCTTGCATGAATGCAGAATCGAACCTGGTGGGAGCAATTCTGACGGCGCTACACATGTTAAACTCTTTTCTTTAACTCAAGCAGGGCGGATGCAAATTCGGGAAATCAAACCAGTATAAACCAGCTTGAACAGCCGGAGCTGGTTAGTACAGTCGTAGTAATAGGAAATACAGCTTTTCCAGCCGGTTGATACAGCCGAAGTAGCCGAAACTCTGGCTGTACCGGCTGTTCCGGCTGGTTAATACAGCGTTACGGCTATTCCAGCTAGTTAATTCAGCCGGAGTAGCCGGAGTTCCTGCTATACCGGCTACTCCGGCTAACTTCACGCACATTTGTAAAATGTCAAAAGTACAATAACCCAACATTTTGTTTTTATTTTTGAGATACCATATCATTCTGAAGTTTAATATACATCATGTTTAGTATGTTTTGTGTATGAAAGGTTCAGGTATATTTAACAAAGGAATAATTGTTCACACCGACACATGTATTGAAAGACACATACATGTACTTATCCTCATTGAATAATAAATCCGTAAACTTTGACATTTGAGGTAAATGCCTGGGTCTTATGCACGACACACCGCCTCATGAACGTTTGTGCCAAGTTTCCTGGAAATCCTATGATGTATGGTCAAAATGCGGGCCGGACAAGGTTCGGACAGACGGCTGCACAGACACACGATCGCACGCACGTACATACACCGAACCATCAGTGTGCTCGTCAATAAAAGGATACCGATAGATGTTCGACTCTATCCGAGAAATGAAGATTGGTGTCCGAAGCGAACAAAGGATGCACGAATGTAGGCGAGATTACCCGATTGCTAATTGTTTTGTCAAACCCTTTTTTAAGGGCAGACACATCTGACGGATTAGGAAAACATTGTGGGGAAATTTATATATTTTTTTCCAATTGAGCAGTTGTTCATTTTTGCCCCTTTTTCAACTCTGATTATTATAAACCATACTTTCAGCTATAGAGACTCTCCGTATTTTCGTCTAGAGTTCTTTTAATGTCGTCTGCTTCAGAATTGTTTTATGTTCGAAAGGAATGAAGGGGATGGTGAGGCCAGTATTTAAAACAAGTTCGAGGTATTTGTTAATTTTTAATAGGATAACAACAATACACTCAACTGTAAACTATATTGTATCTATTTTGCTCTTTCCACAGGGTTTTGTTTGCCACAACAATACTGCTATTAACCCTTTCAATCATACAACAATTCTGCACTGGCGGCAGACGACTTTGAACATATTTTGTCAAAAAATAAGAAGTCTCTATAATTTAATGGATAACCTATGACTAAAAGTGGAAAACATTTTGGAAGAAGGAGAAAGTGCTCGTTTTGAGCAATTTCTTCTTTTGCCACTATGTTTTAAAAAAGCCGCCTGCTGCAGAGGCGTCAGAAAGCGTCTAAATGAGGGAAAGGGTTAAGATAATATCACAATAACCTATATAATCCTTTAGCAGTCGGGAAACTAAATTACGGATATTTGTTTTTTGCATGTGAAATTTTAAATAATAATTTTCATGACAAAGGATAGAATAATGTAAGAAAAATCGTATACGCTTTTCCTTATATTCTCTTTTCTACACTGTTATCAGTAGTCGTCTGGAAGAAGAAACAAATAAGTAGAAAAACCCCAAAACGTTGGTGCATTAAATGCTTAGTATCGTCTGTTCAGTAGAAACGCTTTAGTTTTTGAACAATGAGATAACGGGGAAAAAAAATCGAATAACTGTTCTATTGAATTTTTCTATTATTAGATTTAAACAGAATTTTAAAATATCAACTAATTTAAAATGCATTACGTTGTCAATGTACCAGTGTATTGTTGATTGCGCTATATATATAATGGCAGACAAAACTAAAACACAACTAGAATTATAATAGATGTGATGTCTCGTCAAACATGACCCATTTTAATTATCTTGGCCACCAGCGAAAAGGCGGACGCCGTATCACGTGTCCTACCATCATTGATGACGTCACAGATGTGACGTAGAAATTGCGGCTGCGTATTAAACCTATGTCTACACGAAGCGCACCTGTAGGGCAAAACGCACAACCTCTTTGCGTCTTTAGCATCGCCTGCATCTCCAGAAGCATTATCAGCAGTGTTTCCGAATGTCCCATGAAAATTTTCTTTATTATCGAATTGCTTATACATTACCATAATCTCTGACATGTGATGATTCGAATCCAAACTTTGATCCTGGTTAAATAATCTATTTTGGCGCGAGGATGCTGCATGCTTATGAAGCATATTGTCATCGCTTTCCTCATTACTAATTCGTTTTGTATTATCAAATTTCAAGTCAGTGTTAACAGTTTCATAGTTTATCAATTGCCCATTAATCAAACACGAATTACTATTGTTTCTCAATTCTATAGTAGGTCTTGTATCGATTAGTTTTTCATCTGTATTTCTTTTCTCTGTAAGCGTTGTACACGACTCTTCAACCGAGGAGATAAAGTTTTCATTCTCCGTTAAAGCGACACCATCTTTTATTACATTATTGCAGTTTTCGTCCAACTTGTAATCGTTTCGTTTAACACTTAAACCACCGCCGAACTGAACTATCTGGACGGTGTCTCGTTTTTCGACGACATCGACACTGCTATACATCATGGGTGAGTCAATTCTACCAAAGAATGCATGTGTCTTGTCATCTTCGACATTCTGACTATTCTCCTTTTCTGATTCTATTAATAACATCGACGGTTTAAGTTCAATTGCATTCGTCTCCATTTGTAGATTGTTACCGGTATTGTTTTCAGTTTCAATCATTGAGACAACATTCTGATCTTCAATCCCGGAATTTGAAATGTTTATACAATTCGCATTTGTCAACGGATGTTCATCAAAAGCGCGACTCTCTTCGCGTCTTTCTAAAGAGGAGATGTATGGTTTATATGAGATTGCAGATTTACTCATGTTAGTAAAATTCCTTCTGACAAATTTCCTGTGAGTTAAATTCCCGTTCACATCACATTTATGTGACCCCTGTGACTTTAAATGAACCTTCTGATGCCTTTCCAAGTTACTTTTATGACTTGTGGCGTAGTCACACAGACTGCACAGAAAGTCTTTCTTTCCGCTGTGAACGGCCATATGCCTTCTTAGTAACGCTTTTCGGCAGAATATTCTGCTACAGGTCAAACAGCGGTAACCGTCTTTATGAAATAAAATCACGTGTTCGCGCAGCTTGGCTTTCGACCGAAAGTTTGCCCCGCAGCATTCCAGCTTCCGGTCACAATCAAAGTGCATTGTAATCACGTGACGTTTCAGGTTGTTTTTTCTATCCGTTGTATATTTACACTGAGGGCAGGAAAACGCCTTCTTCAATTCGGGCGAATTAACGCATGAATACGATGAATCCATTGCAGCCACGGGTGTCGGCGAAACAATACTATTTGAACCGTTGGTAATGTCAACATCAGCCAGAAAGCGTTGTTCCCTATAGTTATTTACGTCATTAAATGACGTCATACCTTGGTGAGAATAAACTGGTCCGTCATCTCCTATCTCGGAAACGTTCGTTTGTTTTAAAACCATATGGTCAGGTTTGTTAAACACAAAAAGTGAGGGTCGCACGGGATTTGGCCGAACTGGAAAAGGACATCTCAAGTCTTGAAAAATTAGATGTCCATTCATTTGGAAAGACCGTACATTTAATGAGCGTGTGTCGGTTTGTTTCCCATTCATTGCCATACACAGAAAACGTTGCCTGATATCAAACGCTTCGTCCGGTAACTGGAATGCCAATGTTGAATACATGGCGACAGGATTGGGTATTACTCCACGCCTTCAAGTGAGAGCTGTGGAAAAAATAAATGAGATATACATAGCGACCGGATTTGGTATTCTCCACGCCTTCAAGTGAGGACAAAATAAATGAGATACACGTGGCGATTTGAAATTGATGTGACACATATGTAAAACTATTAAGAATACTTTCTTTATTGGGGTTTAACGCCGTTTTTAACAATTTCTCAGTCATATCACGGTGGCCAGTTCACCTACTCATGTGTTTCCTGGTTTTCTCACACCAGTTCTTCACACAACAATCTTTCCAAGCAACTGGCTGCTTTTCCACATAGACTTAGCCCATTGGCGGAAGACGAATGACGCATGTCGCAATGACTTTTGTCAAACGTCGGAAAGAAAGTTGGCCGAGCCGGGATTCGAACTCACAACCTCTGGATTGAAAGCCCGCGTCGTTACCGACTGAGCTACCGGGGCTCGACTTTAAGAAGACGAATAGATAACACGACTTCTTCCAGAGTAGGTTCAGATCAGCCTGTATATCAGAAAATACACGAGTTTACATAAACTTCTAACAAGCTTGTGTAAGTTAAATGTGAAACGCCGAGCCCCGGTAGCTTAGTCGGTAGCGACGCGTGCTGTCAATCCAGGGGTTGTAAGTTCGAATCCCGGCTCGGCCAACTTTCTTTCCGACGATTGATAAAAGTCAATGCGACATGCGTCATTCTCTTCCACCAATTGGCTAAGTCTATGTGGAAAAGCAGTCAGTTGCTTGGGAAGATTGTTGTGTGGAGTACTGGTGTGAGAAAACCAGGAAATGCATGAGTAGGTGAACTGGCCGCCGTGATATTACTGAGAAATTGTTAAAAACGGCGTTAAACCCCAATCAATCAATCAATTAATCAATCAATCAATTAAATGTGAAACGTGTAGACATTGATTATACAGTGCGTATCTGATCTAGATATACACTTTTTGGACTGGATCGTATTATTCCGGAAATATTAAAAAAAAATAAAAAAATAGACGAGATGCGCATGTACGTATTAGTAACATTTCTACATGAGATACACGGGTAATTTTTTATATAAAAAATCTCGATGAGATACACATGTTTATTTATATATTTGTATTAAATGTAAATATGAGATACAAGTTGACATTTTAGTAATAGTTTTACATACGAAACAAGGGTAAATTTTGATAACAAATAAACGAGATACAAATGTTAACTTCGTTATATATAATAGATGACTTTCACATGAAAATAAAATAAGAAAAGATGAGCTACACATGAAAATGGAATTAGAATATATGAGCTTCACATGATTTTTTTTTAAAATAAAAGAAAGAATAGATGAGCTTCACATGAACAATTAAATAAGAATATATGAGCTTCACATGACAATTTAAAATACAAAGAATATATGAGCTTCACATGACAAATTAAGAAAATAATAGATGAGCTTCAAATGAAAATTAAAAAGAAAGAATATATGAGCTTCACATGAAAATGAAATAGAATAAACGAGCTTCACATGAAAATTAGAAAAAGAATAGATGATATGCACATGTAAACTGTAAATGAGCCTCAATAAACACAATTAAGCAGTAGGTGGTACTTAATGGACACGTTAGTTTTCAATATTAAATAAAGCCAAAAGAAGAATCACGGAGAGACAAAATCAGAAAATATTTATTAGAAAAAAAATGTAAAAACAGATATTCTTTGAGATAGATCTACATAATCCTTTAAAAAAATATATCAAAAACAGAAAAACACAATCGAAATTAGGAAAGTACAATGTTATAAATATATTTCCTAATAAACATTTACAGAAAATAAGTAAATGATGACCATTTTTACCACTGTCTTCAAAATATAATACACATATACATGATAATGATAAGGATGATGATGATGATGATGATAATGAAGAAGATGATGAAGAAGAATATGGTGATGATGATAATGATTGTAATGAAGAAGACGAGGAAGAAAAAGAAGAATAAGAAGAAGAATAAGAATAATAATAATAAGATGATGATGATGATGATGATGATGATAATGATGACGAAGCTGCTGCTGCTGTGAATGATAATGATGATGATGATGATGACGACGATGATGGTAATGATAATGATGATGTTTTTGATGATACTGAAGATGCTGCTGTTGATTATGATTTTTTTCCTGGAATGCTTCTAATATTGTTGATTAGTAGAATCTTTGCATCAATTTTAATATTATAAACTATTTTATGATTCATTCTGAGTTTTTGTGAATCAACAGATAGATACATTGATAATTGCACGACACACGTACTTAATGATCTATAGCCTTTGATAAATGAATGTGACGACCAATTTGACTCTTGTTTACTTGTGATCTACAACATTTGTTAGCAATACATGCCCTTACTAAAATATGCATCTAATATGAAGATGGATTATTAGCCCAACATTTCACTGTGCATTTCTGTACAAAAGAGGCAACTGATACGCTAACATGTATTTTACATAGGACACTACGGAAATCAAAACAGCACCTCGAACGGTTTTTATAAGTTAAATATTAAAATGCATTTTAA